>CM046726.1:10485048-10971473 GCA_025584915.1 Monochamus saltuarius
TTATTTACAATAAAAATGATACTGCCTTAATTACAAAAAAAGTAAGATACTTGAAATTTTGCTTATTTTGAGCAAATAATTGTTTTTTCAAGTAAAAATATATCTACAGTTAGTTTGTGGGTGGTGAGTAGGGTTGCTAACTTTAAAATATCTAATTTAGGTACGCGATGTAGAACTAACTACATCTATCGGCCGTTCGCTACTCCATGCCGGACTGAAAATGTCATAGGCACGAAGCGTTCTACATGCATTAGCCCGAAGAGTAGTTGTTTCCTGGAATTCCGTGTTTGCAAAATATCATTTCTCGCCGAACGCGATAAAATTCGACAGCTTTCAATGGTGTCTACTGCACGTAGAACGCTTCGTGTCTGTGACATTTTCAGTCCGGCATGGAGTAGCGAACGGCCGATAGATGTAGTTAGTTCTACATCGCGTACCCATGGTCTCTTCTGTCGGGTTAGACAGACGAAAGCAGCTAGGTTTATTCGTCGGATACCTCACCTATGGCATACTGATGAGAGCTAATAAGCTCGAAACCGGTATATGTCTGGTGGGCGTCTGACGAATGACTCTAGCTGTTGCTACAGGTGTAATGCAATGCTGGTCGGGGCATTAGCCTGCAGAGTAGTTGTTTCCTGGAATTCTGTGTTTGCAAATTATCTAATTTAGGGTTTTCGGAGATGGCAATTCGGGACAAAACAATGAGACGTGGGACGATTCTGATTAACACGCAAAAAAACGCGAGTTATTTAGAATCAAACTAATCATAACTTTCATGACATTGTTTCATTTTGATCTATTTTTGTTCAACCAATTTATGAGACAATTACCGTCCCGCCAACAGTTCTTGCGGGACTAGTTGAAAGTACTCTGAACTCCGGGACGTGCCGCTAAATCCGGTACAACTGGCAAGTTTAGTGGTGAGGCGTATTATGCTTTAGTAATATTTTGATAACATACACAATTATTATACTTTCCAAAAATTATTTTAGCATTGTCGCGTCACTGCTAGAGTCGATTTTCAAATTTCCTTCAGTTTTTTATACAAATATGCTCCAATATGTACAAACTACGAGATACAGGGATATTTTAAATGATCAATTAAATTCTACGCATTTTAAAGAAAATTTCAAACCATAATTATTTGTTCAAAATAATCAAAACTTACAGTATCTTACGTTTTGCCACGACAGTGGCGTATCTCTTCTATTGTAAATAAAGGAAGGGTGCCATAAGGTTTCTACGCCACTGGTGGTAATGGAAATGGTAAAAAGTACAATAAAAATTTCTAAATCTTTGACATCCTTTATCTCGGAAACAGTGCACTTTTAGATATAGGTATATTTGGGAAAATCTTTAGTTTAACTATACAATCACTTCTTCCAAGAAAGCCAGTAAATACGTGGTACAATCGGTTCCGTGGATGTTGTTAGTAATATTTTTTTTACAAACTCTCAAATTACGAAAAATTAAAAGTAGCTGATAATTATTACATTAAGAAAACAATTTAAGCTCTATTAGCCATCTTGGAGCTATTTAAGAAGAAATATGTTTTAGCGGTGCATACTTGCCAGCTTAAAATTTCCTTTTCCGACTGTGCGTCATATTTTAGATAATCATTTTTTGACGACGGAGCTCAAAACGTGTAGTTCTTATTCGTGCCTTTCGAATGTGAGACCCTTACCTTTCTTACTTTAAGATTACCACTTTCTTTGATCCTTAAAATATGTTACAAGGGGATAATCAGTGCCCTTTCTCTAGTGCTCTTCTGTACCTCTTCCAGCGCTTAGGGTGAGTGTAATTTAAATAATTCTAACCTCGACTCAAAGTGGGACTGAGTACCGTCTTGTTGAAACCAAATATGGTTGTGTTAAAAGTAACAGACTCAAACATTGTGCACTGTCAAATGAAATAGAAGGCCGTTAAAAATGGTAAAGTACCATATAAGCGTAATTGCGGTATGAAATATTTTTCAATTCATGTGGTATGTAATGGATTTAGAACTGAATAAAACCAAATTAATATTATACTCAATACTCTAATACTCAATATTTGAAATACTAGTTCTAGATGTACAGAAAGCATTAAGTCTACTTCTACTAATTTTGAAATACATGTTGTATACGGTGTTATATATACCTACATACTATAACGTGTTTCAGAAACAAATAAATGTGTACTTATCAGAAAAAAGTCAAGCTCGATTGAACACTGATATTAATCGAATTTATTCATACAATACAGATAAAGTGTTGATCTAAACTTCAATAAAGACCAAATTAATACAAGGCGCTCATGATTTTTCAGCATTAATTCTACTTCTACTAATTTTAAAAAGCGTGTTTTATACATACATGTACCATATGTGTTTGAGAAACTATTAAATATATTTCAGAAAAAAAAAGTCAAGTTCGATTTAAAACGATATCAATATATAGTCATTGAAGGCTTCATGGAATACAAATAAGAATATAACACATTATAACAATTATATGTCTACGGATTGAGATATAACTAACTATAATATAACTATAAATAATAACATTTAAACAGCTTTTGTAAGACGCACATTATTTTGCTACTCTAACTCTATATTTTAACATTTATTTTCAAATGCTTATTAACAAAAGCGAAGATTTCGATAGCAGAATTATGTAAGTTTATGTTATAACAATATCTAAATCTACAGCTAAATTTCCAGGTATAACAGTCACATAGGCAAGAAAAAACGAAAACTTTTTATTTATAATTAATCTTTCGAAGCCTTTATTGCTTCTTCATGAGGAAACTACAAAAACGTACAATAATTATCAAAATGTAAAAGGAAAAGTCAAAGGTACTTACCTACGAAATATTGAGATTAATAAAAATGCAATGAAACCATCCATCAAAAACAGAAATATTCAAAAAACATTGGCACAATTTCTCAACTCTTACATCACTTTTAATATAAAACGGATTAATATAGGATCGGTCAGTGGTCGCGCGGTTTAAGGCGTTAGTACTTGAATCGAGGTGACTAGATGGAGTTGGTTCGAGCCCAGCTGCCGGTAGACCGTATATAAGCTATATTCGTGGAGGGATTGGCACCCTCTCTGCGGGTATGGTAGGGTGGAATAATGTTAGCTTGGGTCAATGTGAGAGATTGATGCCGGTTGATATTTGACCACCCCCCTAATTAATGAGGTTTTCCAGGTTTTCCTCATTCCTGCACTGAATAGTGGTTAGGGCCTACCAACGTAAGTCGTTCCTGGGCGCAAATGCGGCCTGCTTAATAATAATATGCCGCCCCTCTCCCGCACAAGTCTCCGACTTCTGGGCTAATCCCTGTGATTAGAATGAGGGGTAGAGATATTATTATTATTATTATTATTATTATTACATTAAAACAACTATTCAAAAACTAGCCTATAAGCCAGGATGAACACGAATTACTCATTATTACAAAATTTGGAAAAAAAACTTGTATGAGCTCAACAGGGCTCAGGTATGATCAAGAAAGTAAAGTTAGGTTAGAGCAAACCTGACTGAAACTGCAAATGAAACATCGTTTCAAATAAAAAAAGTAAAATATAGTAGCAGTAGTCATTCGGTGAATGCATGTCATCTGAACAAATAAATATTTTCATATATTTTTAACAAAATATTACAAAACTACTCTTTACAATTTACTAATTTGTACCAAAGTAAGAAGTAAGAAAAAATTCAGAAGGGTAATTTTATTCAAAATAAAATTTGCATTTTAAACTCGATGAAAATACATTATTTCCAGATCCTTGATTTTTGAGAAAGTATGTACGGATAACATTAATTTTTTTTAACTTCAGCATCTCTGAAAAAACAGAGGCGTGAAAGACAAGTGTTTATATATAAAATATTCTAAAATTTGGGCGAGGACAACATTCTTCTATTTTTACACATTGTAGTGTTGGGCTATATTTTAAGCACCCTAAAAATAATGTTGTTTTTTGAGTTAAAATTAATTTCTAAAATACAACTGAAGTTTTCTGAAATAGAAATATTATATCCTGAAATCTACTTATCATTTTCTAACATGGAATCTAATTTCAATTGCTAAAGACGTCTTATGAAGTCAGATTTGCTAACGTAAAAATTAAATAACGTATTCTAAAATTAAATAGAATCGTTTCTGAAATATATTTGCAGAACGTGTATAACATAAACTACTTAATTTGTTACTGATGTTAATAGTATGGAAATAAGCAACAATACAGGATGTTCTGGTGTTAGCAAACATAACTTTACCACATTATAGTCTTAATCCTCATGTTGCAAGTTATCTCTTAATAGCTAATAGTTTTTATTATTTTCACCGTTCTAAGAAAGTAACTTTCCTTGTTCAACGATCAATTTTAAATAAAAAGCTGCTCTTCTGATATTGCTATAAAGTATAGATACTATTTTCTAGAGATAAAAAAAATGAACTTTTGTTTGCATTAATTATTTGAAAAATGATACAAGCTTAGAAAATGCTCCAAATTTTAACTCAATATCGATTGTATCATAACTACATGTAGACGTGAAGTAAAAACTGACAATTTTGGGTAAATTTTAATAAAAACAATACTAATTAAATACCTACAAAAATTATTACTTTTTTAAATGTGCCTCTGTACCTCAGTAAGTGTGATAAAAAAATTATTAGAGTTCTATTATTAGATACATTTGCTAGATCTATAACCTAGTAAATTTGTGTCCGTTTACACCCTGTATAATGCGTTATAATTTTTTTGTTAAAGAAAGTATTTAATTTCAACGCACATTAAATCAATCTTGAGGAAAAACTACAGAACGCATTGAAAATAAAAAAAATAGATGTTACTTCCGACAGCAAGTACTGAAAATTATGTTGAAGAATAATTAATTAAAACATTAAATTTAATGAAACCCGCCCAAGTCTGAAACTGTTTAATATTAATGAAGAAATCAAATATATGTTCTCGTTTTGCAGCCGCTTCTAAATTTCAGTTAAGTAACTAATAATGACCAAACAGATTACTGAATAAATTCTCCATAGATAAACAGTGAAATATCTAAATACATAATAAGCAAAGATTCGTTCTAGAAACAAACAGTAAATTTCTAAAAAAATGCATTTAGAACAGTTATAGGAAACTATCACCGATATATAACTGTATCCGTTCTAAAACAAACAATGAACATGAACTATTCAAATTAGAATAACAACAGAGCTCATGTTTGATCGCAACAATTTCTTGTACACTTTACCAGAAAATTATCTCGTGGGAGTGGCAAAGGCGTGAGTGGAATTAAGAATAAAAGTAGTATGTCGAGTAGGCTGAAGGTAAAATAGCAGACCAGTACTTTACATGCATATATTTATGGCTATGATATACAAATGGTAGCGATATGTGGTTCTATGTGTCACAAGTAAAAAATATAGATACCTAATAATTACAGACAGTATAATTTCAAATGTGGTAGTAATTATACTATCTGAAGTTATTTATTTATGGTACACTTTTATTTTATCGCCTCTCGAACAAGTTTAAAAAAGTAATTATGCAGAATGTCCGGAAAGGTCAAAAAATGTTTATATCGGGCTACGTTTTGGGGTTATTCAACTTCAAAGGAAGAAGTTGAAAAATAAATTTCAATTATAAATTTTAAGGCGTTGCCATGACAACTTAAAGTAATCCGCATTTCCAAGTTTAAACTAACATTCAATATGCCTGCATTATACAGGAGGATTCATTTAAAGTTATCCATCATTGACAGCGTTGCCAAATTTGGCATATCTCTTTCACAGTTCGAGTCGTCTCTTATTTTGGTAAAAAACACATAATATCATTTTTCAATCGACTATTAATAACAAAACATATACCAGATCTTTTTTTAATAATTTCTGCAGAAATATATATTATTTTCAAATTTGTTAGTTCAGTATTTTTATGCTAAAATAAAATTTAATCATTATTAATAAAATGTCATTTTTCTCAAAAACGGTACAAGATATCGATTGAAACATAGTACATCTTATTATTAGCATATAGGTACTATACTTTAATTAACCAAATTTCATTGTTGTCATGACAACAGCTTAATAGTTATAATTGAAATTTATTTTTCAACTTTTTACTTAAAAACTCGTTTACTTAAAAATATGAAGTACTACAACTATTTTGACCTCCCCTATATGTCTTTTCATTTTTGACATGAACTTTCCGGAAACCCTGTATATACTACATGCGCCAATCAGTCAAGTGTTGTTTCAAGTGCTGTTTAGGTCTAACTAAAAATGTAATCCTGAAAAATTAAATACGCATTTAAATAAATTTGACAATTTTACTGAACTGAACTATTCAAGAAATATGCGGAGGCAGTGGCGTAGCGTGAACTAATCTAGACGTGGCCAAAGTCGCATCAGCGAGGCCCTTTTCTTCCACCATTGGATGCTGAATGAACTGAATATTGTGACATATAATAGCTACCTGCAAGGTCACAGTGTGCATCAATTTTGGTTCAAATATTTTCGTACAATCGAGAGATATTATAAAAATTTGAATTTTACAAAAATTGTTTAAATGTATCTTAAAACAAAAGGCGATCGGACTTTATATATAACTTTTTTTATTATTTTTTCGTCCTCTATCGGGTGATACTATGCATTGTAGATTTTTCAATGTATATTTTCAAGAAAACAATGGTAAAAAATCAGAAAGTTTGTTTACAAAATTATTCATTTATGATGAAACTAGTTAAAGTAGTGAAGTCTGGATGATATGAAAATTTCATAATTATGAGGTGTATAAATGCTAAAAATAAATATTTTTTGTAACCTCTTCAATACTGAAAAATGCGTCAATAATAAAGCTCATGCATCAGGGCGTGCAAATAAATTATAGTACGTGTGGTAAAGCTTATTTTTAGTAAGGTCTTTTAGGGTGCTATTCGTACTGTTTAGAGTTCATGGCGTTCGGTTTTAAATCACCCCCAAGGGGGCCTCGTGCGAGGCCCCTTTAAGTGCGAGGCCGTGGGCGATGGGCCGCTTTGCCCACGCCTAGCTACGCCACTGTGCGGAGGAGCACCGTCGTGTATGAAAATTAGGCGCATATGTATGGCAACATCATTTATTGCATCTAGAGGAGTATTTGGTAGAAATTCTAAAAAGACGGCTCCCTTGAAAGGTGAAGGTAACTTAATTGGTTCAAATGAGTTGTCACCAAGAAACACACACCACACATTCGCTGGAAACCGCTGCTGGAAACGTGCTGGATTGGCATAATACTAATAGTGGGTACAGCAAATTAGGTTCAAACAATATCTATTTTGATCTCTAATTTCTGCCATATAAGTATGTTTACATATTTTAGAATCACCTTGTAAATTATTCTGAGGCTTTAAATATATTATAAACTATAAACGACATCCCGAATCCGTTCACCCTTATCTATTGTTCAGATTCTCACTAATGAACGTCAAAACCATGAACATAACATCAATATATCATGGGAGAAAGGAGGAAAGGCTGTCTATTCTAAAATCACATAATTTACAAAATTCAAAACTTTTGTTAGAAGTGGTTTTCTTAAGTAGGTAATATCAAACCACTTTTGAAATAATAGTGATTTATTTATTTCTCTTCTGGTAAACAAATAAAATGTCAACTGATAGAGAAAACTGCGTAGAACTATGTTAAAAGTAACATCTAGCAACCTCTAGTTATAAACATTTTCTCTTTTCTTGGTCAAACAACATATTTACTTATTATCAACTCTTATTGTATCACAATATGATAATATTCTATCCACGAATCTCTTCTTGTCTTCATCTGGTGTGTCATTCAGCATTTAATATTTTTTATATTTTCATATTGCTAGAAATAATCTAACCATTTTCTATTGATACACACTCTGTGTATCAATAAATAAACTGGTGAAAATATATCCAAATATTTATTTAAACTTCACCGCAAATGTCACATAACTCATATGTACACTTACATTTTTTTCTCTGTCTAAATTTGAGGCTATCCCTTGCGGAATTTTAAATACGATTTTACACGAAGCTTGTTGTATTCTGTTCTAAACATGGTTCTCGATAAACGTTGTACTAATTATTAACAGCAGTTCGTCTCTCCTGCTGTTCCTCTTTCTCACACGTACGCTACGTATGTGATATGTGCTGGATAAAGGAATTCTTTTGGCAACAGATCATGTTGTACGATATTCGTTTGCTGGATTTTGCATTATTGTCCTGAAAATTACCTCATCAGTAACCAGCTATTTGCTGATTATTGTTACACTAATTAATTGTGGAGATATAGTTGTTCTTGTAGAAGCTTTTGTGCAAAGATTTTGTAATTAGTTCCGTTGAAAAGCGCGTTAGCGTCAAATTCTGGGTAAAGTTGAGAAAATTGTTATAAACTTTTCAAATGATACCATTAATGGTTAAAAATATTCAGGGAAAACTAGCGAACAATCGGAGACGACAATTGGACAACCGTCAACATCGATCGACGAGCCTCACGTTGCGCGAGTGAAATCATCGGTAAACTATCCTAGAAACGGCTGAAAAATGCATTTCGTTTACCCTATTTCTTGTATTAGTTCTTAAGAGCAGATAAAGATAACAATGGATGAAACCTAGGTTTCTGATTAAGACGTGAAGACTAAAGCCTAGAAGAAGTTGTTCGGGACCCAAGAAAGCGCGTCAATAAGTTCCAAAATCATGTTGATTGTTCCTTGATTGAATTGAATGAATTCCTTTCACAAGGTTATAAAATGAATCGATTTTATTATCAGGAAAGGTATATGACCCTTGGCGTAATGGAAAAATGGGCAATTTACCATAACATTTCCCCCGTTCATTCTATACTTATTATGTAACTGATTGAATTGTATGATGCTGAGATTCTACCTTGAGAGATGAAAATTCCAGACAATTCAGGAGACAGGAAACAAAAACTGCTGTACGAATAATGTGAGACGCGAGATAAAATATCCGATAAACACACCCCAGCTGAAACAAAAACCATCGGAAGAACTATAGAAGATTCCGAAACACACATTTGCTAAATTCTTAAACTATCGGAGGAATATATGGCTAGGCAAGGGAGTGTTTTAAAGGAAGTAAAGTTGAATGTTCCTCTTTAAATTAAAAATAAAAATCAGTTGTGGAATTTTCGATCGCCTTTGTGTAACAGATTTGAAACTAATTAAGAACGTTAAAAAATTTTTGGTCGCAGTGATAAGAATTCTATATCTGCTGTAAAGTATTATTATATTTTTCTGATTTAAAATGAAAGAAGTCTGACTAACTTCGGAAAAAGCCCTTTATTTACACAAGAATATAATTTAGGCGGCAAAAAGCCACAGCGAAGTTAATTATATTCAAAAAGTAATTCAACCGATTCTCTGGCAGACTGATATTCAACGAACGTTCCAGGCCTATCAATTTCTGGTCTCGTGCTACAATCGTTGTAGAGATTAATTTTCAGCTGCTATATTTTGTTTACTCCAATTTATAAACCACAAGGAACAAATTCAAATAAGGTTTTAGATAGAGATTCATCATTCTCTTTTTAATGAACTTTCGCATATCGTTTATTTTTCACATCAGCATTTGCACGTGAATACCGTGCAGAAATCTCTAATGTTCCATTAATATTAATACGTCGGAAAATATATCCTTAATACTATATCGATCTCTCTTTCTCTAGCTTCCAGCCCGTAATAATTTCAGTAACATTTTCATTGTGTTCTGAATTTATAGGCTCCATTTATAAGGTACATAAATAATGCAGTTACAGCTTCGGGTTAAAGAACACCTATAAATCACTACCAGATTAGCAACACCAAAGATTCATACTGCAGTATGGATCTTTGGCAATTCTAAACATATGTCTGCACAATATAGAATTATTAGGATCATTCATTACAGTGCAGCTGTGTTTGTTGAGGCAAACCGCACCGGAAATGTTTATATTATTAATACGTGGCGCTTGGCGCTTTCTGCTACTGAAAATTATTTGTTATATTTCTCAAAATATCCTAATGGTTTGTCACAAGATATTAAAATAAATTACACATTTTAACTAATATATTTACGGCCAGTGAAAAGCTTTAATAATATCGTTTAAATAATAACACAGCTTCACAAAAAATAATGGTCTATCTGACGGACTGGAACTATATATTCTTACGTATTTTTACTCGCTGAATATGCGGTACATTTAACCCCATCGCCCCATTGCTGAATCTAAATCTATGATTAATTTAAACCTACTATGTCAGCTCAAGGCCATCGAATTTCCAAATCGAAAGATGATATGCAAATCGCCAAAATCATCATACATTTTTAATTTTGGGATCTGTGGATCCAATATAATCTCCAATTTGGAGTTGAGTTCAATTCATTTTATACACTAATATTCATTTTGAGAGAAAGAAGAGTTTTAAGTCCAAGATTGTGTGGGAAGTAGTCAGTTGTACATAGAGTAACAGATAACGTCAAAACAATGTTATCAAGCCAAACTGAGTTATAGGGTGTAAGAATTAAAATTTTGATTTTAAAAAGTTCTGAAAAAATAAAATTTTATTTTAACTTTCATTTTAATTTTTGAATTAGCCTTCGAAGCAATTGATGTATACTTTTCTGGTTCACAAATATTTTGCTTCACACTATATTTTCATCTCTGATAGCAAAATTCTCTTTTTCCATCACTTTTACATACAAAATCTATGCATTATCATTGACTTTTTAAAAAGTCAATGTACCTTATTAATATCGCTAGACATTGCCGTACATTATAACCTAGAATGGTATACCTTTTTTATATGAAAGTGATGGGCTATCAGAAAAGTATCCCAAAATTATGAGGAAATTTGAGTTTCCCATATCAGAAAACTCGGGAATTAAAAATTTTCTTGTAAATACATCAATTACCTGCGTCCAAGGTTAGGTAGGTACGTAAAATGAATATAAAATTTTAGTTTTGTCGCCCTGTAACTCTCAACGTTTGGATTAACATAATTTAGGCTAGATCATATTTTAATGTCACAAATCACCTGTTACTCTGTGTACAAATTATTACATTATATATTACAAGTCACTTTGTATATTTAATACCAAAAATATAGAATGCGGAAGAACACTCCAACAGGAAATCCAGCTTCGATGACTTAGCCAGTTCTGCATTTTAAGCAGTAATATTTCAAATGGCCTGAATTAAAATAGAAGAAAAACTCTTTGAAATTTTACATCATTTAATGAGTAGACAAAAAGTATTACTATTTGGACATTGGATATTTAAAATAATTATGGATCAGTAGCTTGTCTAGTTATATATTTAACAATACCAAAATTTGTGTTACTAAATCGCATAAATTATTCGATATGATGAGCATTTTAGGAGAATTTTAATGTCTTTGATAAAGTAAATATATTTAAAAATTGTTTATTAATTAATATAATGATTTATTTGCAATCGTTTTAAACCACTGAAGACAGTATTTACTTAATCACTTGCTTGTGTAGTGCAATACAGAAACTATTTCGTCATACTTACTCCCATATTATTTTACTAAGATAATGATCAGGTCTGAAACAAGTTACTTTAAATGGACTTACCTTAGAACTTTAAGTTGATATTAATGCGATAACCATGTAATCGTTTCATCATAATCTTTTCAATGTGTTATTATTTATTAATTAAATTTTTACAGCTAATTTATTTGTTAATCGCAATGCTGCATTAAAAAAAAATTAAACCATATTGTGAATCTTTTTCTTCGTTTTATCTCCGTAATGATATTTTTTATTTTAGAATTACACCTATTATTACAATTATAATATAGTTACATGTATTATATCCTGTCATGGTCAATAAACATATTTTATTTTAATATCTGACCAAAAGCGACAAAAACTCTATGGAAAAAAAATGTCTAAGACGAATATTTTTTACAAAAATTTCAAAAATAAATATACAACTGCAATAAAATTCAAAACTGTGTTATGAAATTACATACTAAACTACAATTAGGGTTAAGTAAACGCTTCTGTAACGTGATTTGTTTTTTGTATCACTATTAATGAAGTAAACAATTGAAGTTTTCTAGAAAATCTTTTAAGCTGTAACGTACTGTAACAATCGACAACATTGCAATGTGTCAGCTGCTGCTGTTAACCCAAAACTAATATTAGTCATAGTAGTATTGTGGCTAGTGCATTTCGTCTTTCTCCATTGTTTCTTTGATTCTTGTGGTTGTATATAAATAAAATTAGATTAATTCATAGTAACCATGACCAACTGTATGACATGTTAATTTCTTGCGAAATTCTATGGCATTTGTCCGGTAAACGCTTCTCGCAAGCCAACGGCATTCATTTTCAACACTTGTAAACTATATATTTCACATTTTATTCTGTGTTGTGAAAAGAGCTCTTATAAAACCATTCCCAATAAGTACCTATGTTTAGGTGTACCTATTTGTAATTATTATGTTAAATACCTGACATGGTATGTGAGCGACGTTGTCACATATTTAAGACCTGTTTGTTGGCATTATGCTGTTACCTTTGATCAGAGGAAACAAATTGTTAAGGCAAATATGTTTTGTTTGGTGCAACGTAAAGGCACTCCTATTCCCATCCTGTATATGTATAATACACACCCTGTACAATTTTTTAACATCTATTAGTAATAACTGTATTTGTTCTAAAATTTACAAATATGAGCAAAGAATATTAGCATATATCTTTTGGTCAACCCACTTTGAATTCCGAGACGATGAACTTTGCAGTATGTAGGATGAAGTACCCACATTTACGAATTTGTTGAAATTAAGCATCCCACTTATATTTCGTATGTGTTTTTTTATAATTTATACCTTGATATTAAAACATTTAATTTTACGTTTATATTTCAGAACTACTACTAAGTATTTTATAATAATAGCTCAATTTAATTAAAAATATTAACTTTGTATAAAGTTTCAAAGCTTATCCTCTCACTTTATTACGTAAAAGTTTTCATTTAATCTCCTTAACGGTAATTGGATAAAAATAACAGTTTTACTTTAGTACCTTGTAATTCATACATATTTAAGAAAATGGAAATAAAAATAAACTTGTTTTCCCTGATGACAGTCGTTTAATAAAGAATGAATGAATACATTCTGCAATGAAACAGCTGCAAAATATATTTAATTTTAACAATCCTTTTTTAATGAATCCACCAGTGAAACAATATGAGGTCGGTCCCTATTTAAAATTTTGTTTGTTTAGGTATTGAATAACTCCTCCGCATTTTTTAACAAGAGTTATTATTTTTAATAAGCCATCATAGAAAAAAAGTTGTGAAGAAACAGTTATTTGCTTGTGTTGCAAATAAACAAGGTGCTTTGGGAATTCCAAATTTAAAAGAAATTTTATGCTAAGCTACAGGTATAGAACCAACAGAGCTGTATAATCACTTCGTTCTTTCACATTTTCTGATTAAAATATTTAAATTTATTTTCAGAGGTCCCAACGTGTCGGTGCTGCACCTGAGAAGTTCATCTGAACCATGGGAAACCAGTCCTACGTCGGCTTATCCAATAAGTGGCATCTCCAGCAGATCGTACTTTATCAATCGCAGTGTTGGACCGAGTGTTCCACCTCTTACCAAGCACCAATCGTTAGGTAACGCCAGTCAGTTGTACAGTAGTAAATGGACCAATTCACCCAGCTTCCATGCGGGTGGTGAAGTAAACTCCCCCGAAATATTCATAGGCAACACTAATTGTAACAGAGAACTGTCTCCTGTTCGATGGTGTGACAGAGAAGTGGACGGAGTGTACTTGGGCAAATCAGGGTGGGTACAAGTGCAACAGAGATCTTTAGATGAGAACAAACGAAACAGCTATGCAGGGAACGTAGCCAAATCGCCCTTGCAGCCGGCAAGAAGAACAAACATTAAATTATCCGATTATCACTTCAACAGTGAGCCTGGAAAATATTCTTCAGATAGGCCGGCGTATCTGTCATTACAACCTCGAGACTTCGAAAGGAAAGCCTCTTCCCCTCAGCCAGCTCCAGAATCGCCACCTTCCGTCACACCTATAATTTCACCGCCACCAGCGTTTCAAGATAAGAACAAAGGTGCCACCAAAAGTCGAACATTTTTTGGGAAGACTCCGTTTTTACCTCGTTCTAATGCAATTGAGGATAGCGACGCCAGTCCTCCGACATCTCCACCAACAATAAAATGGAGAACTGCTGTACAATCCGTTACACAATCACGGAAAATGAAAGCAACTACTGCTTCCCCTGCAATAGAAAAACCACCAAGATCGTTTAATAGAATACCACAAACTAAATCATTGGAAGACACCACGGCTGTACGGCGTTCTCAATTTATTCAGCACTACGGGGGTTCCTCGTCCTCGTCTTCTTCTTCTATGGGTTTTAGAAGTCTGGACAGTCACTTTAATAGATCCGGGCATGTCATGCCCCGTCTCTCTGAAAACACCGATTCCTCTATTGACGTTTACGAGGATGCCGACGAAGAAGATAATAACAGTTCGTCTCTCAATGTCAGCATAATTTCCACGTTACATACGGGCACGCCACAGAGCGATTTTAATCGAGTTAGGGAGAAGGTTTCGCCGTCGGGTCGTTCGAATAGATTGCCGCAGCATCGCATACAAATACGCCGTTCACCTGCAGGATCAGATACGAATAAACCTCCGAACTGTTCATCCCCCAGTTCGTCATCGAGCAGTAATGAATTTCTTTCACGCTCTCCACCCGCTCCCTCTCAACAACAGATACGGCGTAGTGCACCTAATCGACCTTATCAGACTGCAAAATCCCCTTCACAAGAAGATCCGTCCCTTCAAAGGGTCAGGCGCTCTCGAAGTTTGCAATTACCTGAAAAGAAACCGCCGACGTTTAGTAGGGAATTATCTGCTCAAACCAGAATATCTCCACAGCATCAGGAACCCCACAGGAACATAGTTAAAATACCACCCACTTCTGAACGCCCTAAAAAGTATACACAGCAGTCTGCGAAAACCCAGTCTGCTGATGGCCATGTCTTTGACGAGGATTTATTACGAGAAGCTGAAGTCGTCACAGGATTTTTATACGGGAATAGGTCTAGAGCAGCCGCCCAAGCACTGCTTATGCACAGATACAATAACAGCAGCATCAGCAAAGATGAGAAAAGTAAAGACGTTATTAAACCTATTAACAACGGACTTACTGTTTATTACGTAGGCAATAACAAAAAAGATAAACAGAAAGTGCTAGTCAGGGGATCTACGAGTCCAAGTTTGATGGGCAGTAAACACAGTTTTGAGATAAGACCTGAACAAAAAAATCCGTGTAAACCCGATACCTGCGATTTCTGGCCACATTGCGCCCATAGGGATAGCTTGAACCGGGAGGCTCAATTCGTAATGCGCTCTTCTCAGAGCTATCCCACACATCAGAGATCCTTGGACTCGACTAACCCGGAAACCAACAGAGCCGGTCCCTGCATAATAAGGGACCGAAAGATGCAAGACAAGCACAAGCGTCGTCTCGCCCAAGAGATGGAAAAGCGGAAGTCACAAAACGGTACCGGTAAGGAAATTCGCGAACGACGCTTGAGCCCTAACAAACAATCAGCGAAACGTGACCAAACTGACAGTGTTGTTTTCGAAAAGAAGGCTTCCCCCGTTAATCCGAAAAGCCGTATGCCCACTTTCGTCAATGTAAGTGGTTCGTCTTCGGGAAGTGACGCGTGGCTGGCAGCCTCGGATCGCAAAAGTAATGTTAAAGGTTCCGGTGCGTCGACGCCTCTCGAGGACGTGTTAAGTGGTGTGAAAGACGAAAAATCGCGCGAAATCGTCATGACTAGACCTGGAAGTGCACCTTCGGTAGAGAGATCAGCGGAGATGCTTGTCTCGCAGCAACGGTCGATGTCCCTACCCAAGTCATTCCTCTCTGCCAGCAACTATCAACAACAGCAAGAGCAGCAGCAGCAGGAGCAGCAACAACAACAACAACAACAACAACAAGGGTGAGTGCGAATTATATTGATAGCTTAGTTTGAATTTAAGATGAAGCGTACGATTTTACCTAAATAGTTTGGCAAAAATCGTAAATAATTCAGGAATTGCCGCAATTTCTATTTAAGGGCGCCGTATTCCTGAAAACGTGTTTTCTACAAATATAAATAATTTTAGACATTTAAGAACTGAATAATATAGAGTTTAGCAAATAACAAGGATGTTATTTCATGCCACCTGCAAATATTCAAAGGTACCGAAGTAAAATCAATATTTAACATCAGAAAGCGATTTATCCAATGAATTTTTAGGTACTGAAATCTTTTAAAATACGTATTTTTTAAATTCAACTATAGATGTAAACATTGTTATAACATAAACTTACATAGTTCTGCATATAAGATTGTTCACTTTTGTTTATAAGTATGTGAAAATAATTGTTAAAATGTGGGGTTAGAATAGCGAAATTATGTGTCATATAAATGCATTTTAAAAGTTATTACATTATTTGAGGAAAGTTTAAATAGTAAAAGTGGATAAACAAAACATCAATAATTCTATTTTTGATATTACTTTTGCTTTACGAGTTTTATTTTTCGAGATTTCAGTACCTAAAAACACCACAAATTTGATCATTTTACGGCGAGAGATACGGGCACCTTAAAGAAAAATAATAATTTAACTTATGTATACAAGCAATTGCTTTAAGAAATTGTATCTTGGATCTTTTTAGATTTATTAAAACTAGGTAGGTACTTACTTTCAAAATAGGAAACTAACATTTTTGAAAAATATCTGGTCTATTATAATTTCCTAGCAGATATACAGGGTGATTTATTAATAATGGGACAGAGCTAAATTACAGACTGTTGACTTCAAAATAGAGCGATTAAGCCACATATGCTTTATCCGAATCCGAATTTTGATTTTTTTCGATTTACAAAGTTAACATTTTACTTTCGATATTTGTAAATAACTGTTTAAACAATTCAAATATTTGCAAACTGAAGATCAGAGTTTTTTTGTCAGCGAGAAATTCAAATTTGTTTTTAATTTTATCTTTACTAGTACAAGGCACCATTTATGGCACGTTATGCTTCTTTTCAATTGCAGAATTTTTTGCGGCTCAGTGTATGCTATTAAAACAATCAATAACAAACCTTGTTGAAGTCGTTAGGAGTAACCGTTTTCGAAGTATCTAATCCTATTTAAAATATTCAGAGCACCGAGTAAAAAGTGTTTTGGGTAAAGTGCCTTTTCCACTGAAAATACAGCAAAATTTTGTTGGAAAAAGTAATTTACAATGGTATATAATGCCCATGTGCAAAATTTCAAGAAAATCGACCTGTATTGATGAAATCATTGTTGAAAATCTAAGTTTCATCAAACCTTGCCGATATTCCTGAAATTTTGCACGTTGCCATTATTAATTTTAACTTTGACACCCTGTAGATCGAGAAGGAGCAACTATTTAGCTTAATTGCTTTATTTTTAATTTACAATCAATAATGTAAGAAGGGTATACGAATATAGTTGTGGCAAGAATTCAGGCGACTTAACGTCACAACTGATGTTATGCTTTCGATAGTTTGTCGCATTAAAAACGATTTTTTTTAATTTAGTGCAAATACATAGAGCAAACATTTAGTGTAGTATATAGTTTATAATATTTTGATGAAAATATAATGAATTACTCATTTATTTGTATGACGTAAGTCATCTGAATTTTTGCAGCAACTTTAGTAAAATTGGGAAGTGTGGCGTAGTAGCTCAGTGCTTAGAGCATCCGCCCGGAAACCAGGTTGCGCGAAACAATTTTTAATTCTGCTACAATTATACAGAGTGGCCCGACTTTAAAGGGATATTCTATGTCCAAAAACAAATCGAAAATGATATATACACTATGATCGAAAAGTGCCCTGTAACGGAATTAGATGTCCCTAAAAATGTAATCCCTAAATTGATTTTTTATTATTTATTTTCGAATGTAGAACAGATAAAAAGCTAAAACTCAATAAACTTGTTAAGCGATACATGTTTAGAAAATAGACAGAAACTAGATAGGGGCTAATGAAAAGTTTGACAGAATGTAATTAATAAAAATTTTAAAAAATGGCAATTTTTGAAAGACACCACTCAACGTCTCGAGACACCCAGTTTTAAAAATATCTGTGCAAATGAAATAGACATCACCCTTCATCTTTTTTAAGTATCAATACTGCAGCTTGCATGATGCAAAAATAGGCAATTTTGAATTAGGCTATCAAAAAGCAACTTTACTGAATTGAAATATGCAAAAATATACAGGGTATTCCCTTTAAAATAAGCAAGTATATAGCGACTTCCGGTATAACCCAGCATATATCCGAAAACCCCAAAGCATAAATGTTCAAAATTGAAATCGGTCTATTCAAATGGACAGTCACCGTAAGACAGCCTGAACACCTATTTAGAAGAAAAAAATGGTAAGTTTTACATATCGAAAAAATACATATTTTTAATACTACCTGTGTCCAATTGTTTTTTTTTAACCTAACCTAACTTTATAGTCAAAATATAATATGTAACACTGTACATGATATTCAAACTCGATATATGTTAGGTATAGTATACTACCGATCTAAAATACTTGTTATATATTTTGCTACCGTATAGGGAATTTATCCTTTGAATTACTTTACAACTCGAGTGCACTGCTCGAACAAATAAGGTAGCAAGCGCACAAGCCGTTTCCAACGATACCTGCTTGGCTTCTTGGGGAAAATTGTTTCTCTTTTATTAGATGTAGCAAACGGTGGAATACTACACTCCCCTGGAACTTAGATGGAGATAATGGCAGTCATCAGCGAAAGGAGTAATTTTAATAGACTTTAACGACTCCGCAAACTAGTTCTGTTGATCAGAAAAGTGTTTAAGAGCAATTTATCTGTTCAAATATTCTTGTTAGACTCTGAAAGAGAAATTATGAATACATTTACATTTTAAACTTTACTTATAGTAGGTTCTTTCCAAATAGCAGTAATTTCCAGTAATTGGACTATTTTCCATGCGCAGTAGCAAAATTATAAATTATAGTAGTCCGCTTTTTCAATTTCACTTGAAAACTAAAATATAACTAATAATTACCGTTCAACCAGTTGTAGTAATATACAGTGTGGAAGAAAGGTATGGAATAAATTCATTATTTCTAAAACTACGAAGTTTCATGAAATTTCCTCGGACAGGTCGATTTTGCTTTTTAAAAATACTCTTTTTTCTATACCAACGCATTTCCGACGTTCATTTGTTTTCGCGTGATGACGTCATCGGATATTTTTTTAAATAGAACCCCTATATTTTTTCATCGGATTCTTGTAGAGCTTAACTTGCTGAATTCAAAAATGTATAATTTCAACACTTTATTCCTTCAACTTTAGCAATAGTGCAGCTATTGAAAACTGTTATCGTTTCAGGTAAAGTGCCTTTTCTACTGAAAATACAGCAAAATTTTACTTGAAAAAGTTGTTCAAAACGGTAAATTATGGACAAGTGCAAAATTTTAAAAAGATGGACCTGCTTTGATAAAATCTTTGTGCTTTGTTGAAAAATTGTTTCAAAATCAAACCTCGCCGATCTTCTTGTGTTTTTAGGTACTGGAATCTCGAAAAATAAAACACGTAGAGCAAAAGTAATAACAATAATAAAATTGTCGATGTTTTTTTTATTCCACTTTTACTATTTAAATTCTTCTCAAATAATGTAATAGCTTTCAAATGCATTTGTATGACACACATTATTTCGCTATTCTAACCCCACATTTGAAAAATTATTTTCACATACTTAAAAGTGAACAATCTTATATACAGAACTATGTAAGTTTATGTTATAACAATGTTTACATCTATAGTTGAATTTAAAAAATACGTATTTTGAAAGATTTCAGTATCTAAAAGTTTGTTGGTTAGATCGCTTTCTCACGTTATATATTGATTTTACTTGTGGCATGAGATATCATTCTTGTTATTTGCCAAACTTTATATTATTCAGTTCTTAAAAGTGTCTAAAATTACTTGTATTCGTAGAAAACACTATTTCAAGAATACGGCGCCCTTAATATGTATCCATCTAAAAATTCTATCGGGATCATTTAAACTATGGTAAAAGTTAATTTTTGCTTTTATATACAATAAGTGCCATTTAATCGGATTATACACCTGTTGATGATGATTCACTGTAGAATTATAGAGGGTATGTTTTTCATCTTATGCATAATTATAAATTTTGATTTTTAATGACTTCTTGATTGTATTTCAACAGAGAACAATAATATCTTACCTGGATTGACGAAGTCTTTTTATTAAATTGAATCTGTACGTTAAAGAAGATATTCAAAATTGGTTTAGCACAATGCACTGTCAATTTGCTGTAAAAGTTTGACATTCGTGTTCACTTCACTGATGTTCGCTAATGGCTTTATCTGCTCCACAAATAGAAACCGAACGTATTTAAATATGGACTTTTGGGAGCCAATGCATGTTCTAGCTAAAAGTCAGTTTCATGGATGTTTTATGTATTTCTTTATTAGCGTTCCTTAAAAAACTATTGATGGTCAAATTAATAGTTTTCTTCATGTTTTAAAAATGCAAAGAAAGTATTTCAGTAACAATTGCAATTTAAATCTAAAATAGTATAGGAATTATTTCAATTGTTTCGATTACTTTTAAATCTCTTAATCTCTCTGTGATATGTGGGTGTTGTGTAAAGACAGAAATATATTTTCTTTCTGAAAAAATAGCATCTTATCGGGAAATATAAAAGAAATATATTAAAAAAGTTATTCTCGTTTAAGGTAGGTATATTCCTTTTGAAGTTTAAATCACGTTTTTCTGGTAAATTTTAAAGATTCTTTCGAAACAAAGTTTTATCAATACTTTCAGATTTTTTTTATAAAGGTAAAGCAACTGATTATTTACAACTTTTTTTAAAAATTATATTTTTTTCTGTAGTAGTAATAAAAAAGATTGTTAAAAATAACTTGGAAAGTATTTATATTATATGATTTTTAAATTAAATACGGCTTCTAAAGTCATTTTGTAACCTCATACATTTTTTAGTATAAATTTGAAATATTGCATCATTAAATTTAGTAAAGAGTTAAGTATATACTACCGTTTCCAACTAAAAACCGGTTTTCAGAAAGCGTCAATTGCAATTCATATTAATGAGTTTAATTTCAGAAACCATCAAATGAACTTCAGATTAGTATAGGTACATTGTGTTTCAGAAAACATCAACTATAATTTAGAAAATGCCATTTATATTCCAGATCATATCGATTGCAATTAATTACAAATACCTCAGCAGTTTGAAATCAATCGCCAAATACGTTTTAAAGAGTGCCATTACTATTGCAATAGATCATATACATACATATTATAATTATTAAAGTTCAATCAAATTATCCATGAAAAACAAAACTAATAAGTTTTATCTGTCAGCAATTAGTATATAAAAGCCTATAGTGGCATTGTTAATTAAGTTAAAAATTTAAATAGAAAATAGTCTGTAGAATAAGACTCTTACAAATACAGTTTTGTAGAGAAAAAATAAAAAAGAGTAGTTCAAAAATGATTTAAAATACACTTCTGCACGGCACTGGAGACTGGTCCACTGTAATACCTGACAAAGCATAGCATGCAATCGGCGACCGGGCAAAATATTTAAAGAAATTCCTAAGAAAAGAAATAAATAACATATTATAACACCTATTTTATACAGCAACTTCAACTGCTTTTGCCGCTATTGTTATTGTTATTAATTATTAATAGAATTAATTTGAGGTTTTAATTAATAGAATAGTTTGACATACCGGATATTACAACAACAAAATTTTGGGTGCGTCTTACTCAGTTTATACAAATTAACACAAATGTGTTTCGAACTCGTAAGTTATTAACAGCAGCTATAATACGTTTGCGTAAATCATCAATTCTGTCCACTTCGGTGCGATATACTTCATTTTTTAAATATCCCCACAAAAAGAAGTCCAAACGATTTAAAATCAGGAGATCGTGGTGATCATGGTACCAATTCTCCTCGTCCAATCCCTCGGTATTAATACTTAGACACGCTGTACATGGAACGGATATAATTGAGCTTTGTGTATGATACCCCGCACTGCTGCAACACGCTCTGGATGCCCTGGACCTACAATTCTTCCACGATTCGGTCTCAAATTTCCCTCGTCACGTTTGCGTTGCACTACACTTGCACTTACTGCACACCGCGGTAAAAGTAGCTGCATTTTGCACATGTTTATCGGGAAGTAGTTCTTAGCATTTTCACATCACCTTAAATTTAAACGATATCCATGGAGTGGACACTTGAAAAACTAATGTAAATACTCGCATCACAAAAACGTTAATAAGCAGTTTATTTAACATATTTACGTCTGACATTAACAAATTTGATGTTTTATTTATAATAGTTATTTATGGAACAAGTACAAAAAGTAAGTGTAAGCAAGTGTGTAAGCACTTTTTGTACGAGTTGCATACAATATTTTTTCTACGTTCATGCAAAAACCAAAAAATGTTGTTTAGATGACACTAAGTCTAGGAAAATGTGACGTCGATTTGAACGTTTATGTTTGTCATGATGGCAAAACGCTGTAGAAGAATGATAGATGAATGCACTAGTGCAATAAAGAACCACTTTCTCCACTAAATATAGTTCAATAAAGTTTTGTTTTTTGCATGAACGTAGAAAAAATATATTAATTGTTTTGCAGTCGGGCATTTTTTTATAACAGTATAATACTCTATAATAATTAAAACGTTGCCCCAACACTGAGTTTTTCGTAAACTCTACAACACGTTTACAGGTGAATGGCTATCACAAGAAAGTAACTCTTAAATTTATTTAACATTTTTTGTTGCCAGGAAATTTACCCAAAACTTGTCATGCTTGTAAAGGATCTTGGTAAAAAAGTATTTATATTTATTAAAATTGAAGAATGTAAGTATAAAAAGTGTTAAGTTTGTACTTTGTTTATAAGACCGGTTTTATGTTTAAAATTATTGATACTATTTAGAAATTGTTAAGTTGCTCATGTAGATACTTTTTTAATTATTAAACATTTTCTTATACTATTAATTGGTATATAAAAACTAATAGCAGATACGGTTAGACTGCTATGTATTTTCGAGTTGTTAACCTTAGTTGCAACAAAGCTTTTACGAGGACACTACTGAAGATATCGACAGGAAAGAGTGGCGAAACGTTTGCAAATGTGACTACTTGCAAAGGTTGCTATAGACGCAATGTCTTAGAAGACTACCATTGTCTGATAAAAAGCCAAGACCGAAGAACTATAGGATAATTATAGGAACCCAAATTAATAAGATGGGCAGTTCGAGTATATATTTCCGTTTATTCAATTGTGATTGTAATTAATTTATTAGTAATTGTGTGTTTGTGTTTTTAAGAATGGAGATTAATTCAAGCTCTACAACGTGTTCTGAAAATGTGATGAATATCAGATGATGAAAAACGTATATGAAGAGGTTACGAGTGTAAATGGTATGGTTGAAATATGTAATTCATTAACAAGAGTATCCGTGAGTAATGTGGTGAGTGCAATGTGCAAAAAAAGTGGCAAAGAAAAATATACACCTGCAAAATGGAAAATAGTGGAAACTCGCGGAAGGAAGCAAGAAGATAGCGGTTGATAACGACACAAAATACGCGATTTGTAGAACAATTATTCATGAATGGTATATTCAAAATGAGTTTCAGTTAATACGAAAATTAGGTTGCTATCTCATAGGATGAAAGTTTTCCTAGAATATTTAGAAAGGCGCTTTTGCGAAGAGCGACGTAATTTTCGTTTTATGAAACAAAATCGAAAAAGTATTACGAAAAAGACGAAATAGTGATATGGCCAAAAAACACTATATAAGACAAATATTAGAAGGTCGAAATCTGAATTCAAGAACACATTACACAGACGAAACATGGATAAATAAAGGCGCCTTGAAGATGACAGCAGCTTGTAAATACGTCAGTTATAGTGATGAGTTGATGACCGTGCTAGTGACAGAGAGCTAACTACTGACCGGTAATGTAAATAGTCTAGTTAGTGTATAATAACAGTTGATGTGTAACCGTTCAACTGAGAGTGTAAGTAACCAGTAGTGTATAGTGAGTATGTAGTGTTAAAATGTAATATCCACGGAGCGCGCATCAAGTAAGTGAGCGGTGGTGGGTCATCACCATCTAATAGGAAGGCATTCTACTTTTACAGTAAGCTATTAAAGTCACAGGTGTCCGCACCTTCAACTTATTTTTTATAATTTTGTGCTCTTTGAACCTTTCTCAAGTGGCACAGCTGTGGAATCTTGTCTCCTGCAACACTCACCTCCTGTATACATCTGCAAGTGTTACAAGTGCTGTGTATTGCCACTTTACTATTTTAGAACTCGAGTGCACAAGAAAAACCTGTTTGTTTTTTAACGTAACTCTTACAGTCAAGGTCATATATCGAAGAGAAATGTAAAAATAATTCGTCTTTCAAGAAAATAAATCACTTGTAAATAAACAACTTGGTCAACAATTTTGATGACATAACAGAATTTAGTAAAACAAATACATACATGTGATATCTTATAATCTCTATAATTTTTGCTGAAAGACTAGGTTTTGCAAATATTTGACAATGCAACCTCATATAGATTTTATTCTTCCGGATGCAAAAAACAGTGATTCCAAATAGAGACAGAAAATAGTGTAGCGCCATTAAAAATCCAAAATTTATTATCATGGCAACGAAACAAACTCCCACCAAAAGATGCAATAAAAGTAAAAAGCTTTTGTTTGAAAAGTATTAAAATTATTCCATACATATTGGGCAGCCAGTATTAAAAAAATATATGTTAATGAATGACTTTCTATTATTTTTTGTCAATAAAAACAAAAATCGTTATTTATTTTATATTCAATTACTCTGTACAAATGTTGACACAATCAAAGTAGTCGACTGGTAAAATAATGATCATAATGACAATTCAACTTATTTGCTAAATCAAAGAGGATTCCACGTTGCCACCACCCTTTCTGCCATAATCTTTGTAAAGACCGAGTCAGTATTGCGAAGTAAAGATAATAGAGAATAATTACATATTTAGTTGTATTCAAATCCGTATCCGCATTGTGCATGCAGATGTGTTGTTATCGCTTTTCATCCATAACTATTATGTTTCCAGAAGAGGTAGTAGAAGACATATGGTTTGGTGTTACGGTTCTATCTAGAAATAAGACATAACTATTTTTTTACATAAATTAGGTATACATTTCTTTTGCTTAAAAATCATTTTAATATTAACATGAACTGATTAATTTCTATTCAAATAATGTGGAATCAAATCAAAAGACTTTTCAACTTTTTGAGTATGAAATACGAATTGAGTTTTGGACTTATGTGCGTCTGAAATATTTTATAAAAGCGTGTTACATTCCAAGATGTTTTAATCATCATCGCACATGAAAATGTATCAAATCTTTCAATTTGTGTTCATAGGATTTATTGTGCTTAAACTAAAATAAAAACTACCTACACTGATAATTTAAAAACAAGTTATGTTGCTTAAGAATAAATTAATGATAATAAATATACATAATCTTTTTAGTAGCAGGTAATTTTCTTACTTCTCTTTGTATAAACCTGGAAGCAGACAGAGGTGATAAATATGTAGGTTCAAATACCTTACAAAATATGTTTTGTATAAATTTAGTATTTAAAAATAGAAGGCGTATCTGTTGGACATCGGTATACTTTCAAGGACGTTATAAAACCCAAAGAAGTTTATTTAGAAAAGAATAATATAAATTTTTCTGAAATAAGAATACCTGAATCTACACCTACACCTATATCAGTCACTGGATGGAGAATGACTTCAAAATATATTACTTGCATTACCCACTTCGTCTTTAGCATGCTTATCTAAAAAATATAACTTAATGAATTCCAACGGGTCTTGTAGATCCGGTTAATTTTTTATAATATTACTGGATATGCGTTATATAAATTTATATGCATATATCTATCCTCATTTACAAAATGAAAGTAAGTTTTCCCGTACGTAGGTACATGACACATTAGATTTATATTTACGGATTATCTAATACAACAAATATAAACATTTTACGTATAGGTATATACAGTGATATTTAAAATTTAACTTCAAACAATATTTATTTATTTTTTTAATTATTATTTATAGTATGTACATACAAGGCGACTCAACACAATGAGCTAACATTGCAATTTAGAGGGTTGCGCGGAAGATACAATAAATAATTTAAGCGTACAAATACTTAGACTAAACTAGAGCTAACTTAAGTGAGCTACAGGGAACAAAAAAAGAAAAAAATTAGAACAGTAGTAAAACAAAAAAAATCAAAGTGGAATACAAACAGTTAAATATTAATCTAATTAAAAGTGTCAATAGCTAAACGTCTAGATGACGACAGTGAGAGAGGAAATATATCAATATGGTTGAAATATAGATTACAGTTTTGTTGCAATTGGCGAACAGGTGAACTAATAGCAGAATTCGTGCGAATCTTTGGATAATAAAAAAGTGGCATGATCTGGATGGATAATGTGCAATATGAACACCATAATATACTTATTAATCAAAATGTAAGGAGTGTTACAATTATACAAGTCGTTCTAATAAAACAGAAACATTTATTTAAAATATCTTAATTCTACAATATAATTTATCCGTGTTCAAAATTATAAATAAATATTTCTAAAATATAGGTTATTTATTACGACAAATGACACATATGTACAATAAACTTCTTATTTTTATAAGTTATTGTCATTATTACGTTATTTTATTTTAATAGATATCATTGCCTGTATACTGAAATAATATTTTCAGTAAAATGTGATAATGTCTACAGTTTTTTTAGCAATCCGTTAGATCTAAGGTATACAAATCTGCTAGTAAAGCATATACTATTTTGTCCAGTTAGTGTTTTACCTAATTTACTAAATCTGTTATTAGCTGAAAACTTTTTAATATATTCTCTACTGCATTGATTATAGTAACATTTAAATATCCAAATATGTTCTTTATTAAAGCGGACACGATTTTGGTCCAGCAGCTTTATCTGATTTACTAAATATGTTATTAACAGAAAACTTTTTAGTACAGTAGTATATGCAGCCTTTACTGTATTTGTCATAGTAACATTTAAATATCCATAAAACCAACTATATTATTAGACTACTCATTTCCGAGTGGTGCATTCTCACGAAAATCGTACTCTATAAGCAAATATTTTATTTCAATTTCCTCTGTTATAGCAGATATGTTCGGTACTGTTGCTAGAAACAGATATAATTCTACTCAATTGTCTCTGTGAAATTGCTGTAGGTCATAAAAATGTTGACTTCTTGACCGAAATTCAAATGATGAACAATAAACCAGAACAGGAAACATAATCTTGGTCTCTTAGAACTCAGAATAGAAGTTGTTTTATCTTGTAATATTTAATAATTTCATTATGCCAGGTATGTTTATTTTTAGTAAATTTAAATAGATTATTTTCAACTTTAGATATTTATTGAATCCAGCTTTATGCAGTTTGTTCTTTTTACATATATTTACTATAATGGAAAAAAACTGCAAAAGCTAATAATATAAAATGTGTGTGTAGTTCAATGCCTAAAATAAAATACCTAATAAAAAAGTTTAACATATTGGTTTCGATCAGCAAACTTGTGCGTATAAACGTATGGAATTAGTGTAATTTTGCTTTAGCATTTGTTTAACGAAATTTAGCTTTACTGTTTCAATATAACTTTAAAAATAAAAGTTACATAATAAAATTATAACACAATAATGAATCTTATATGTTATCGAGAACTATAATTAGGTTCCTATAGTGCTAGAATACAGTTCAAAGTAATGATTATGTCTGCAGAGTTAGTTAAAGTAATTAAAAGTAATTAGTAATACGATCCATTTCCTAGTTTTCGAATCAGCGAGGAACATGGTAATTTAATACAACTTTATGTACTAATTTTTAGTATTATGTCATTATTTTGGGCTTGTCAGATAATAACTGTTATTTTACAACAATGATGGAGAAGTAGTATATTGTTACATGCAACATTACCACATTACTGTCAGAATCTTTAGAATTTGATAATACTAGTACAATCTCCTATCTAATTGGTTATCGACTTGGTTATTTTACTCACAACAAGAAAGTTAGGTGTAATATTAATTAATGACTACACTCTCTGTTCCAATTTTTTAATAAGTTTGCATAAATATATGAAGTTCTGAAAGTAAATTAATCGCCTTTCTATTATCGGATTAGTATCCAAATTAATGTATATCTTTTAAATATGTATACAAAAATAAGACAAAATGTGAAACCTATTTTATTAAAGTTTCCGCACGTTAATTGTAAAACCAATGTATTCATATAATATATTGTAAGGTAATTCGCAATTCGCAATTCGTGATTTGTGAGGATTTCATGAATAGTGTGTAGGGTCTTGTTCGTTAAAAATATTTTCATATAAACCCTACACACGATGCACGAATTCCTTACATACCGCGCATGCTTGCGTGAATTAGCGATTCGTGATGCACGATGCGTGATTTGTAAATAATTCGTGCATAGTGTGTAGTTTTTATGAATGGATTTTTAACGAACAATACCCTACACACTATTCGCGAATTCCTCACATATCACGAATCGTGCATAACGAATAGCGAATACAGGCATAGTCTGTAGCAAGCCTAAGACATAGTCAGCAAAGTTTCAGATTAATTAGAGTGTTTTTGGACCTTAATTTCTAATATACAGCCATTGTTCCATATCACTCAGTATCCGCATATAATGTCAAAATGTTACCAAAATGAGTTTTAATACAACTGGTTTGCAGACAGATAATTCTACCAGGTGTCCCGTAAAGTGTGTTACAAAAACATAAACATAACCCCTTAAACGCACGGTGTTCTAGTTATTTACGTGGTAGTGCACTACAAAGGTCGTTTTTATGACGTAACTTTTTTTGGGAAAGAAAACATAATGCAATTTTCATGGACTAATCAGTTTTAAGAAGCCAATAAATAATGATATGAATAAAATCGAGAAAGTAGAAGGGTGTTTTTTAACAACCTGTATAATATTTTCCTTCTAAAAAAAATTGTACAAAGATACAGCAAATGTCAAAAGATTTCTAGAAAGGCTATTGAATGCAGATTTTTATTTGTTTCTTGTGTTTTTATGTAGTGTGTAAATTTCTATAGAGAATTTACAAAATGGAGGAAAATGAGTGTGCCAGTACTGTGTATACCGAAGTTTCAAAATAGAGAAAGTGACTAACTTACAGTACTTAGATGAGTAATGCAGGTAATGGTTGCAGGGACCAAGATTTCATAGACGTACCACTTGAAAAGGGTTAAAAAAATACAAAATTACCAATAGTAAATTGACGTTAAGGGAACCTAGCACAATATTTTGTGTTCTTATGTATCTCTATGATAATTGTTTATTAGATATTTCTTCTAATATTCATATTAGTTTTAGAAAAAAAATCATAGTTTATTTATTTCTACACGAAAACTGTTCTAATTTTAAATAATTTATATTAAGTAGATATGGAACACATAATTTTTAGTAGACAAATTACCAGATCTGTTATTTAATATCTCTTCTAATATATTTTACTATTGACAAATTATGCGATATGGCGATATAACTTCCTAAACTAAATTAATTATAATCTGCAATAACTAATAGACCTTTTTACAACAAATAAATGGTCATTGTAACCTGTACATTCTACATGAGATTCGAACCTATCAGTATTACAGCACATTACAGTGCACATATATTTTTAAATTACACGTAATTAAAGATCTAGTATTTCGTGATAACTTAGTTTTCGGTTCTTTAGAAAATATAACGGAGAAAACATCATTTATTTGCATATTATTTTACAGTAAAATACATTTACATCTGTTGAATGTCATGCAGTAAATGTAATTTTCATTTTCGCTTGATCATTTTTTTCTGTGATAGTATCTGTGATAGTATAAATTTATTTGCATTCTCATTTATTCGGAAAATAAGTCGAAAAACGTAAACATTTATAAATCATATAAATTTGCATAAATATATTTAATTTATTGAAAACAAATACATTTTTGATATAACCTACATCTTGAAAAGTACTTTTTGTTTAAATAGTGTTTGGTCATGCAAGATGAATATAATGGTTGACAGCAGATTCATGTCAAATATGATTACGACGATACCTTATTTTCTATATCAATATCAACGTCAAGCCAGTGCTTATATTTTAAATACCTATGTAAAATTTTGTTTAACTCCTAATTTGCAAGGATGATGAATACAAATTTGAAGTTATTTTTGTTTTTAAGAAAAAAACATTGAATAATCTAACCTGTGCACACAATACATTATTTTGATATGTTTTCCACTACCTATAGTAAATACTTATCAAAGAAAAAATATATTTCAAGTATTGTTATATATTTATTGTAAAATTTAAATAATTGTAATAACGCACTCCGTAAAATAAGTTGTGCAGTACAAAAAACATAATGTTATGTTGATCTAGATATCTCAACAAGAACATAGTATAGTTTAAATATCTAAATACATCAGTCATGGTGTTTCTTTCTGTTTCATCAGTTTATTGACCTTGACCGGATTTTATTTTAGATATGGCAGTGCCATATGTTGCTGTATTGTATATTACACTCTCTATTCCTTTTAGGAAACGCTAGAGGACGTAATCCGTCTTTCACTTTTTCGACATTCCTTGTTCAGTATCTTTTCTTAACTGCCAATAAATTTCTGATTACTGTCGATTTCAATTGATACGATATTGAGAGAATTTTACTTTAGATAGGTTAAATATTACTTTTATTTCTCCTATCCCTTTGCTCTTTCATATGTTGCAATGTAAAATATTTGGGTTGTTTTACTTATTTTAGGGTAAAAAGTAATTTACTCTAAAAATGTAAATTTTAATAAGAATGTGTTACCGATATTGTCTGTAATTAATTTTATAAAATAGCTGTCGGTGCGCTTCTGTAAACTAAATTCAAGTACATCCTCATATTATGTGAAGGTAAAGGCGTGGAATAATCCTTAAATTTTCCAATTAACTCATTAAATTGTTCACCATGAAACTAGTGTTACATATCTACTGGCGCCAGAACTAGAAATGGTGTTGTTAATGAATTAAAATATTAATATGTTACGTGTGCACTCAAATGAGGATTCATGATGTTACACTAAAAATATACAGAGTATCTCGGGTATTACTAGCATCCTTGGAAAAGGTGATTGTACAGTCAAAATAAATGATATATTTACCCAAATATACCTATGTCTGAAAGTGCACCGTTTCCGAGATACAGGGTGTCTTAGATTTCGACATTTTTATTATATTTTTTATTTACTTGGAAACCTTTCATGATAACACAGCTAGGTAATGATATATATTTGGTCTAAATATTCAGTTATTCCCATTATAACCAGTGGCATAGAAACTGTGACGCTCTTCTTTTATTTAAAATAAAAATGGTACGCCTTTGTCTTAATTTTAAAAAGAAACGTAAATTTTGATTATTTTGAACAAATTCTTTAAAATGCATTATTTTTAGGTAACTGTTCTTTCAAAATATCTGCATTTCATATTCATTCATCATTTGTGCGTTGTTAATTATTATTATTCAGTAATACAGGATGTTCCAAAATTAATGCACCATAGGGCCAGCGGAGGTTCGACAAAATAATACGATGTAGCAACTTATTTTAGTCAAAAGTTGATGGATAAAAAGATACAGGATGTCAAAGTATAAATTTTATTCTTGATATTTGTGAGTAATTTTTTAAAAAATCCAAATATTTGGATACATTTTAGAGGTCGTGGAATTTTGAGAGCGACTAGTAGGGGGCACCACTTATGGCTTCTTTTAAATTGCAGAACTCTTTTGCGGGTTAGTGTATACATCTGACTATTTAAACAATCGATTTTTCTACCTTCTTTACGTGAAAAAGGTATACTTTGTTGAGGTCGTTAGGAGAAATAATCCTAATTGAAGTATTCAATACACCGAGAAAAAATTGTAAAAGTTACTCAAAATGGTAAATTATGGCGATGTGGAAAATTTTAAGAGTGGATTTTCAAGTTTTCTTCAGCTTTTAATACAAATATGCACAAACTACAAAATGCAGAGACATTTTAAATGAGCAATTACTTGAATACAATGCATTTTAAAGAAAATTGCAAAGAATAATTATTTGTTCAAAATAACAAAACTTAATCTTATCTTACTTTTTTTATGATTCAGGTAATGGCGTACTATTTTTATTGTAAATAAAAGAAGATTGGCTCTGAATAATTAGACCTAATGTGTCCCATTGCAATCTAGAATTATTGCTGTTATATTACGAAGAGTTTCCAAGTAAATAAAAAATACAGTAAAAATTTCGAAATCTTTGACACTTTGTATCTCGGAAACTGTGAATTTTTAGATACAGGTATATTTGTGTAAATATCATTAATTATGACTGTATAATCACCTCTTCCCAGGATGCTAGTGATATCTGAAAGATCTTGTATAATAAATGATGACGGTTTTTATTTCAATTTTCAAAACATATTGTTCTGAAGGATTGACAGCTCTATTAAACTATATATTTTATAGTTCAAATACCACTTTATAAGAAATTACTTTAAATCAATTCCTACATTGTACTGATGTACAATATGATATTGTTCTTCAATTTCACATTGTGATTGCATTTAGAACCCTATAAAATTCGAAATTGGCAACAGCAGCGTAATAAACAATGCGCTCATCTTTTGTTTAGAAATACCTATTTGAAAATTGTAATCATTGTAACTGGCATAAAAGTTACAAGTTGTGACGATTTAGAAAGCTACTATACCTACGCCGCTGCATTTATTTGTTAATAGAAAAGGTTAGCTAAAAGTGTAGTTTAATGGTTTTATTACAATATCAGAAAATGTAAATTTATACAGGGTGTGGCAATCCAAAAAATATATAATATAATTCCTGGGAATACTCGGAATAAAGAAGTCATATCAAAAAGTCCTATATTCACTTTTTGCCAAGAAAATTGAACAACAATTTTGTAGTGGAAAAGTAAATCCTAGTATAGCTCTGCCCAAAATGTCCCCGCTATGAACCTAGCGATTGCCTATCCAACGCCCGAGTCGGTGTTGCCAGATGACATAATTTTACGGAAATTTGTAAAAGGAACAAATAAAGAGAAAATTAATTTTGAAGTGACAACTAACAGTTCAATGTTACATAACCAAAACTAATGCCTGTAGAAATGTTATTTCGAAGAAAATCGATTTCTCGTATATTCTTATCCCTCTGCGCCAAATTTCAGCGCTTTCTGTCGAGAAATACTGATGCTAAATGGCATTTTTTACAATCTCAGCAACGACAGCATACATCTTGGATCTATTTGATTTATCTAATGGTCATGAAAAGTTGCATTTATTTTTATAATTTAAACCACCCTATATACTTTACGGTTTCCGAGAAAAACGGACCACCCTAAATAGTATATCACCATAAAATTAGCATATACTTCTTTAGACTTATCTAAGAGCCTGGCTAGCTTTCGAATGAGTAAGTAACTTCAATAGATAGATTTTAATATTTCCAAAGAACGAGATAATTCAGTGAACATACGTTAAAATATCCACACTCAATTAGACAGTTTAATTCCTTTGAACGAACTCAAGTTTCATTTATTTCAAAACCATTGAATACTTCCTGGTTGTGAATGAAAAGTAAAATCTCTCAATGATTTTAAATGATACGAGCTCCATATTTCACTTCCTGCACTATTAATAAGAACTTGGTCTTTGAATACATCAAATTTGAAAAGTAGCTTCTTCGAGATTTATTCCATTCACAACGTCAGTAAACAATTGAAGACAGTTCTGTACGGGCACACGGTTTGTTCTCTTACGTTGTTGTGAGTGAAACACAATGATATCGCCGCTATTTGATAAGTATAATACATTTATTCATTGCTGTCATGTATAACTGACGGGTTGATGGTCAAAATGAGCTTTAGGTAATATAATAGAATGGCCGCTTGAAGCCCCGTAGATTGTAAATTTGATTTGAAATATTCATGATGTCTGCACTCTCGAGACAACATCTTACAAGAAACTGCGTAAGATTACACGAATTGAATCTGGGTTGAATTGTTGTTCTATCCTGGAGGAGGAGGAGGAGGAGGGAGAGGGGGAGGTGTCTGTAGTCCTTATTAGATAACATCAAACTTGAAATATTCACTTGCGACTTGCGATCTCATACATTTTCCGGTAAATGCCAACTAGAACCAACGCCAACGGCAGTAGCAACGTAGGAGGCGTTTCGTAATTCTCTTTACATCGTGATTTATTTGCTTTCTGTTAAGACGTAGGTATTAATGGAATAACATGCAGGTCTGTGCAAATGGAATTAGATTAGATCAGAAAAACTATAAGTATTTTTTGGGTAGATAGTTTAGCAATTCCGACAATATTATACTCTTTTTACTGTGCTAGAAATTTATTTGACGTCATATGTATGCTCTCTGATACCAAACATTTAGGTATGCTATTGAACAATTTCACAGACAAAGCTCTATTCAATTAATTATCTGAAAAAATAATCTAGTTATAATTACTACCCTGGTTTAATGAAAATATTCTATAAATATCTAAGTTCACTTTTGAAACTGTGGGAACTACAATATTCAACCACAATAGCTTAAAATACCTTTGTAATACAGTATCAAATGTTACAAAAGCTAATAATAAAGAATATATGGGTAGATATTGTTTTTTTTTTTTAATTTATTGGTATAGTAATTTTTATAGTTATATATTTGACTCAACTTAAAGGAGGTCACCTGAAGAAGTAATCCTAAAAATGCAGAAATAGGTCAAATCTCATCTATTGTGGTTGCATTTTCGAGTTCCCACAGTTCCAAAAAAGAACTTGATATTTATAAAATGTTTTCATTAAACCAGGTTAGTAAATTTAACTAGATTATTTTTTTAAGATAATTATTGAATAGAGCCTTGTCTGTGGAATTGTTATAGGGTATCTAGATGTTTGGTATCAGAGAGTATACATATGACTTCATTGATAGGAATTGTAGGAGATTTGTTTTATATTAGCTTGAAATACCTTTCTAATACAGTAAAAATTTTTACAAAAGCTAATAATAAAGAATATATCGGAAGTAATAAGTAAAGCCCGCACTTCGTTCGCAGATCTCAGATCCGGACTTGGCGACGACATTAACATACTTTATTTATATTAAAACAAATTTAATCTTATGTCAGCTAATCGACAGAAACGTCTTATCTATTTGCCTGCAGGGGCTCGTTTATCAAATTTAGTGGAACACATTCCTCCTAGAAAGTGAGTGGTAAATCCTCATGAGAAAATGCAAATCTGTAATTCTTGACCATTCTCATTGCAGTTATTTCCCATAAAAATTGGGGAATTATTTCACATGGTTTTTGCTAAAAAATATAAATCTTCAAGAATTGTAAATATACACGTGGATTATAATATACCCAGGATTTTTTTAAGTGCAATGAATTCGCATTCGAATGTATTGCACTGCAATCGAAAATCGAGGCCCAGGAGTGTTGTTTTTATTCAGACATGTTTAGACATACAGCAGGTTACTTCTCGTAAAACAAAACAGTTGCAATGCAACCATACGTTGTAATACGTAGTTAGAAGCAACGTTATATTATTACGTTCATTTTGATGGCATAAAAAGTATTTTACAACAACTACACTCAAGTGATGTTACTTCTATTTTATATGCTCAACGGATATTTAATGATCCTAGAATTCGCAAAGATTTAGCATACATATTTTAATTAGGTATTCACGGATACCTTCAGCCATCTGAAGCAACTGTGACATCATCGGGATATTCAATAAATAATGCTGTTCCCAGTTATAAGGACTTGAACGCACCCTAAAGTTGCAACACTTGTAGTACAACTTTCACCAGCGACGTCTGTTTTTATCATTGTCAAATGGTAGCCTCTTCCATCATATCATATCGCAAATCGTCAGATACTCTGATAAAGGAAATGCTCGACCAAGAGGGTTAGTGTTATCTTTCCATCTGACAAAAATAATGCCAGGATATCTGTCATTACTAGAAGCATGAGATCCTCGATTCCATTATTTCATTGAATTTTTTGCCACGTTATTGTTCGTAACTAGCATTGGGGAAAGGTCTGCTATTAGATTGTAAATAAGCTTCTTCAATCCAGTTCTCACCGATTCTGTTAGAGTTAGGTAGTTTTATTTCGGCAATAGAACGGAGTTTACGACCGTTCAAAATGTCCAGATCCCCCATCATCTCCTTCAGCTGAGTTTTCGACTGCCGGAACAGCAATTTCCGAAAGTTTAATAAAGATTTCATCCATATCATCGATGTAAGCCATTTTTAAATCTTCCTGAATTGTAAAACGGCTTTTTAAAAATTAAATTGCATGAATCCTAGCGTTACATATAAGTAACGTAAAAAGCATGACGTTCTCAAATATCTCTAGTATTTGGATTTCACAAATTTTATATTACTGCTTTACAAAAACGCCATTTGGCTTTGGTGAATTTCAGCGGATGTCCAAATGTATTAGAAAATAGGGAAACAAAAATACTTTTTTGAATCGAATGTCCTCATCTGTAATCTCTTTATTATTCTGAATGCAACTCGGTAAATTAATTGTCTCTACATTTTTATAGTTTAACTATTACAGAGTATAAACTATTGGAAAAAATTTATAAGCATATTATTTAAAATATGTATTAAAAGATTCCCCTAATATCCCTATATATACCCCTATAATCTTTGTAGACAATTTCAGAATATGGATACACACCTTGAGGGGTAAAGAAAAGAACTCCAACTCCTTATAATCTCAAGAAGGAAAACAATTACGTTAGAAATGTTTTACTACCGGTATTTATACTAAATTTTTGTTGAACTTTAGATGTGGAAGAATATAATACAGGATAGTGGTTTTGAAGCTTTCACGGCCGAAACTGTTATTTGATCTATATTTAGTGTTTGCTATGTGGAGGTTGAACCTTTATCAATATCTCTGCACCCATCCATTTCTATTCCTATTAGTGACATTACAGTTGCTACGGAAACTTATGGAATCACCACTGAAGATACGGCAGTGAAGAGCGGCGAAACGTTTTAAAGCATAGAATGTTACCAGATCGCTACGACCCGTCTTGGCAAACCACCGTTATTCGAGAAGCTGATAGCCCCCACAGAGCCTAGCCCTAAAACAGCAAGTACAAATCAAAGAATCTCAATGAAGTTTAGAGATGTGCAGTTTAATTTGTTTACTGGTAGCGACTAATTACTTAGATCACGGCACAAGTTTGTCGATCCATTTAATTCTTCTTATAGTTTTGATTTGAAACTCCCTAATGATGATGATGCTTTCGATTATCTGCAAACTTGGTGTTAATAAAATGTAATCCAAAACAGTTTGAGAACCAAGACTTAATGAAGTGAGAATAATTTTCACAAGTTCATCTATGACTTGAAGCGCATAGTATATATCTGACAATTCAATTATCTGGAGACTTCAAATCAGTGTTCCCAAAATGAGATAAAAATTGGTGTGATAACCATTGACGAAATGTCGAGAAAATTATATTAAGTAATTATATTTTTCGTTTTAACATATTTAAACTACTCTGCTTATTGCATAATTAAGATGAAAAAGCATAATTTTCCTGAAAAATTTCAAGAGAAATAATTTAGTTTGTTTTGTTTCGCTAAAGAGCAGGTTATTTGAAGATGAACAATTGGAAATAATTACATAATATAGGGAAGCGATCATTTTTTTCTGTAGCGAAATAGTCTCTTCCTGAAATATATCCACATTCAGAACCAATAGGTATTAAAAGGAATTTTTATTAGTAGCATTATCCCAATTTACTGAGATATTCTTGAAATAGTGTCACATACAATTTATAGAATCAAGTCGAAACGTAGGTAGCTTTTTATTTATTTGATCGCAGTCAATAAGATGTTTTAATAACAATTATATATCTCTCCATTTTGAATTTCATATATTTTCATAAACAAATGATATATACTACAACATCCAAAACTATTTATCCAAAAAAGTAAAAAAATAGATAGTAGTAGGTAACACTTGTTAGAGATTCGGTGAGTAGCATTCGTTGTTGTACATATAAGTACAAGTGTGCTTGCAGTAAAATTCGCCACAAGAAAGATAAATTTAATGCCCTACCGTGAAGGTTGAAATGCATCTCTGGCACCTTGGCACCAAGGCTTATATTTCATCAGATGAGATGCAAATATCAAATTGTCGACATTGGCACGGCAGGCAAACAATTCCTCACGGTTTTCTTGAATTTTTTAGGATACTATATTCTTTATGACATATAAAATCAGTTATAAACAAAATTCCTCAATTTTTCTTTAATACACACAACATCAAAAGTCTTGGCATCTCCCTCAGTCTTATTAAAAAAATCTTTTTGTCCGAAAAACCAAATACATATATAAAAGAATATTGTTTTCTGAATCGCTTTTTTTTTGTGAAAAGAATATTTTTGATAAACTGAATACTTAGAAAATTAAAAACCAGCATGTATTTTTCACAAAATGTATTAATCAAAAAGAAGTAATAAAGCAAGTTCTCTGCTTAACTAATAGTCGGTATGACCTCCACCACGTATCAATAGCATATTGACACGTCTGTACATTGAGATAATCAAGCGGTTAACGATCTCTTGCGGAATATTGTTCCATTCCTCTTCTGCCACCACGACTAACTCATCTGCAGTCTGAAGTGGAGGAATATGATTATGAATGGCTTTAGCAACGAAATCCCACATGTTTTCAATAGGATTCATGTCAGGAGAATTGGTTGACCAATCTAATCTATTGGTATGTCCTGCTTCGAGTGTCTCTTGAAACCTTCTTGCGCGATGTGGTCGAGCGTTGTCGCTCATAAACACAAAATTTTTATCTATTTCATTACGTAGGGAGTAGATAATAGACGTAATAACTTGTTCGTTGTAAATTTGACTGGTCACATTCTGTGGTATGCCAATTAATGGAGTGCGGCGGTTGAACATTATTCCACCTCAAAACATTACGGTACCCCCTTCATAAGGAGCAACTTCATGGGGAAAATGAAGTCGCTGTTGACGACCTGGTTCTCTCCAGACTCTTTATTGATTGTCATCAGGAACCAGTCCAATTCTGCTTTCGTCTGTAAATAAGACCCACCGCCACTGGCGTAAAAGCCAACTCATATGGTCCTGGACTAGAAATTTCATTAAATATCTATTGTTGAGTCAAACAACTAAGAACTACTGTTAAAAGTTAAAAGTAGATTTTATTACTGATTAATTTAATAGTTCATTCTTATTTTAGTTCGATGTAAAAGTATTGGTTAGAGGAACATAAAAGTGTATTTATTTAATTTATCGATGTTGATTCTATTTACTGAAACAAAGATTTCAAACAACCATTACGAAACTGTTCTATTTAAACATCATATTGTTAATCTAATGTTCAAAAAGGTTAAATTTTGTATTTGTCTTAACATTTTTTAAATGTTATAATAGTGCGCGCCAACATTCTTGGCAGAATAAATGACGTCGGATGTGCGGAGTCAAGAGGGATTATCGCCCACATTATCTTTAGGACCGGTCGGTCAGATGTCTTCATCTTGTAAAAGTGGATCTCTTTACCGCTCAGCCTCGACTGCGTTTGCGGCTGATGCTGACGGCTCTATTAGGGACCCCCTTCTAACTCCTATCCTGGCAAGCCCTATCGATAAGAGTTTATCTTCTGACGCTCGACAGGGTACGCGAAACGTAACAAGCTACATCTAGCGGTCATTAGGTACTACATGTCGGACGAAGCACGTGCATTACAAATAGCGGCAATGACAATGCCAAGAAAAATTATTTTCAAGTAAATGGGTAGATATTTGAATCAATATTGTATAAGAAATCATAATGTTAAACTAAAATATTTTACACTTTGAAATTCAAGTTTTTTTGGTTGGAGAGAATTAATTAGAAATGTTTGATTTAATAATTAAACACAAAATAACAGTTGCATTAAAATCGGTGTAATTTTATGTCAAACAATAATGAAAATAAAAATCATTGAATTAAATCGTCACAAGTTGTACCCGAATAAAGAAATACTTAATATAAAAGAATAACACGTAGATGGAATATCAAAAAGTTAACATCATCAGTTGACTGTTGCTCGAAGAGTGTTTTCTCAGTGTACCATTTGTCTTAGTTTGCAAGACTTTTTTTAAATCTTGTCTTGTCTTGTAGTTCGAGCTGTCAAGTCTTGGTCTTGTTTTGACTTGATTTGCGAGACAAGGACTAGATAAAGAAAAAGGAAGACAAACCGCCAACACATATTATTCAATGAATGTTTAACCTTATGTACTTATTTAAGAATCCTGATCAAACTTCATTAAGCTGCGTCATTTAACTTTCAAAGATTGCGTTACTGATAAAATTAACATCTTGGAAACGAAATATTTGCGGGCATGACTTCATAAGAACCTTACTTCTTACTTTGACCCAGGAATAATCCCTTTTTGCATCTAATGACCACTCACTTTGTATAACTTTTCCATTTGCTGCTGGATGATGTCCTGGCGAAACAATATGTATTTTACTTTACACTTTTGGTTTTTTATGTTACTTTCTATTGCTTTCGTGAAAGCAGACTAAATATACAGTTTAAAATGTAATTCTTTCTGATTTTTTTGTTGTTGTTGAACAATTTCTTTATTTATTTAAACTTTTCCGTAGTTATTAGTTACACGCATGTGAACATATTGGTAGTTTTCATATTTTGTTATGCATGGTTCAGATGTAAATGAAAATTTTCCAGACAAATAAAATTTTAACGTTTATTCAGTAATGATATTTTTACAAATATTTATTCTAATTATTAAGCATTTTATTCTTTAGTATTTAACAACTACAATCTTAAATAGAAACCAACAAATAACGCTTAATTCGGAAATCAAAGATGGGAATTGAAGTAAACCTTCCAAAATTTATTTCTCGATTTCAGGGTTTATTTCTGTCTAGACGTCCTCACTAATATGAAAAAGAGGAAAGATAGACAAAACAAAACCTTCTCCCCATTACATTGACTTCCCTTCAATAATCTCCGATATAAATATAAAGTTTTCTCGACTGATATGCCTTCTAGTTTCTTTTTTACACTGAATCCATATACAGGTCGAAAAGATATTATTACTTCTCTTACTTCGTTATCCCTTATAGTAGATATCTTTATGTCAGACTGATCAAAAACGAGTCAGTGGCGTCAGAATTAGAAGGTATTTGGGGGTAACTGTAAAAAATATTATTTGATATTAAGGAAAATCTTTTAGATACGGATATACGGTTTATGAGTAAAAGTCGAAACAGTATGATGCTATTTGGTGTTCGTCAGCAGGTTAGTTATCTATCCTAAAATCAATTATTTTGCCCTAAATTCTTCATCATTTATTTTACCCTAAAATGTTAACATCTAGATGTGTTGATTGCTTCGTTTCATCTGGCTGTTTCTCTTCACATAAATATATTTTTTAAAATTTCAAAAGTATTTGTCACAAAGTTACTGTTACACCCTCTAAACTATTCCAATCCTCAAGGAGAGGGAAAAGCTTTTCCATTACTTGTATCAGAAATAAAACAAAACAGATAAATCTATTTTCGTTAACAGGAAAAGGATCCTTTAAAAAACTTGCATGGAAGCCTGAATACGTTCTACCAATGAAAATATCGAAGATGGATTTTACTACCAAATTTATCTCGATACGAGGATTTTGTAATAAAACCAAAACCTGCGGCGTTCTTTAAAAACATTTTTACCGGAATTGAGATGCTGGAAAACTATGTTTTATACGTAATTATAATGATACAGGACCCAGGTCCCATAATGAATTGTACATGGAGTATCAGGTAATTTGTGATGTCAAAACAATGTGATCACCTTGCCTTAGCCTAAAAGTTGATAGTAACTGAATTACAGTTTTTATATATTTTTAGGTATTAATAATATTGTGTGAAACTAACTACTCAGTGGACAAAAGCCCCAACCTGCGTTGAATTACACCCACATACATATGACTTCATTGATAGGAATTGTAGGAGATTTGATTTATATTAGCTTAAAATACCTTTCTAAAACAGTAAAAAAAAACTGAATTACAGAGCGTTAAAATTAAAATTCTATTTTCAATTTTTTTAAGTAACCGTCAAAATTTCAAGGTTATAATGTACTGTTCAGTTATGTTCGTGCTTAAAATTTTGCTTTTGATGTTAAAATAAACTTCAGTGTCATACATTGATTCTTTAAAATACAAATATCTTGCGAAAACGAAAATTCCTAGCGACAGGAAGAAGGTATATACCTATTTGATGTAAAAGTGATGGCAAAATAGATGTTGCTGTCCAAAATAACATACAGTGTGTACACTAATAAAAGTTATTGGCGATATTACACGGTGGATTGTTGGTTACTTATTGCCTAGGTTAGTAGTGTGAAAAATAATACAATGTTCTTTGTTTGAAGTGCATAAATGTCACGAAATACTTGTACTTGTCATTACTCATTACGAACGTCAAACGTATAACTTGTGCTTACAAACTGTTTTCTTATTCAGAAAAAGTTAATATGTTGCTAATTTAAGGTGAGTTACAAAAAAATTCAGGAAGAGCTGTAGGGTTATATCGAGAAAGGTATCCAGAGCGCCTCAACGAATTTTAATGACATGACCAATGGGTATCATGACTACAAAATTTACAATTTGGAATGGCTTGGGCGTCACATTGAAAACATTTTATAGCTCAAATTGTAGTAAATGTAGAAACGTTGATCAGAACCTTTTTCGGCACATTATTTGGACGGACTAAAGTCGATTTGTCAGTAATGGTTTGCCAAACAGGCGCAACGAACACTACTGGTTCATTGAAAATTGCCACATTGTAAATCCAGTTAAAAACAAAGGCCATTTTGGAGTAAATAAATTTAGCGGCATCATCGGTAGGCATTTAATTGAGCCTTGTTTTTATGAGCATACAGTGTGAGTTACCTAAATTTCCTGCAAGAACTGCACTTCTGCAGAATGTGTCTTTGCAGCTGAGGAGAAGCTTATGGTTTCAGCACGATGGAGCTCCACCCCACAAAGTCAGGATTGTACCGCAATATTTTGATAACACTTTACCTCAAAAATGAATTGGGATTAATGAACCCATTCAGTGGCCCGGAAAGTCACTAGATCTAACACCGCTCGATTGTTTTATTATTTGAAAGAAAAAATCGCAAACGCTTGTAATGAATTAAACGGCGAAATGTTAATAAACGCAGCCAACAAAGAAGTCAGGCGAAGATTGGATATGTGTCTTAAAATGAGAAGAGGTCATATAGAGAATAGATTGTAATATGTATATAGTATGAGGGAGTTTGCCTCATTTTTAAGGGTGGAATTCATAGATCACACTTAATATTAGTTTTGCAATTTACAAGATAAAAATGCAGGGTAGCAACTTACTAATAGTTTCGTACCACACTTTAATACGTTTCCATTAAGTTTAGATATGAAACAAAATATTGAAAGGCATCTTATATAATTATACCTTAAATGAAGAGTCATACTTAAGTGAAGTGCTGACTATGAATTTCATATAAGTTTAGATATTGTTATCATCTCCTTTTGTTTTAATTGTATTAAAGAATTATCGAATTTCTTTTTATTTATTCTTAATGACATTTATGCACTTAAACAACGAACATTCAGTTATTTTCCAACGGTTACTTGATCTTTCCACCGCTGTTATTTTTATGTGGTATTTCGTTTGAGACTTTAGAACGATATTGCTTATAACTTTTAAACGGGAAGTAAAACAGACAAGTTTCTTTGATAAAAGTTTGTTAGAAAAAAGAGAGCTTTTAACAGGAAAAAAAAATGGGTCTGGAAAAAATATAAATGATGACGCTGTTGCTCGTTTCTGTCAAATCGCAAAGATAATACTTTCGATTGAAAATGAAGCTTACCTCATCCCATTTAACACCACCACACCAAATTTTATTTAATTTTTTTGCATTCTCACAGTAGACCCATACTATCGAGTTTGCGACACTGTACAATTCATTATGGAACACTCGGACTGTCGTTTTTAATTATTAGTCGACTGGGTTCTGATTCTTTTACCAACATTTTTTAACTTTATACTTTTCTGATTATCGTAAGGTAATTAAAATTAATATGTAATGATAATCCATTGTGTTCCATTGTAACGCAGAGGAACATTTCCAAGTAAAATCTTAAACTAATAAACTCTACCTATATTCTTGACAGCGACAAACTTCAATTAACCGCACAGGGAAATTAAGCCCTGTTTCTGACACTTTGTCTAGCTAAAAGAATGTCTTAAAATGGAAGTTAAATTGAGTTAGAAGCCTCTGAATGGAAACCAGAAAGGTCAGTTTTTTTTTATAGAAATGGCGGATTAGTCTTACAAGGAACTCCATGACCCATTTTCCCTCCTAGTTAAGCTGAAGCCAGAATCTGCATGCTGTAATACGTATAGTGATATATCTAGTTACTATATTATAAATGTATTACTTTAATATTATGCCAACCAAAAGATATATTGAATGTAGAACCGTGTCAAGTATAAGTCATGGCATGTTCGCAGCTACCATCAAACAAGAACCAGTTGCTCATATAGTTATATACGCACAACGTCAAAAGTCCAAACCAAATACTTTTATAAAAGTATATTGTTTTTTGATTCATTGTTTTTTTGTAAAAAGAATATGTTTGACAAACTGAGTACTTAGAAAATTAAAAACCAGCAAATGTGTGACATTTTTTATGAAATTTTTGAAATAAAAAGAAGTAACAAAGCAAGTTATCTACTTGACTAATAGTCGGTATGACCTCCACCACGTTCCAAAAGTATATTGACACATCTGTAATCAAGCGGTTAACGATCTCTTGCGAAATATTGTTCCATACCTCTTCTGCCGCCACGACTAACTTATTTGCAGTCTGATGTGGAGGAATATGATTATTAATGGCTCTAGCAATGAAATCCTACATGTTTTCAATAGGATTCATGTCAGGAGAGTTGGCTGGCCAATCTAATCTATTGATATGTCCTGCTTTGAGCGTCTCTTGAACCCTTGTTGCGCGATATGATCGAGCATTGTCGTCCATTAACACAAAATTTTCAGCTTTGGAAGTAGAGTGGGGACCCGTAATGGTCTTCTAGCACGTAAATTTGTCGTCGAGTCGTCTTCGAATAGTAGGTGTCGATATAACACGGCAAAACGTACCTTGAAAGTCGGCCCTGAGAGATGAAGCTGAAGATGTGCGATGTCCTCGGGCATATTGCACCAAATACCGATCCTCCCTTTCATTAGATACTCGAGGACGTTCACTACGTGGCCTGTTTTCCACTGTATCAAACTCTTCATATAAATGCAACAGATGATCTAGGAAAGCCTAGTATGTTCGATATCTGATGATTAGAATGTCCTAAATCATGTAAAGCAGTCATTCTCGCTCGGGTAAACGCAGAAATTTCACGTCCTGGCATTATAATGTACAAAAATTCAAAGGAACACTTGACTAAATATACTACCAAACTGACCAGATTTGTAAAATCGTTAGTAATAAAGTAAAGGTTTATGATCTGCAATTTTGTCTTATTTGTTTCCTAAGTACATGTACCTTTTTACCAGATTAAGAAAAACCACTAAGTAATTGAATCACTTTATGTACAGGAGGTCCAAGACTTGTGTGTAGTGTAGTTTCATCCTAGTCCGATTGTTGCTAATTAAATATACTCATATGTACAAGGTGATCGATGCAACTGAAGAAATGAGGTTTTCTTGTTAACGGCTGAAGCAAAATGAGCGCTCCCAAACAAAATTTGGGCTGATTAACACTTCGAATTTAGGTAGATAACAAAACCAAAACCAAACGACGCGGGGCGTCGTGACAGATATTGTAAGAACTTTTCATTCCAAGCTTTTTTCCAAATAACTTTTTCTTGCGTTCAAAAGGTATACTTATTGTATAACTGGAATTTTTCCTTTACCACATCAATCGTCAATTTAGATCAGATGAGCCTTGCAAAAGCAGTAGATAGTGTTTTATTTTAATCTCAATTATCTATATATAAAGCAGCCTTTGAGTCTCTATCAATTGATCGATTTAACTGAAAAAATGTTTTTTTCTGGGATGCAATGTCAGGCCTTGAACAAGATTTTATAAATTGTACTGTGTCAAACTTGTTCGGAATACAATTGAATCGATGAGTTCAAGAACAGTACTAGTTCAAAGAATGGAGAATCAAGTTAATAGCCCTGTTCGCACAACAATTGAAAACCGTTTCCAATCGTCCGACGCACGCGCAGTTTATTTATAATGCTTGCATAAGGTTGAAAATGCATTGTTTTTGTTGAAATACGCATGCACCGGATGATTAGATCAAAGCCAATATACCCAAAAGTCTAATAATCTGTTCCTTCGCCGAATAAGCGCATAAACAGTACCTGATACATACCTAGTAGTTGCCTTGCCCGGCAGTGAGCTAATGTATAGTGTAAGTACTGGACAGATACAGTTTTTTTTTTCTAGCGATCTGTGTGGTCATTTTATTAATGTGACAATTACTTGTCTTCATGGAAAAGCTTATACGTTTAGCGATTTTTGCCAACGGTAACATTTTTATCATAAAAACTGTCATTGCGGTGACGGTAAATTAACAGAAGCACGAGATAAATTTACTAACCCCATATAGGGTCAGCCCACCAGTTTTGACGACTTGAAACTTCTTAAGTAAAGATGGTTGGTATTTTGTTTTCAATGTACTTTTAAAAACTTCATGGTGTCAATGAGGTAACTGAAAATATTTTATTTCACAAAAAGACATTAGGTTGCCAAAGAGAGAAAATAAAAATGTAAAATATATACATTTTTAATCAAGTGCAATATTACTTACATTTGTAATATAGTTACAAAAAAATTAAAGGGTGTCAAAAGAAATATGAAAATCAAAAGGAATATTAACATTTTAATTCGAAAAATGAATTTGTAAATGATTACATTATATTACATTACACATCAATGTATAGTAAATGATACTTACCGCAATATAAAGGTTTCCAGCCTAAAACAGCATCATACAGCTTAATCACCTGCTCGACACACGTTAAGTTATTGACAAGTATTAGCACGACCTAATCATTGATACCTCCCAAAATTCCTATTAATAGGTCTATCGGCTCACCCTTTAAAAGTAGTATACGTGTCAGGTTGTAAACCTTTATGAGATGTAACTGGTCTGCTACTTCCTGCTCGGCCTAAGCGGCTCGACTTGCAGAAAGCGACCTACAATATCGTAGGTACTTAACCGCAGACCTCTCGCCCCGGGCGATGCGCCATTAAATCTATAAATGATACTGCAGGAAACAACTACTCCGCGGGCTAATACCCCGACCGGCATTGAATTATACCTGCAGTATCTGTGTGAAACAGCCAAGAACCGGTCTATGTCTGGTGGAATGGCCGACAAGGGTTCTTGGCTGTTTCACACAGATACTGCAGGTATAATTCAATGCCGGTCGGGGTATTAGCCCGCGGAGTAGTTGTTTCCTGCAGTATCATTTATAGATGTAAACCTTTATGCTGTGGCCTCTGTATCTATTACAGTTGGTATTGTTTCATCTCATGAACATTAAATATACCTTCGCCTTTCTTTGGGTAGGGTAGTTTATTTTCTTATTTTTTTTCCATTCATATAATAATAAGTCATCCTTTACTCGGCATGTCCACCGTAATTCACTTTTCTCCATTTTAGGAGTATCTTCTCTCTATCAGTAAACTCAAAGGCACATCGTTGTAAGATAAACAACTAACTTTTATCTTCAGATAAATTCTTGTTCTTGTGTTTCAAATTCTGACCCGTTAGGTAACGATTTTCTAGTTTTTACTTTTATGACTTATCTTCTTCGTTTCTCAAGTATTCTTTTGCTTCTGCTACACTTATTTATCCACCGATCCAATGTAAGAATACAGAATACAAAACATAATTTTTTTAGCTGGCAAATTGTCAAATGAAACCAGCATGTGATTTAGAATGTTAATTTCTTTCATCAACGTGGCCAAAGCAGGATTTGATTATGTCCAACTGTGGCAAAAACTGGAATATATTTAATATTTGGCACCACTATTGCCGAATTATGTTTTTTGTAAGAACTGTTAACTTTTCAAACAGATTTCAACGACAAACAATCTAATATAATACTATAAAACGGCGCTCACATCTAAAAAATGTCATCATTGTTGACTTTTGCTACTCTAAAATCTAAAATTATATACAGTGGTTCCTTAGCAAATTTATTAAGAATGGGTATGTGGCCACAAATGCTGTGCTGATCCCAATAATGAAAATAGCTATAATATTTCAACTATTTTACTGTTTTGAGAAATTCGCTAAAAGTTATTAACTTCCTGCGCTTCCCACTATTAACAATTTAAATTCAAAACTGAAAAATTCGTGCAAATTTTGCGACCATGATGGCAAGGCTCAATGCGAACTATTAGTTGCTATTCACATCACTTCATGGTCCACATCGGCAACAGAAAATGATATCAAGTAAACTAAAAAATATTTAATATATACATTCCTATTTTTCACGTATGTTTAGTAACTTTTGCTAAGTTGTATTCATTTAGAGCCTTTTCTTATTAATATATGCTGCTTGGCAAGTCTAAGTCAAGTCCATCATTGACTCGAAGAACAGTACAAGTCTTGATGATGATCTTTTATATTATTTTTTTTTTGTTTATGTCGTTACATCAGTATTAAACCTTGTTCTCATAGATGCGAAATTCGTGAAAATTTTTGCGAATTATTTAATGGCGGGAAAAGTCTCAACTTTTAGCCAATTTTGCCAACTGCAACTTTTTCTATCATTTTCATAATTAAACAGTCACTGACTGTCATGGTAGTGAATCAAAAGCTCAAGTTAAACTTGCTAACCCCACATTATAATGAAAATATCGATAATATTTCTGTTTTGCGAAATTTGCTGAAAGTTTACCTTTTCCCGCCATTAATAATTTAAATCAAAAACTGCGAAATTCGCGTGAATATCCGCGAATGTCCATAAGGACAAGGCTGAAAACAGCCTTACAAAATTGCTATGTATATAAAAGTCATATGCTTAATGGAATAAAAGTTATCTCTAAACATCATTTTTGGAGTAGTACTGTTCATGGACTCGATTCAATTTAGTTGTGACAATTAGTATTGATCTGGAAGTTATAATTGACCAAATTCAACAAATGCTAGGTACTTTACTAGTTCGATACCTCTCTAATGCAGGTAAACATCAGCTAATCAAACCAGCAAACAGGTGCGCTCGATGAGAGCCGAAGGGATCTTGTTTTTCGTGCTGTGCGCCGTATCGCCGTGTTCGAAGATCCATCCTGCACACGAGATTCGACCTTAGGACTGTTGGCCGGTAGGCTTATCTCGATCCACCTACTACAGTGACGGTTTACGCGAAAGTAGGGGCCAGCAGACCATCAGCCGGTGAGGGGAACTTCGTTTGATGCGGCTACCGTGTTTTGTTCGACCGCGTGTTTGATGGTGATGGAAAGCCGGTGTCAGCTGTAATATTATGCATAGGTTGCATCCAACGTGTTGAAAAATGCATTTCGCGACTGAATCTTGTGATGACGGCGACCGGTAGTGTGACGTTTGGTACGTGTAGTGTAGTGCGAAATTCGTAATGTATTCGTTGACAAGCGCTGACAGACATCGGTACTCCTCCGTAGAGTGTTTACCTTCGAAGATATTCGTTTCCAGCAGATCTTGGGATAGCCAGCTGATATCTATCGTCAACAAGGGCCAACGTAGACGAGCTACAGTGTAAGGATAGAAATCATTTATTCAGTAATTGGGAATTTCGGTTATAAAAGCTTGGAAATAGGCTGTGTGTTAAATAGGAATCGTAAATGTTTTATGAGGTCTGATCGATTTTTTAAGTTTTACGAAGATATTATGTCATCGATATACACTGTTACACAGGTTACCTGTATTGTGTTACAAATAATATAGTAGTAAAGTCTGCTTTTGGTACTAAATGTGATTATAAATAGATAAAAATATGAATTGGTTGGAGATTTTATGAAATACAAATGCATTAAAAACTTATAAGTTTGATTATTAATGAATTAAATGAAATACTATTGTACTAATTCAATTTTCATTACTTTTTAGTATAATCTATTCGTTTTAGGTCAGTGTTTTTCGCCCAATGATTCATGAACAATTCCTTAAAGCCCTCTCTCTCTCTCTGTCTGCATACATTTCAGAAATAATTCATATATAGATATACAAACCGAAGCAGATAACTTTTTCATTTTGTGTTCTATGTTTATTAAGCTCATATGAATTAAAACAATTGTTGCCAGTATTATCTATACAGTGTGATTCAGAATTTATCTAAACAAATTTGGGAATAGATGCGTCGTGAAATATGGAGTCAATATCGAAAAAAATATATTAATTCGTTATAGTTTCCTAGTAAAATATTATTGAAGTTATAGTATTTCCAACCTTCACATCGCTGGGCTTCTGCAGTCTCTAGCCAGGCGATTCCGTATGTTGAAATCCCATTACTTTTTGTAGGTATTAAAGTTTTTGTGATGCCAGTCTTTACATTAGTTTTTCAAGTGTCAAAAATGGCTTACGTAGCAACGTGGGGTTGATGGATATCGTTTTAATTTAGGCCGGTGTGAAAATGCGATTTCCCAGTAAACATGTGCTAAATGCAACTACTTTTACCGCGGTGTGCAGTGAGTTCAACTGTAGTGCAACGCGAGGGAAATTTGAAACCGAATCGTGGAAGAAATAGAGGTCTAGGCCGTCCACGGCGTATTGCAGCAGTGGCGTATCATAGACAAGGTTCAATTATATCCGTACCAAGGACAGCGTGTTCAAGTATTAATACCAAGGGATTGGATAAGGAGGACCGGTACTATGGCCGCCACGATCTCCTGCCTTTATATCATTTGGACTTTTTTTGGGGGTATATGTAGAAAATGAAGAGTATTGCACCGAACTATAAGTATACCTACTATTGATGATGAAACATATCATAGTTACTGCCAATAACTTCAAAAGTTCAAAGCGGAAAGAAGCAGAAACATTTGTGTTAAGACGGTTTTCCATTAAACTCGTAAACAAAACTGTAACTTTTCGCAAACTTTTTGAAGACTGGCGTGTTTTGCGACAATTGGAGTTTTGTTTTTCGGGTCCCGCTCAGAAGCTGTCACATCAAAAGGTTTTGACGTGTTTTGAGACTCAAGTCTGTTTAGTGGAAACGGTTGTGTTATGTTTTCTATTTTCGCTTAGTATACAAATTTAACCAACCAACCAAGTAAACACTTTAACCGTACATATATACACTTACTTTTTTCGCAAGGACTTCAGTATAAACCTGCCACAGCCAAGAATAAAAAATCTTCTCTAAACATGTGTTTGTTGGTTATACTGGCGGCAAGACTTATGTAACAGCTGACGTTACGATATTGTTTTTACTGTGTTAAAAACAATACATTTTTCTAATTTAATGCATACAGAGCAAACATTATGTGTAGTATATAGTTTTATTATTATTTTTTTCAGTTGCAGTCTCTTAAATATTTTGATAAAAATATGATGAATTATTCAATTGTTCGTATGACGTAAGTCGTCTGAATTCTTGATGTAACTTTATTGAAAAAATGTGTTCTGACTTCCTTGCGACAACCAATGGAAAGGACCGATAACAAAAACCAAACTCGAACAAAATGTAGCCCGCTTGATGGAAACAAGAGTTTTGGGGTTTGTTTCAGTTCTAGAAAACACAAACATGACATAAACTCAACTATCCATTTGGTGGAAAACCGCCATTTAGTTTGTAGAAACTGAGTAAGACGGGCCCAAAATTTTGTTGTAACATCAAGTCTCTCAAATTATTTTATTAATTAAAACCAAAAATTAATTCTATTAATAATTAACAACAATAACGGCAAAAGCATTGAATTTTCTGAATAAAATAGGTGTTATAAAATGTTATTTATTTCTTTCCTTGAAAATTTCTTTCCATTTTTTGTCCGGTCGCCGATTGCATGCTTTGACGTTTTATTAGGTTTTATAGTGGACTAGTTTCCAGTGTCGTGCAGAAGTGTAATTTTAGATCATTTTCGAATTCCCTGTATATTAAAAAAAAATTTTTTAGATAACTTCTGAATCACCTCGTGTACCATTCGTGCGAACAGGATCCTACGTACCAAATAGCGCAAACTAAGATTGTTTAAAATCTAACCGAAACAAATTTTGCACGAACCGACTTTTTGCGCATCTGGTACATACATCCATGCTGTCAAATTCGCACAATTTAAGCGAAATTTATGTTGTTCTTTAACCTTCCCACAAATCTTTGATGAACGTCGTATGAGTATCTAAAATAAATTTTCACATGCAATATTTGTTTTTAAAATTTATTTATTAAGTTATGAACATTTTATATACTTACTTATGTCATAGTTAACAGTTAAACTACTTCGTTTATGTGACCGACATGGTATTTTGCTTGAAGTTGTAAATGAACCTGACAGAAGCGTTACGAGGGATTGATATCCCTCAAGTTCTACATTTAGTCGCGTCAAATTAGCATTTCACTTGCAACTTTTTGCGGAGAGGTCCGATTGAGATGCGGTTTTCTGCAAAATGTTCAGGGAATTGTTTATAACAAAAGGTACACCTAATCTCTGTACGCTAACAAATTTTTAATTGTTTATTTAACAAATGACCCATTTTTGTTGAACATATGGCAAATGTCACACACGATTCAACGAAAATGTCTGGAAAATGTTCTTTCGGGGGTTTTCGAGGTCCCTCTTTATTACTTTGGTGTTAGCTTTATTATTTATTGCTAAATTGTTGTAACTGGGCTAATTAACAAATTAGCCATCCCCGAAATCACTAGAGAACCGGAATTTTTTCCAGGATTTCTGGCTTATTAAGGCAAACCATCGTCAAAAGATTTTTGCAAATATAATTGTTTATTGTTCGATTGTTGCAACCTCGCTAATTAACAAATTAATAACTCTTCTCCCAGAATCGTTAGAAAAGAAAATAATTTTTTTTGCAATAATTCTGGGATCATGGAGAGAACCATCGGCACAAGGTTGTTGCACGAAATTGTTTATTTTTCTATTTTTGCAACCTGACTAATTAACAAATTAATAACTCTACTCCCGGAATCACTAGAGACCCGAAATTTTTTCCGGGATTTCTGTCTTTTTAAGGCGAACCATCGGCACAAGATTTTTGCAAATATAATTGTTTATTGTTCAATTGATCCCAGAATTATTGCAAAAAAAATCCGACTTTCTAACGATTCCGGGAGAAGAGTTATAAATTTGTTAATTAGCGAGGTTGCAACAATCGAACAATAAATAATTATATTTGCGAAAATCTTGTGCCGATGGTTTGCCTTAATAAGCCAAAAATCCTGGAAAAAAATCTGGTTCTCTAGTGATTTCGGGGGTGGAGTTTTTAATTTGTTAATTAGCCCAGTTACAACAATTTAGCAATAAATAATAAATCTAACATCAAAGTGATAAAGAGGGACCTCGAAAACCCCTGAGAGAACATTTTCCAGACATTTTCGTTGAATCGTGTGTGACGTTTGCCATATGTTCAACAAAAATGGGTCATTTGTTAAATAAACAATTAAAAATTTGCGAGCGTAGAAAGGTTAGATGTACCTTCTGTTATAAACAATTCCCTGAACATTTTGCAGAAAACCGCATCTCAATCGGACTTCTCCGCAAAAAGTTGTCCATTTTCACTTTTTTCATGCTAATTTGACGCGACTAATTACATTAGCTACGACACAGTATATACGAGGTTTATTTATAATATTGCTGTGCTAGATATTAGAATTTCTATTACTACAAGTTTTGACACTGATAATAAATGCCTATTAGAATAGCAGAACAGCTTAATACATGTATTAATTTATAGAGTTTTGCATATTTTAAATATTCTCATTGTTAGGTATAATTATATAAATTCATAAATTTATTATATGTAGTTGAAATATAACATTAGGTGAATTGGTATTTTGCACAGGTAATATCGAGCACATTAAGAAAAATATAAGTACTTAATTAAGTTTTGTAAAAAAATTGTAATTGGAAATTCTGTACAATTTTTAATTTAGGAGTTTCTTTTTTACAATTCTTAGATTTTATTTTCTTATTTCTCAAATTTAAGCGTATAATTTAACTCTGGCAGATGTATAAGAAAAGTAAATTATCTAATATGGGAAACTTAAGTTTTTGAACTTCCAGTGGCGTACTCTTTATTAACAAAAATATACATTGCTCATCCAGTAACTACGCCACTGGAGTATATTTTAAATTTATAAGTGTATAGAGAGAAATATTTCATATTATAAAATTATCACTGCCCAATTATTGCTAAATAATTTTTTTGTTTATTGAAATTATGGATAAGAAAAGAAACAAAATTATAAAACTGCAACACTCTCCAGCTCCCTTATTAAACGTAATCGAAAATTGTTATATAACAAACCTCAACTAATTTCATCGATAGAATGTGTCGTTGAAACTTGATCAAACTTATCATTGACACCCTGTATTAATATTTAATATATTCACGATGATTCATAATTGAAATGTGCGATAGTTTCTGATTAAATAAAAAAATACAGATATTGGTGTAATTTATAAATTTGAATTTCTGAATATCTATTATAAATGTCTTATCAGAATACTTGGAGAAGTGAAAAAAAAACCGAAATATTACCCCGCGTATTAGCATTACAATCATCGACTGAACAATGAAATCTATGAGAAGCTATTATTACTGATCAATAAAATTAACAGTTGAAATTTATCGGGCGCATCAGTACAGCCATTTCACGAGACACTGAGTATCAAACAGACCTAATAAAACAGTCGATGATCAGCGGTCTATGTTCAGTTGGTGAAGCAGGAGATGGGGATGGAGAGTGGTCCAACTGTTCCATATTCGTATATTTAAACTGTACTTATGTTATGGATTTTGGCTATAAAATGTTATGAATGCCTTTAAATTTGTTCGTTCAAAACTAAAAAAAATTCAGAAGAACAAAATTAATTGTATATGTTATGCAGGACATCATAGCCCGAGAAAAATAATACTGTCCTGTTTTCTACTCCATTTTCTGTTATATTACTTTCAAATATATAATAAAGCTGAAATGTAAGATGTTTGTACTTAGCTCAAATCCGAGCTAAAACCATTATATAGAAAAAACATATTTGTTAGTACATATTAGATGATGGTTTTTTCCGTATTTTTACCATAAATGTTATCTCATAAATACTCGTATCAAAACGAAAATTAAACTATTACTAATACATATACCATTTCCAAGGCAACATCCGAGGCAACATTTAGGTACATGTAAATATATACATTTTAGCCCTTATACCAGTATCCTAGCAATCAATCCTTTAATAGAGCTCTAGAGATTCATATTGAGCGAAGTAATAAGGCCTCCTTCATATCTTTCAAACTTATTATTGATGGAGATATATGATGACGAGTATCAAACCTACATGTATGTAACTCTCCCTTTAAAAAAGAGTTTTGTAAATACACGCAAGACTTCAGAATGGAAGATCTGTTATATAATAAAAAAGTATAATATATAAGGGATATATTACATATACCGAATATTATTATTATATCTTCAGCTATTAGAGCAATCATTAACTTTTTTTTTCTCATATATTTCCAGGTATTAACAATATTGTGTGAAACTAACTACTCAGTGGACAAAAGCCCCAACCTGCGTTGAATTACACCCACAATATCTACCCATATATTTCTTATTATTAGCTTTTGTAACATTTTTTACTGTTTAAGAAAGGTATTTTAAGCTAATATGTATCAAATCTCCTACAATTCCTATCAATGAAGTCATATGTATGTTCTCTGATACCAAACATCTAGGTATGCTAATGAACATCCACAGACAAAACTCTATTCAATAATTATCTAAAATTTAATATATTTACTAACCTCTGGAGTGGGAACTCGAAATTCAACCACAATAATTGAGATCTCACTTATTTCTGCGTTTTATTTTGGATCGCTTCATCAGGTGGCCTCCTTTAAGTCAAATATCTAACTATAAAGATGATTATACCAATAAATTAAAATTATTTGAAATTGAATGTCAAAATGAAATATCGACAACGTCAAACTGATTAACTGTCAATGAATATCATAACAACCTACTAAAATAAATAAAAATTAATAAAAAATTTACCTTTTATGTATAGTTTTTTCTCATATATTTCCAGGTATTAACAATATTGTGTGAAACTAACTACTCAGTGGACAAAAGCCCCAACCTGCGTTGAATTACACCCACAATATCTACCCATATATTCCTTATTGACGTTGTCGATATTTCATTTTGACATTCAATTTCAAATAATTTTAATTTATTGGTATAATCATCTTTATAGTTAGATATTTGACTTAAAGGAGGCCACCTGATGAAGCGATCCAAAATAAAACGCAGAAATAAGTGAGATCTCAATTATTGTGGTTGAATTTCGAGTTCCCACTCCAGAGGTTAGTAAATATATTAAATTTTTTAGATAATTATTGAATAGAGTTTTGTCTGTGGATGTTCATTAGCATACCTAGATGTTTGGTATCAGAGAACATACATATGACTTCATTGATAGGAATTGTAGGAGATTTGATACATATTAGCTTAAAATACCTTTCTTAAACAGTAAAAAAAAATTACGTATCACGAATAATAATCTAGGTGAAAGTGTATATATCTTAATTACAGCCATCGAATATCTGAAGCGATATTAAACAACCCAAAACCATTAACAGGTTTATATACTGGTACGGCTAAATTTAGTCGTCATTCCTTAAGTGCTTAAAATAATTGACTTCATTGCGATGCAGGGTAGCGGCGAAAATTATCTGCTTATAGAGTTTTTAGAGTTGTGGAAGTTTCTGAGATCTCGAGAACGTGTCGAGAAACAAATAGAATATAGCCTGGAATATTCGGAAAACGTAAAAATAAAGGCATCACAAAAATTAAAAATTCTAACATAAACAGAAACGTAATTTACAAACTAACGAGGTAGGTGACAATATTATTATCATCAAATAAAAAATGTATAAAAGATCACTGATATAGCCTTTTAACCCTTTATATCTATCTTTATACCTTTTAAAAATTTCATTCTGATTATTCAACTTTTTTTTCTACCTGCCCTAAATTTGTACAACTAAGGATTTCCACGGCATTTTTCTTCTGCCAAGTCATTTGACACAGAACTTAACTGAAATAACGAATACACGCTCCTAATCAATGTCAGTTGCCTCAGACATTAATTTCAGCTAATTGTTGTCCCATTATTCCTGTTTCGGTGTTGCGTTAGCCGATCTTTTAACATGATATATTTCCATCTGAATTCACGTTACCTGATTCAGTTCAACATAATTAGGGCACTAAATTAGATAATTATTTCAACATAGCAATGTAATTATCTGTTTTTTTTCCAAAGTGTACGTGAAACTTATTTTTATTTATTTGTATAATGCTTTATGCAAATAAACCTAATAACTTATTCACTGATGACGGCATCCATTAAGAATTTATTAAACGTTAACATTGTCTGCCTTGTAAATCAATTATGTAATACTCTTAATCTCAGTTAAAACCAGTATTATAATATGTAACTTCTGTTCGTTAATAGTTATGTAATAAGGTATTACGCATCTACAAGATTGAAATATTTAATACCTAATGTGTTGGGTAGTCTTGATTGATGTATTAAAGAAAGAGTGTAAAATATTTCAGGAGGTAATAGTATGAACCAAAATAAGCAGAAAAGTCTTAATAAACATGGGTCCGCAAAGTAACGGTTGCGGAGATATGGACCACTATTCGTTTTTCAAACATTTTATTTTATTAGGAATAAACCGACAGAGGAAGCTTTTAACAAACAAAAAACAAAGTTACAGAAGATGTTCAAAGTGCCCTCCGTCCATTTCCAAGCAGGCACGACATCTTCGTCTCAACGATATTCGAACTCTTTCGAAAACACCCTCCTTAGTTTGGATTTCTTGACACTTTTAATTAATCCGTAGCGGCAGCACTTCCTGGCTATTTACAGGAGTACCATACACTAATGTCTTCAAATATCCCCAAACAAATAAATCTAGAGGGTTCAGATCAGGCGATCTTGGAGACCATAAAACAGGTCCGGCCTGATCGAACTCTCTAGATTTCTTGGTTTGGGGGTATATGAAGACAGTAGTGTATGGTACTCCTATAAATAGCCTAGAAGAGCTGTAGCGACGGATTAATCAAAAGTGTCAAGAAATCCAAACCAAGGAGGGTGTTTTCGAAAGAGTTCGAATATCGTTGCGACGAAGATGTCGTGCCTGCTTGGAAATGGACAGAGGGTACTTTGAACATCTTCTGTAACTTTGTTTTTTGTTTGTTAAAAGCTTCCTTTGTCGGTTTATTCCTAATAAAATAAAATGTTTGAAAAACGAATAGTGGTCCATATCTCCGCAACCGTTACTTTGCGGACCCATGTTTATTAAGACTTTTCTGCTTATTTTGGTTCATACTATTACCTCCTGAAATATTTTACACTCTTTTTTAACACCCTGTACATACTTGTTAAATCAATTAACTTCGCTCTGAGATCTTTTAAAAAATCGTTTCAATTTCTTTTTAATTAACCGAAATTAGCATTAATGGAAAATAATTTTTCAGTTGTTGTAGTAGTTATAGTCGTAAGTGGTTCCGCAGCACTCAGGTCTTGTAATCCATTGTGCATGGCGCTGTTTTCAGTAGAATGTAGACGTGATAGCCAACTTTTAAAAATATTTTCTATTGCAATTTTTATAGATAGGGGTATATATACAGATACGTATACAGGGTGTCCCAAAATTAATGCAACATAGAGTAGAAGTAGAATCCTGCCAATAAAATAATGCAATGTAGCCAAACTTATTTTAGCCAGAAATTGATTGTTAAGAAGATACAGCGTGTCAAAGTAAAAATGTAGTTATGTATTTTCGATATTTGTAAACAACTTTTTAAAAAATTTAAATGTTTGTCCCGAACAGGCCTTATAATTATTTTTTTTTGTTTACATGAAACAAGTACAAAGGTACCATAATCCATAAGCATAAAAACATTTTAAAATATTAAAAATCAGTGGTGGCTAGCATAGCCGGAAAAACAAATAATTAACAAAATTATATATAAATTTAAAACGCGCGTAGAAAATATTATGCTGTAATAAGTTATAAGTACTTATATGTATATGCGATAAATATCTGTGAATTATAATACAGGGTGAGTCAGTCATAATGTCATTAATTTTAAGAGGAGATAGGGAATAATGAGTATAATGCGAATACGTGATTAAAAAAAAAATCTAAATGCATATTTACGCCGAAAAAAATATTTTCAAATCATTATTTAAACCCCCTTTTCAGACTGTCACTGACCGGTCACAGCCTTGGTCGGTTACAGCTCACAGTTCAACTCGACATCGACCTGATGCAATGTTGTCAAGTTGTAATATTTTTCTATATAGTACCTACCCACCTAGGTTTTAGACATCAGAAATAAACGGTTGTACTGACTATTTTAGAATATCATTTTTTCTTGCTCAGTTCAATTTCAGCCAATAATAATTTAAAATGTTAATACCCAATAAAATCAAATAATAATAATCAAATAATTCTATTAAAAATTGCAAGTAACGCGGTCCAGTCAGGTTTTCCCGTAGAAAATACGGCCCAATCAAACGATACCCGTACACTCGCGTGTCGATTTTTCTCTGACCAAATGTAGCTGTTATGACTGCAACAAAACTCCAACGTGTCTAATAATAAACTGAGTAATAAACCATTTACGTACATTACATAAAAAGCCTATACCTAATGGGTAAATTATTGAGAAGCTGAAAAGTGTTTCGTGTTTAAATACTAAGTACTTAATAAAAAACCATCGTGTTGTCGACAGAAAACTGTCCAAGACCGAAATGGCACGCCGCTAATCTAAGTTATCGAGAGTTAATCTTGACCTTGACCTACCGTATTATTAGGTCAATAACCTAGTTACCTAGTTTTTGTACTGTTATTTAAGGACAAGGAGTAAAACTATTTTTTTTAATCTAGATACATGAATGAATTTTCCTTAAATATTGATTTATTTGTTAATAAAAACAAATGTAGATAATAAATAAATGTTTTCGAATGTTAGGTTATTACAGTTTAATAATTTTGATATTACGTTTTCACTACATTTTACAAATAAATATGAATTTTTAGTATTACTCGTAAGTACAATTAACCGCACACATAACCAGATGTACAATTTGTAGTTACGTACATCTAGCCTAGAAATGTATTGTTTTTAAGTAGTATGATACTAAGCTGTTTACAGCCCACATTTCAAGTAAAACTGCATTTATCCGTCCATAGCACTTTATTAATAAAATTCAGTCGCATTTCGTAAACATTCTCCGTATAACACTACCATTTCCACATATTCGGAATTTGTAAAATTATGCGTTGTGAATTTACGCCAAATACGTGAGATTAGACCGAAATAAACAAACTACTGCTTACTGCTTGTATTCTCTCCATCCCCCCTCCAAATGTGTGGTATGATCTACAAATTTGATGGGGAAGAAATGCGGGAAATGCAGAGTGCTAAATGGAGGTAAATTTGAATAACACGCTGATGTGTTAGACGATATTATGTATGTAAATGTGGCATCCATGGTTAATACGGCAAGTCTGTGGCAATAGATTTTTGTCGGCCATCAGAAAGTTCGTAGCGTACCAGGAGCGTCGTGTTACCGATTTTTATAGGGTGATTTGTTTATTTTTTTAAAGGTCGAGTAAAATTTTTTTTTTTCGATTTTCTGCCTTTATTAGGCCCCCCGAATACGTGGTTAAAATTAATGACATTATGACTGACTCACCCTGTATATGCGGATATACAAATACATTAGACCCCTTTTAATTGATGATTATGTAACTGCATCAGTACTGCGACAAATTTATTAAAAGAGTAAACAATATTTGATCCTGTTACGTTTTAAAAACATGGTAGGTATGACTGTCATAGTTTATTTATTAAGCAGAAATTTACATAATATTTAATCGGAAATTTGGCCTGCTAATGACACACATTATCAAGTATTTTCTAAGCTAACGGACATCTTAATAATAACATCTATGGACAAATATAAAAAAATGTTACAAGTAAAAGTAGATTATACCTGCGGATAGTGATGAAATGAACGTGGGATGAATTTGGCAAATCGAATTACATATTTGGACAAGATTAAGTAATATGTCTGAGAAACTGTTCTTTAACAACAACCAATAACTTCCTTGTAATAATTTTTAAACAGCAAATATTTGTCAGTTCGTCTGTGAGGCTTTTTCAGGATTTACTTGTGACGCCACTAACAGCAGCAAACAATGAAATTGTCGTCGAGTTTTTCAGCCAACAAAGGTTTTACAGAAATATACATTAGCATATCCTGTCCTCCAAATTGAGGTCTGTTTGTTATACAGTATGCGCCAAAAGTATGGAATAAATTCAATAAAAACGAAACAATTATTTTTTGGGAAAAATCCTCGATTTTTAATTTAAAAAATACATATTTTAGCGTAAAATGCGATTTTCAAATGTCATTTGTTTTCGAGTAATGACGTCATCGATTTTTTTAAATGGCAACACCATATTGTTTTCCTTGATTCTGAAAGATCGTTTAATTCTCTATCAGACAGTACTAAAATTTTGCCCTCTTACATAGGAAAGTTTTCGAGTAAATGACGATTGAATGTTAGAAAACGTAAATAAATTAAAATAAAGCAAAAACGATATCAAGTTTAGTTTTCCAATTCCATAGTTCTTTTATGGATCACGTAGGTGACAATCTTTGCAAAGTGTCATTGTCACACCGACTTTCTAATAAGTATTGTAAGCGACATAGAAATTATTATTCAATTTAAAGTATTATGGCACATTTAACTGTTACTCAAAGAATTGAAATTTTAATTCTTATCGAATGCGGGAATATGACTAGAACTCAGCAGGAAGTTTGCGATTTATTTAATGAAAAATATCCAGATCGCCCTATCAGCCAATCAACAGTCAGTAAAGTAGAGCCTAAATTTAGAGAAACTGGCAATGTTGTAAATATTCCAAAACCTGGACGTCCAAGCATTAATGAAAATCAGAAACAGAACATTTTGATAAGTATGGTGGATAATCCTCATAATTCTTCACGATTGGTTGCATTAAACAATGACACTAGTCAGAGCACAGTGCTACGTATCTTGAGGAAGGAAAAATATCATCCCTACAAAATTCAACTTGTGCAGGAACTCAATGAAGAAGATCCTGATCGCCGCTTACACTTTTGCGAAATTCTAATGGATTGATGTCAAGGAAATAGAAATTTACACCGGCAAATACTTTTTTCAGATGAGGCCACATTTTGTCTGAATGGTACAGTAAACCGTCAAACGTGCAGATATTGGAGTCGGGCAAATCTTCATTGGATGGCAGAGACACATACCCAACACCCTCAGAAATTAAATGTGTGGGCTGGAATAGTTGACGACAGAATAGTAGGGCCTTTCTTCTTTGAAGGAACCCTTACAGGACAAAGATATTTAGAGTTTCATATAAAATGACCTTGTTCCAGCCCTTGCAGTAATTTTTCCTAACTATAATGATCCTGACATTCCTGATGATACCATATGGTTTCAGCAAGACGGTGCACCTCCGCTCATAATATACTATGCTTGCGAGTGGCGTGAGTCGAAGAATAAAAAGAGACTTAAATCTACCCCTGAACACATGACCCCAATTGTTCTTTTCATCTAACAATCCTAAAAGAGACCCAAAAGCATCGCGGTCAAAGGCGATATTTTCCTCAATTTCTTCTCATCTAAGAAAGGTTTACCAAGAAGACGAAATCTCAGTCGTGATAGGCTTTCGCATTTTTCCTCTACCAAATTCTTGTTGTAGATATATTTTTTCAATCAGCAGTGTCTTGTTAAAAGTCCTGCGATCTTCATTAGCTTGATCTTACTCATGCTAATCAATTTATTTGCTCTTTTCTGCTTTTAGAAAAATCTAAGACCTCCATCACTAGAGCCTACCCTGGTTTTGAAACCCAGTATTCACAATATATTTTTTTTGAATCCACTCCTACAATCCACTTTATGGCAGTGGAATGCCAAAGGCTAGTTCTGATCCTAGGAGGATGCTTCATATCCATTTTTTGCCAAAACCAAATTCAAATCTGCTTTTTCGTTTCCCTCATGTCTTGGCATGGATGACCTAATTGTGTTGGTACTTGCCAGTTTATTTAGCAATTGTAAACAATCCCAAACGATTTTTATATATTTTTAGGTATTAATAATATTGTGTGAAGCTAACTACTCTGTGGGCTAAAGCCCCAACCAGCGTTGAATTACACTCACAATATCTACCCATATATTCTTTATTATTAGCTTTTGTAACATTTTTTACTGTATTAGAAAGGTATTTTAAGCTAATATAAATCAAATCTCCTACAATTCCTATCAATGAAGTCATATGTATGCTCTCCGAAAATACCTATAGATGTTTGGTATCAGAGAGCATACATATGACTTCATTGATAGAAATTGTAGATTTGATTTATATTAGCTTAATATACCTTTCTAATACAGTAAAAATTCCCAAACGAGTTATGATTCCATCTTATTTAAGTCTAAATTTTTATTGCATCCTGATTATTTCTTCTAAGATTTTCCGTTACACATGCGTTTATTGTGAAAATTGAAATGATTACTACTCCAGCTTAAGTTCCGCTGTTCATTTTAAAGCCATTTGTAAACCACATTCGACAAATATCTGAGTTATTCCTGGTACTTTTTAACTACTAAAATTAGCTGAAATTAGTTTTATAATCAATAAAAGTGCAAGGCTCAGAATATTTTACGTAGAAAAGTAATCTGGTGGCAAATTACTTCTAATGCTAATCATCGAGAAAACAATGAAATTATTCCGTACCATTTAATGGAATCCCAGGCACTTTTAGTAATCTAAAATTATTATTAGAGCGAATAACTAGTTTAATTTTCGTACGCCGCATGCATCTAGAGATATAGGTTTTATCTGTGCATTTACTGCAAATTAAATGAGAGAGAAACCCAGTAATTGCGATATATACAGCGTATCGTGCCCAGGTATCATGGAAACTAATTATTTCATATTGAACGCTGGCTTACCGGACAATTTGACCGCTAAATATATTGAGCTGTTGCTACATGTGCATTGTTTATTCAACGACTGTTATCAATGAAGTCGTGAACCAGTCGAGGAAAAATTTGTATGTATTTTACTACCCAACTAGCTAAATAAATTTTATAAAGATTGTATAAATCGCTATAAAATAAATTTTATAGAAGCTTCAAATTCATATAACGTGGTTAAATGTCTGTATATGATACTTATAGAACCGAAAAGGGCCCACTCTTATAAAACACTTTGGTAATGTAACAGTTCTATAAAACATGTATACAACACTTTTAAAACAATTTTACACAACAACTATAAAAACGTTTTGTAGTCTGTATTTTGGTATTATTTAAAGAAACATTATATTTTTTAGTGAAGAATTTTAGAACCAAATCATTTTAAGATTGGCGTATAACGCAGATTCATAATTATTTGTACTTATATTTGAAAATGGGGTAGCCTAAACTCATTGGCAATTATTTGTGTTTTATTGTTAAACTATAGATATGTTTGTGTCAAAAAAATTATGGGCTTTAATTTAGACCACATTTCCTTTAAAATTATAAAAAAATAACTTGAAAATATTAAAATTCTGCTTTCTTTAATTTATATTATCATTGTATAATTATATTTAATGATCTTGCTATAAAATAATGTTTCAAAAATAGTAAAATCGTGTTTTAGATATAATTTTAATAAGGTATTTTACATTATGGCGACAGTCGCTGATTCAACAAATATTCATTTAAACATGGCCACTTATATACAACGATTTTATTCCACATTAAAGCAGAAAAAATATTTTAGTGTAAATTAGAACTTTATACGATAATATTCTTTTATAGTCTTGAATATATAAAAAAAATGTATGCGCAAGAGGATGTTTGCATCGATAGCAGTTGCCATATTTGGTAAAAATTTAGAAATATAAAATAATGCTATTAATACCTATATCAATATTGTTAGGTATTAGTTAATTATAGTAATATTTATTCTAAAACTAGCCTTATTATTTCATTACCAAAACTTAAATCATTGAAAAATAACTATCGATCAAGAATATGTCTATACACTTTCTAGAAGTAACTTCAGGACCCAAAATGTGTTATTATAGTATTTTAGTCCTAATAAAACATCAAAAGCAGCACGAGAGGGCTACTTTCCTGTACTAGATTTTCGTATGTTTTGCAGCAATGAAGTGTTTTTAAGCGAATTCGCACATTCCTTGGATTTATTTGGCAAATTTAAGATTAGGTTTAGAATTTTATTACGTGAAATATACCTACAATAATTTTGTTTTCTCAAGCCACTACATATTTATAAAACAGGGAATATTTTTATAGATTAAACAAAACTATAAAACTATTTTATAAATAAACGTATATCTAATTATTTTATAAAGTTATAATTAAAAGTCATTTGCTTGGTATACTTGGGTATACGACTCTTACACAATATGTTTACAATCTTTATATATGATTTTTTTAAATGTTGTATAATGCATTATAATACTTTTATAAACATTTTAAAGAGCTGAAAATTATTTGTTCTATAAAACGCTGTAAAAACTATTATAAAACAATTTTACACAATTACTTTCTTCACGAACAAAATTATCACAATTATTTGCTCTATAAAATTAAACGCTATTCGATAGTTATAAAATAATTCACTTCTTTTAAAGTTCCATTTTGCTAGTTGGGTACCGAATGTAGCAAATATGAACTAACAAATTTCGAGGGCACATAGAACTCACAAAGGTAATAGAGAGATAAGTCAAATGTCACTCTTTTAATATTCTCTGGAGCAGATGGAGAGTATTAAAGTTCGATGTTTCTCCTCCATGAAACATCTTAGAATAGCTTATTCCATCCCATTATTTGAGTAGGGTATATAGGCTGATCCGTTTATATATAATGTGTGGGTTTTCGAAGCTTCACGGTCGTCGAGAACGCATCTGAAACCAAAACGAACATAACCTAGATAACTTACTTACAAGGATAATCTTTTGTCCCAAATTAAACGGAGAATCTAAACAATACTGTTTTTTAAATTTAAAGCCAGTGCCGTACTAATTTTTTTTACTAAAGCAATAGGGACCCCTATCTTCTCCGCCACTGATAAAGACAAAAATCCAAAAATCACATGTACAGTGCTAAATCGTTTATAAAAATTTTGCGGGTGAAACTTCATCACTTACATAAAAATTCAAAAAACAATATTGTTTTGGGAAACTAATGTGCTGTATCTCAAAAAGTAAACATTTGTCGGGTATAGTTCATTTAACAAACTAACATTATTTTTTATATTGTATTGGTTTTTGACGATTGATGTAAAAAAAGTGGACCACCCTTTATAACTGCTGAATTGCGCAAACCAAGCAAATTGATAATTGCTGATTTGTCTAGTGTAATCAGAAGTGAGTAATAATTAATACCAGATTAATGTTTCTTGATTTCCTAGTTATTTCCTACTAGAGAAAGTCGAGTTATTTTTTAATTACTAAAATATGATATTGAACAGTTTCACTAGAGAAAGACACGCAAAACCTTCGTAATATATTAACAGACTTGGCATAAATCCGGAGTAGTATTTTTCCCGTTCAGCTTAGTGATTATTGTCAAATTTTTATTGAGATGTAAATTAATTAGTACTGGGAAGCTCATTGGCGTGTTTTGTTAAGGACACCTGCTCCCAACCTGTTAAATTATAAAATTTATTGTGCGGGTCGGAGCAGATCTATCGATTTTCAGTGAATAATTACATAAATTCAGCTCAATCAAATGGCTCCTGTTTAGAAATTTCAGACGATTTGCTATCCAGGGAATAGAGTACCAAATTAACTGTATTTTACAGCAATAATGATGCCATGGAAAACCTATCCACTATCCAGGCATTTGTATAGTTGGAAGTGGTAGTTTTGTTAGTATTCGATCGAGTTGAGTTTTCGTATCCAAATGGTTATTTAGTGGAGTTATTTAATAATCGCACAAAATAGACGCTAATCGGGTTATTATTTGGTGAGTTTTGTTTCGGATTTAAACTTCAGTTTCTATACAGGGTGTCCCGAAATAAATGCAACAAAATTTGGTCAGAAATTCTTAAGAGAAATTTAAGGGACCCGTATTTTTTACTTTTGATAAGTGCGGCCCCCTTTTGGAGATTTAATTATTTTTATATCTCAGAGCTATATCGCACAAGAACCACCAAATTTGGTACACAGGGATTTTATGACATGTAGAATGCAATGCTGATAAGCTTTTTGGCAAGGGGCCCCCACAAGACACTTTTTCGGGGGCCCCCATGCCTTTGGGGCCACCGAACTTTAGTTGCATATTTAATTTTTTTAAAAATTAGTAGCCTCTTAGAAACTCCAGGGAATTTAAAAACTTTTTTGTCTCTTAAAATTTTTAAAATGGCAAAATGTGATTGGATGCATATCGAGGTTCATATGAAATTTTAAAGTGTTAATCGTAGGTGGCTGGCATTCGCAATAAACAATCAATTTTATTCTGTGACAGTTGTCATTAACCATCATCGGGAGCTCATAGAGACAGGATCAGTAGTTGTAAAAAAATCACAATTTAAAGAAATTTAATTTTAATTTAAAGAAATCACAAGTTAAACATTAACAATAAATAAGAAAATGTGAATATCAAAATAAGGTACAATAAACTTGGAAATTAATAACAAAATTAATGGTACTTCATGATTAAATAATTTAATTCTAAAAAGTTTGTTAAAATCACACTGGTCAGTTCCGTAAAACGTGTTCAAAGTGAGAACCGTTTTGTTCAACACAAGCCTGCAAACGTGACACGAAATTTTGACGTATTTTCGTGTGAATGTTGGGAATCTGTCTAATTTCTTCAGCCGCAGCAAGGATTCGTTCATGTAATTGTTCCCGGGTTCAAATTGGTACGGCATAGACGCGATCCTTCATGGCCCCCCAGAAAAAAAAGTCCATGGCATTTAGATCGGGAGAACGGGGGGGCCATGTTACATGAGGAGAATTGTTACCTATCCATCGCCCTTTAAAATTTTCATTCAGCCACTCAGTTACGAAGTGCCCCCGATGTGGTGGGGCACCATCGTGCATAGAGAACAAATTGCGTCTAATACCGAGAGGAACATCTTCCATAAGAGGCGGTAGTTCATGCTCCAAAAATTAAGGTAACTTTCAGCATTTAATCGTGGAGGCAATAAATATGGACCGATGATGCAATCTCCGACAATTCCAGCCCAGCAATTAATTGAAAATTTTTCTTGCGAATGAGTCTGCCTTAAGACAAATGGATTTGCGATAGCCCAATAATGAAGATTGTGCAAATTTATTAGGCCATCTTTTGTAAAGCACGCCTCATCGGTAAAGAAAAAATTTCGTATAAATCCCGGATTTAAGTTGTAACGTTGAAGAGCCCATAAGCTAAAATGTCTTCTTCGTGGCAAATCTTCTACTTTAAGTTCCTGGGCCTTTTGAAAGTGAAAAGGTTTCAACAGTTGTCGTTTGATAAAGCGGTGTATTCTTGTTCTGGGAATCTCAAGTTGAGATGACGCGCGTCTTATGCTTATTTCGGATTTTCTTCAATTAAATTTAAGATAATTTCTTCCTGTTCGGGAGTTAATAAATAACTTCTCCCTGAGTTAGGTATTTTCACAACTACGGATCCTGTCTCCATTAGCTGCCGATGTACTCGTGCAAACATTGAATGGTATGGGAGTATGCGGGCAGGAAATCGCTCGGCGTACAATCTGCGTGCGAGACGTGAATTTCCACGAGCCTCCCCGTAAATTAGGTGCATTTGTACCCTTTCTTGGACAGAAAATGTCACCATTTTTTCGGGAACAATGATTACTGACAACTATTAATGGTAACAATTTGACACTGGTTAATGACAATTGTCACAGAATAAAATTGATTGTTTATTGTGAATGCCAGCCACCTACGATTAACAATTTAAAATTTCATATGAACCTCGATATATCACATTTTGCCATTTTTTCGAAAAACGCTGCGTTTTTCGAAAAAATTTTAAGAGACAAAAAATTTTTTAAATTCCCTGGAGTTTCTAAGAGGCTACTAATTTTAAAAAAAATTAAATATGCAACTAAAGTTCGGTGGCCCCAAAGGCACGGGGGCGCCCGAAAAAGTGTCTTGTGGGGGCCCCTTGCCAAAAAGCTTATCAGCATCGCATTCTACATGTCATAAAATCCCTGTGTACCAAATTTGGTGGCTCTTGTGCGATATAGCTCTGAGATATAAAAAAAATTAAATTTTTAGGGGCTTGTTTCAGGGGGCTATATCTCCGAAAGGGGGCCGCACTTATCAAAAGTAAAAAATACGGGTCCCTTAAATTTCTCTTAAGAATTTCTGACCAAATTTTGTTGCATTTATTTCGGGACACCCTGTATTCTGAGCTTATACAGATATATTATGATGTTTCTAATTCAACATAAAATATATGAACAGGGACAGTATAAACTTTGAATTGGCACATGTTCTGTATCATCTACCTCGAATAGTGCCGATTTTAAAAAGTCACAAAATTTGTCACATCGTGTTGATATATCTTTGTAACTACACATTATTTATTAATGTATTTTCACATGTATGATGAGGTAATCAATATCAAGCATATTGTGTTACTTCACACCAAACTACCTATAACTTATGGGCTGTACTGATTAAAACTTTATGTCCTAAATTTGATCTTGAATGTCTCTCATCATGTTTGATAGGCGAAATATCTGAAGATCTTAGTTGACCTGGCAATGCCATATTTGTTCAGTGATCTCTTACGTATTACTTTTGGTTGGAGAACTGGATTCAAAATAAAACTGGATTTAGAATGAAAAATTGGCTTGCTAGCGTTCTACGGTAGGATATCATACGAACTTGTCAATGTTCTTCGATGCAACATAAAACTGTCCAATTTATAATAAAAATAAATTATAAGAAATGAAGGACTTTTGAGGAGATTTTTTATCTTATATTTTGGCAGATGTAGGCAACAGTATGGGAAAAATTTGGGCCCCAACCTTAAAATGCTTGTTAGTCACAGAAGTCATGAGATAAATTTAACATATGAAGTGGCGGTAGGGTAATTTCCATTGTAGGTTCTTAAATGCTATTCAAAATGCTCCCGCAGCTTCAAAGGCGCTTCCGATTATGGAAACGCCAACTAACCACTTGGTCCTAACATACATTTTCTAAAAGAATGTTAAGAAATTAATATGAAGGAAGGATTCGAAGAAAAGGTTTCTTCTTAAATTCAGGTCACAGACATACACAGGAGTCATAGCTCAATATATGGAATTGAGAATTCAAGTTCACGTCGGTCTAGGAATTAATGTCACAGTTTTCCAGATGGAGATGACGACTGCTAAACTAAAGGATTGTACTTACTATGATAGTCAAGCAGTATTAAAGGGAATAAGCTCGTATCAGGTCAAACCCAGTTTAGTACGAAGTTGGTTGAATATGGCGAGGAGCTTAGAACGGGCGGTTTTGGATCGGTCAGTGGTCGCGCGGTTTAAGGCGTCAGTACTTGAATCGATGTAATTAGATCGCTGCGGGTTCGACCCCGCAGCCTCTATACCGTATATAAGCTATATTCGTGGAGAGGATTAGCACCCTCTCTGCGGATATGGTAGGGTGGAAGAATGCTGGCTTGGGTCAATGTGAGAGATTAATACCGGTTGATTACCCTCCTAATTAATGAGGCTTTCCAGGTTTCCCTCATTTCTGCCTACCAACGTAAGCGATTCCTGGGCGTTAATATTATGAGGAATATTGGGCAATAAGAAAATTGAAGAGTTAGGCAAGGCAGACTCATTTACTGTCACATCAGAACGCCATTGCATACATCATTAAAGCACTTGTAGAAAAGGAAGACGCATAAAGTTGAAAATGCCGGCAAGACCTCTGACAGAGGCAAAAAGAGATCTTAAAAGGACTATCGAAGAGTTGTTTATGATGCTGTCATATGCACGGTTCATGCTTCAATTAAAAGTGCTTTTATTAAGCTTAAATATTGCTTAAAAAGCATTACATATGTATCGTATCGGTCTAATTTTGGTATATTTGGTATAAGGCATAAGCCAAAGGGCAATCCATTAAATTAAATAATGTCTTTCCAGATACTGGAAATGTTGTCGTCACACATAATTTGCTAATTTTCTGTTATCATTTCCCACGTTGTCGGCTATTCGGCAGGTCATGTCCGATCGCTCACGTCGCTATTATTTCAACTATATCGGTGAACGGCCATCTGTCGACAAAAAGTGTTGTAACTTATTACATTTGTAAACTTGGACCAAAGTCGTAGACCAATGAACATAATAGTAGGATTGCTAACACACAGGAGGCATTGCAAATATAGGAGACACCTTAGTGGCATTTATCTGGTGGAGGATAGCCTATCTAGGTTCTGTCAGGAGGAAAAGGAGACCACAACTGATGTAATGAGCGAGTACATCTGGTTGGAAGTGTATCCCCTCAGTAACCTTAAAAATCGGAAACCATCTTTGACAGATCATTAAGTCTTTAGGAACGTTAAAGAGGAAAAATAACTTCTGAAAGTGTAACGTCCCTGTACATTGACCACATTTTACCATAATAATTAAATTAGAAGCTTAATCAGCGTTCATTTCCCAGTTTGTCTAAATTTAATTATAGTAAACAGAAATACGAATTCAAAGCAGCAGTTCTAATTAAATCCGTACCTGTTTTAAATAGGTGCAAAATGGTCATTATTTTAATTTAAAATCCCTTTCCAATTGTAATATTACCACGATTCAAATACAAATAACTCGTGTTATATTTCAGTTTTATGTGGTACTTTATCAGATTTAGTATCACCATAAATGTTTCGATGGGGAATAATTCTCTGTTTAATTTTAAATAGATAGGAGGTTGATGCTCTTAAAATTTAATTGAAATTGTTTGTAGCGTGAAGAATTTTAATTTAATATTTTTTTGTGTCGTAAAGCAAACAAATGTATTAAAATTACAAGTAAGTTTATTCTCTTTATTCAGATTAATATTAAATTGGTGTCATCAACTATTATTATTAACAAAAGAAAGAATCCTCTAAAATGTAGATAAAGTTCCACAAAACAAAAGTGTTTTATAATAGTATGATTCAACACGTTGGTAGTTAATTTCATATTATTTAGTTAGTGTATTATATACACCAACCAACCTTAGTTTTATTTGTCAGCAACAAGATAAGGAAGAGAATAGATGAAAAGTAAATAAAAAGTAAATAATAGAACCACGGTAGAATTTGAATTTAAAAAAGGTTAGTAGTAAGTGTTATTTAGCTCAGTACTAGAAAAAGCCATAAGAGATGCAGGAGTCATCATTTATTATGTACTGTAAAAGGTATCAGTGTCTGACATTTATTTGTAGATGATTTCGTAGTGCTAGCAAGAAACAGAACATAACTAATAGAGGTAATAAACAGAATAGATAAGTAGTGAGTTAAAAGTTATATTACAAGGAAAAAAGTAGATACATGGAATGTACGCAAGAAGAATATCAAAAAGACAAATTTTTAAAAATAGACACAAATCGGGAGAAAATATACAGGTTTGAAGAAGTATCAGTTCACATACTTATACTATTATAACTATATTTTCCAGATAACCGAAAATAGAAAACACTGAAGGCAGAATAATAAATGTTAGAAAATGTTGGAAGGAAAAAGAACAGAAGAAGGATAGATCAGAAGGACGAATACGGAAATAAAAAGTTTATACAAAGAGGCGAGTATTGTAAGCGTAGAAGTACAACGGTTGAGATGGCTATTGTATATTGAGAGGATGCTAGATATAAGGACACGAAAAATGGTAATGACACGAATAACTGGGGGTAAGAAGAGGAGAGGGCGAGATGGTAACTAGAGGTGAAAAAAGACCTACAGGATCTACAAATTGACAGATAAAAGGAAAAAGCAAGAGCACCCACACCATGGACCTTCTAGTTTCGTAGAGCTAGATTATATAGATATTCATTAAATTGTATTATTGTATTACAAAAGAATTAGTAATTATATAAAATAACACATTTGAGCTTTATTTGCAATGTCATTTTTGTATACTTAGTGCATATTAAGCATACAATAAACATGTTCTGACGGGTATAATAAATTACGCAGTGAATCATAATATCTGGCGTAAGTGCCGAGTAAATTCTAAATTACGTCTTTCTCACTTACCCTTCTTTCATCATTTATTCATAAACAACACAACGGTGTTTCGTTCACCATGCCACCTTCGCATTTCTCTACATTCTAACATTAGCTATCAGGTAGATAATGGAAGGCGTCTATTGCAGTCTGAAAAATTAGAGTAAATATAATTAGATATTCTATATACAATTACAGTTCACTTGTTCAATTTCATTAAAATTATTTGCAAAAAAATATTTTGGAATGAAATAATCTATTCTCGATGGATGAGAATGAATAAAAGAAAAAATTATAATTTTGTTGAAATAAAATGAATCATTATGAAATATGAAATATTTGAATCAAAAATATGTTTAGATTTTTGTGTAATATGTTACCTTATGATACATGGTGTTACACACAAACCTAGAAAAAATATAGAAGGTGCCAGCGGCAAACTGCCAACGACCGCTAATTCATGACCACCCTAAAAGGTCCAGAATCGCTAAAACTTGCTTTTTATGCCAATTTACGGTGGTTTCACTGTAGCGTAAAGCTCATTTGTTTACTGTGATTAGTTACAATCTTTAAATGACATTTAAAATGACAGCAAGTTAGTTAATTTCGTTTTGCAATGCAGAACCATATTTACAGAACTGCAACATAAAGCAAATAGAATATCCATTTTCCGGACCTTAAGACCCTAGGCGACGCGGGGCATGCGCGGGATCTGTCAAGTGACCTATTTAACAGAACGACGCCGTCTATATTTTTTCTAGGTTTGTGGTGTTACACCATCGTATGTTACAGGCAAGTTTGTGTATTGTAAGAACAAAATCAAGGAATAAAATTATTTAAATGTCTGTCCTAGATTGATTTATTTTTAAAGATTTACAAAGAGTGTGGTATAAATCATTGCTTCTAAGTGACCCTACGAAATAAAATCCATCTTAGACAAATCTGATGAAAGCGTGTTCCATTCGGTAGATCTCGTTCTAATCCATTCTTGAAATATTTTGCAGAAAAATTATCTCAAAGGCATATTGTAGGGGCTATTCGTTTTGTTGCAAAAATAAGTTTTTTACATGGTAACGATCTTCTTACTCGACTATGTCAGTTAAAGCGGAATTAATGACATTTTTTCAAAAGATAAAGATTTCGGGAAGTGGGATTAATGAGGCTTTTAAACAGATTGAAATACATTTTCTGGTTAAATTTCCAGGTAATAAAATGAATCAAAGCGATCTTCTGGATTCTGGGTGTGCACCACACAAAATATTCTTGGATCGCTGGTCGATCAATAATAGCTGTTACGAAGTAGAAAAGCAAATATAAAAAAATAAAATATAAGGATTAGTGCTCGCTGAGATAAGAAAACTTGTCTCTTGCAAAACGGGATTTTTTTTAAGTGTCATCTCGCAAATTTCTTGCAAGACTTGCATACAAATTAGAAATATGAATTTTTATTACGAATTTGGTAACAGTGGTGGTTACTCTCGGTCGGCTACGATACTGTTCGGAGCTCACACGCAACTATCGATATAATTGATCGTCGACAGGGGTCGATTGTACGTTATAAAGTATAGAAGCGGCTAGTTTTACATAGTAAGTAACGAGTACCTATTGGACCAAATAGTTGAAACAGAATCGCTCTCTCAATCAAGCTGCAGTGAATTTATAATTAGTTTAGTTCAGCAGAACTATAGCTATATTCAATAAACTTTGATTAAAAACAACTTTATATGCTGGGTGTTCTTTAAGTAAAGTATATATTAACAATAGAAATATATTAATTTTTTCACCTAACACTCATTTAAATATTACCCCCTTCTTATATTTGCAAGACTTCTTGCCGTAGCAATATTTCTTGTCTTGCCTCGCAAGAATTTTTTAAAATTTTGTCTTGTCTTACAATTCGAACTGTCAAGTCTTGGTCAAAATCAAAATTAATCTAGCTAAAATTACTATAGGTATGACTTTTTTGTAGTAAAGGTTTCCTCCCCTTTTGTTTTTTTTTCAAAAAAATATTTTTTTTCGCCAGTAAGTATAGGTCATAAACAGTCGATTTGACCCTAAACGGAACCTCAAATCCCCCCCCCCCTCATTCACTCCACGGTCCATATGATAAAATAATGGGGGTAGCATAAACGCCTTGTAAGTGGCTAAATATTTGCCAGACTACTACCCTTGAGCCCTTTTACATATTATTCACTGATACCCCCTTATTCACTCCACAGCCCCTATGGTCAAATAATAGGGTAGCATAAACGCCTTGTAAGTGGCTAAATATTTGCCAGACTACTACCCTTGAGCCCTTTTACATATTATTCACTGATACCCTGCCCCCCAAACAGTACCCCTTCTCCCGTTGATTTTTATTTATAAAGCACCCCAAAAGAAACAAATACCTACCACGTCCACGTCGTTGTTTCTGGGTAACCCTAAGAGTAGTTTCAATAAAATCAGCGGGGGGAGGGGTACTGTTTGGGGGGAATTAATATGTAAAAGGGCTCAAGGGTAGTAGTCGGGCAAATAGTTAGTCACTTACAAGGCGTTTATGTTACCCTATTATTTTATCATAGGGACTGTGGTTTAGGGTTAAATCGACTGTTTAAGACCAATACTTACTGACAACAATTTAAAAAAAAAAACAAAAGGGGCCGAATACTGGCCTTAGAATAATTTTTATTTTAGATAATTATTAAATACAGCTTTGTCTATAAAATTGTTCTTTAGCACACTAGATATTTGGTATCAAAAAACATACATATGACTTCATTAATAGGAATTGTAGAGTTATTAAGTAATTCCAGATAGAAGTTGTTAAGAAAAACACCTGTATATATAGCTGGATTTTTAATCTAATAAGTAGTGTCTGCATCATATTTTTTTACTAGTAATCCGTGTAGAATACCACTTTTACTTGACAGTACACTAATTCCGACTGTAACTGGTTACTTACCACAGACTGAAGTCTTGGAGGGCACTGCAATAACTTAATGTTACATAATTGGCCATTGAGACTAATTACGGCGATAATTTAATTTCCGCTAATTTCATTTGTTTTGTCGCGACGCGCACTCTGTTGACAGCTGGTATTCCAGCCGAATTTATTCCAAACCCCTTTAATTGAAAAACTCTCTTTAAGGTCGACATATTAATTATACCGTGAAATTAAAACTTCGTTACACGTTAAACCTAACTCGACCATTGCAGTTCCATGAAATATTGAAGAAATACGGCTTCGCTGAAGTTTGCTGGTAATAACTTTTTTCCATATAATTATTAAATTTTAAATATTCAAGAACAGCACGATATGGGACCAGAGTTTTGTTAAATATAGATTTTTATAGACAAAGAAAGTGAAATATACGATGAAATGGCTAAAGCAATTTAAAGCGTCTGATATGAATAATTAAGAGCAATAATTTGTTAATAGAAGTTGTTCTGTGTATACTTAAAACAGCTCATCATTTTGGAAAAATGGCGGGAGTAGTTTACTTATTAAGTACTCAATTACTCAATTATCTGTAAATCGGCTAACGATAAAGATCAACATTTCTATGCGAATAAATATCAAGAAATACATGCATTTAATCCCCAATAGCAGTGGTGTACATGCAGGTAGTTTGAGGGGTTTAACTGAAGGAAGAATATGTTAAGTCTAATTTTCTTAAACATCCTGATGTCTTTGCAAAGCCGAAAATATAATACAGAAAAAATACAAATAATTTTAGACATTTAAGAACTAGGTAAGGTATAGCAAGTAACAGGAATGTTATCTATTCTAGAAAAGCAAAATAACGTGTGTCATACAAATAGATTTTAAAAGTTAATACCTATATTATTTAAGAAGAATTTAAATAGTAAAAGTGGATAAACAAAACTTCAATAATTTTATTTTTTATATTACTTTTGTTCTACGCGTTTTATCTTACAAGATTTCTATACCTAAAAAACACTATAAATTTGGTCATTTACGTTAAGAAATACGGCGACTTTAAGGTAGCACTATTTAATAATTTAATTTTTTGTTTTTCAGGTAAGTCACACACTATCTTCTTTTTTACTGGATATAGGTATGTAGTATGTTTAGTACTTTAATTTTTGGATTTTAAATTTCTTATAAACCTAGTACCTGCAAAATAAGGATGATCTGATACGAAACCAGTAAGAAATAATTACGTACCTATTGAAGTAGTTAAAATTACAATTACATTGGTTTTTTGGTGATTTGTTGTCCCTTTCGTAAAAAAACAAGTGCAAAAAACAGAAATGAATACTATATACACACAACAAACGTAAAATTAGTGGATTCCAAATTTATTTTCAAGTATTATTTGGAAGCGTTGGTTGGTAGTTTATTTAATTGTGTTTTTGAAAATTAAACGCTAAGGTTTATTCCATTGCGGAAAGGGTAGATATCATTTGGCTTTAATTTATGGACAATAAATGTCGAATAGAACAGCTCAGCTATTTAATGAACAAAATCAAGATCGACATGTCAAGAGGAAGTGTTCTAGAGTTAGTAAAAAATTTCAAGAGATACGGAACGTAGCCAATAAAAAACGAGAAATTGAAAAACCTATAGTTAATGAAGTTAGTGAAGTTGCAGTTTTGCGGCAAGTTCATCTTGATCCTACATTAAGTACGAGGCAGCTGGCATCTGTGTCTGGGATCAATCGAACCAATATACAAACCATTTTGAGGAAGAATAAATTCTATACATACAAAATACATTTAGTCCAGAAACTTCATTAGGATGGTTATGACCACCGTTTGCAATATTTGGAAATAATGAGTGAATGAGCAGGGAACGATCCACAGTTCCTTTTTAACATGTTTTTCTGATAAAGCCACTTTTTTCTTGAACGGAGCGGTAAATCGTCACAATTGCCGCTATTGGTCAGATTCAAACCCAAGTGTTTTCCACGAAGTGCATACACAGCAACCGGAAAAATTAAATGTATGGGCTGGAATTTTCGGTGACCGGCTGGTGGGTCCTTTTTTTCTATCTGGTAGTTTGACTGGCCAAATGTATTTGCAATTACTGGAAGGCGCTATTGACCCTGCCTTGATTGATATTATTGAAAATGTTTCAGGGTATGATGAAAATCATTTGATTTTTCAACAGAACGGTGCTCTTCCGCATTATGCGTTAATTGTCCGTTAGTGTTTGGACCAACGTTTTCCACGGAATTGGATTGGGAGAAGAGGCAGCATTGAGTGGCCTTTACGATCACCGGATTTATCGCCTCTTGATTTTTTTTGTGGGCAGAACTAAAAAGTAAAATCTATAAAACACGGCCAGCGTCGCTGCAAAATTTGCGTCAAAGAATCGTCGACGAATGCCGTCGAATCACTCCAGATATGCTTCAAAACGTGCGCGAACGTTTCGAACAAAATCTTTATTCTTGTATAAAAGCGGGCGGTGATCAGTTTGAACATTTAATCAACTAAGTAGTAAGTAAACAACTAAACATAATTAAACAAAATTTCAGAGTATTGGGCGGAATTATAAAATTTAAAGTTTATTGTAAAGAGAATTGTAAGAGCCTTCAAAATAAATATTATTCAACCTCCAATGCCATTTAAGTATTTTGGGGTGATGCTTAACCTTGCTTGGGGTGTAAAAATGGCGCAGTCAAAAATACCAGCAAAGAATGTCCCCATTTAATCTAAAATCGGCAGGTCTCAGCGATTTTCTACAATCTTGACGCAGTTCCTGAAAATGGCTCGGTTTCGTTTTCATTTGGCCACCCTGTATATATTTCTGTAAGAGAAATTCCAGATACATATCATATTTTCCAATATTCTATTTCGCAAAGGTTGTACTATAACTATTACCGACACTGAATCGTAGAATGTTACTTCCGTTTCGCTTATTCCTTCACACCTAAATTCCTACAGACTTACACTCCTAAGGATGATTCACTTTATCAGGCACCGGTTGATCCGTCTTAGACCGCCAACGACAAGACAAATTATTCTTTAATGTAATTCAAATGTAATGTGCTCACTGACCGACGTCAGCGCTACAGGACATCTCACAACAAATGTTTGCCACTTTCTGGAAAACGTCGTGATCGATAGTGTGAATCGGTTTCATTCCCATAACAATTTAGGTTAGTGCAAGTGTGATTTTCGAAATTTACAGCTTCATTTTAATGGAGAGCGGATAATCATTTGTAGTACGTAATACGTAGGATCATCTCGTATTTCTTTCTGTACAAAAAGGTTTTATTTGATTAAATACAGTATAGCAAAAATCTGATCACAAACTTCGTCAGCAGATAGAATACTTAAAGTTAGTAAGGATACTTTGTATCAAATTTTTGTGCTTCTTTGATGAGATAGAGGGTGTTGAAAAAATTTTGTTTCAAATATTTTGAAAACGGTAGGGGAGAATAATCCCAAATTTGGTATGATTAATACTACATACACCTCATAACCTGAAGCCTTCAAGGATTAAGAGTTCAATCCAGATAAGAGTGTAATCCAAGACGGAGATATGGGGAAGCAAAACCGATATTTTCATCGTACATCATATAACTTGAGAACGAAGGCTCGCCAGAAAAAATGAAGTTACACTTTTTGCATTTAAATTTGTTTAAGTCAGTTGCGTAGAAATATTTAAGTTCGCCGTATTTCTCGTCGTAAAATGATCAAATTAGTGGTTTTTTTAGGTACTGAAATCTTGAAAAATAAAATACGTAGAGCAAACCTAATATCAAAAATAAAATTACTGATGTTTTGTTTATCCACTTTTACTATTTAAACTCAAATAATATAACTTAAATTTTGTATGATACACATTATTTCGCTATTCTAACCCCACATTTTAACAATTATTTTCACATACTTATAAACAAAAGTGAACAATCTTATAAGCAGAACTATGTAAGTTTATATTATAACAATGTTTACATCTATAGTTGAATTTTAAAAAATACGTATTTTTAAAGATTTCAGTTCCTAAAAATTTACTGGATAGATCGCTTTCTGACGTTATATATTGATTTTACTATAGTACCTTTGAATCTTTGCAGATGGCATGAGATAACATTCTTGTTATTTGCTAAACTCTATATTATTCAATTCTGAGATTAATAAAATTACTTGTTTTTGTAGAAAACACTATTTCAAGAATACGGCACCCTTAAGAAAAAAGAGGGAGCCACATTTCAGCACCTGAATTACACGCTTAATCCTTGAAGGCTTCAGGTTATAAAGGATATGTAGTGCAGTATTGGGATTATTCTCCCCTACCGTTTTCAAAATATTTGAAGTGTTCTATCTGCCGACGAAGTTTGTAACCTTATTTTTGTTACACCCTGTATATTAAAGAGCTTAGTAGGATAAGTATATGTATGTGCTGCCCCACGCGATCTACTTCAAATTTTCTGTAGAAGTGAGATTAAATTTTCCAGAAGGTTATGCTGAAGAAAGATATTTTATGGGAGTTATGGGATCTTTAAGAAGAATTATTAATTTTGTTTCTCTTTAGAACTGTATGCACAAAAAGTAAGTCATCTAATTTGATAGAGCAACACTGTAAAAAAATGCTGAACTTTTTTTCAAAAAAGTAAACAAGGGGAATTTTTTTCATGGGATATACTGCAGATACTATCACCATGTACCACAAAAAGGTTTGATTTATCTAGTATAAGATTGTAATTGTCAAACTGATTGAGAGGGTATTTCATAGAGTAAAACACACGAGTTGGAACGCAAATACAGGTTGTCCCCGGTTTAAAAAAAATATTAGTACTTCTTCGTTGTGTCATAGAGAAACATGGTATAGGTTGTTCACCTTAAAAAAAATACCTATATATAGTGATTTTCCGTGTTGTTATGCCATGACCTCGGTAACTGGTCGCTGCCAGTAACAGAATTAAAGTGCAGATCTCTAGCTTTAACTAGGATTTTTGCACTTTAGTTCTGTTACTGACAGAAACAGTTCCCGGAATTCACGGCATAACAACCTGGAAAATTACAATCAAATAATAACCCCGACGGTGAACCTAAACTAATAAATATTTTTCCTTCAAACTTAGTATAATAATAATAATAATAATCTTTATTGCCCAACAGATAAAAATCCATTTATAGGACAAATATTTTACAACAAAAAGAAAGTAACTGAACGAATAAATATAAAAAGAACAGTACGCACTAGTCTCTTTAAAAGTTACATTAAAATATAGAACTACTAAAAAAAATACATTACAAACAACTAAATATCACTACTAAATCTCAGACCAACAGCTGCAACCATCTGATTCAGGTTGCTAAAATTAATATCACATAAATCTGATACTACATTAAAATTGTGACACATAATATGCACTGGGGACATCTTAAGACAATTTGACCTTACTCTGGCACAAACAAATGGACGATTTTGACGAGCATTTACACGAGGAACATGGAAATAAAACTGGCACAACAGAGTCGGACATTCTAATTTGTTATGAAATAAATTGAATAATATCTTGACACTGGTTAAAACTCTACGAAACTCCAGAGAAGCGAAATTGAATCTATTAAGTAAAATAGTGTGGTTATAACCTCTTTCTGGATAAAAGCCATCTACTTTAAGTGACATAAATTTTAAAAATCTTCTTTGGACATTCTCTAAAGAAAGCCTTAAATAATCATATCGCGGATACCACACCAATGAGCAATATTCAAGTTTAGATCTAATGTAAGAGTTATAAAGAGTCTTTAAAGCAGTTTCATTAGAAAATGATTGGCAGTTGCGTATAACACAGCCCAGCATCCTTAATGCAGATGAAGTGATCTCATTAATATGCTTGGTGAATAGGAGCTGTGAGTCAAACAGAACACCTAAGTCTTTTATAGAGTTTACCCTGTCAAGTATTTCCGAATTGAACGTATAATCAAATGTTATTGGATGCAACTTGAGTGTAACTTACAATCTTGCATTTCGTTATATTCAACTGCAGACAATTATTATTGCACCAGCTGCCTAAAAGTTGTAATTGATTTTGTAACCTCTCACAGTCCTCAACAACTGATACTTATACTGATACTGATACTAGTATGCAGTAATCATAATAAAACGTTAATATTTTGACGCGATTAACTATTTTGAACTAAAGTCAGTGGCATACGATAACCTTTGAACCCCATAATTCATATATTTCAATTCCCGTTTATACATCTATTAAAAATGATTTACCTTGCAGAATCTATTGACATCGATAAAATATTATCCTGCCTATTATCTTTCGTACCATCGTCACAATAATAAAATCCATAAAAAGCCATTATCATTGTTCGATAAAATTGACTCGCACAGCAGATATGCGGAATACTGCGTATTAAACTGACGCAACAAATCATCCGTAGTCGGTGATCGATGTCGAATTGGTAGGCAAAGGGAAGTGCGTCGGCAGGAACGAACCTTTTTTAGACATTCCATTTGCAGTAAAATCAGCAAAAATGCTGAAATTAGCTACGGCAGACTTTCGTTTTACAAAGCCATGTTGCTGTTGCAGAAGTACTGAATCAATATTATTATAAATTCTGGTATGTAAGACTCTCTCCAATATTTTAGAAACTGCTGACAATATAACATTAAATAAAGCAGTTCAAGGTGACTTGAAGCTTTAAAAAAATGGGACGTATTCCATCCAACAGAGGCTTTGGGTTTTAGAGTCTTAATAGCCTGCTCAACTTTACCTTCAGTTATTTGGTCTATCAACAAGAGTTCCAAATTAATTGTGATCAAAATTTGCAGCATTTAAATTGATATTACTTGTGGTATACAAACTTTTAAAATAGTCAGGAAATCCATTAGCAACTGTTAACTCGGTTTCATATTTCGCACCATTATGTTCAAATATAAATGCTATATCTCTATTCACCCTCTTTTTATTTACATAATTTCAAAAACTCTTGGGATCGTTAATGATACCGGTTTCCACTTTCAGTATATAATTCTGATGACACTGTTTTATAAGATATTTAGATTATCTCCTAAGTTCACAGTATGTTTGCCTATAGTGTTGTGACAATTCAGAACTTTTCTTTGACAACTTAAAATAGTGAATTTTTTATTTATTATATGTATTAGCTGCTTTGAGTACCACAAAAGGAAGCTGTTATTGGGACCGGTATACTTCATTCTAATAATAGATACAACACTTCATAAAATGAAGCTGTGCAACTGTTGGCATCTGTAAAAGATTGGAACTGCTCCCATCGACACTGACCAAGCTTATTGTAAAGTGCCATACTATATCCAGTATAAAAAAATAAGACGACAGTATTAAAAAACCGAAATATATATCAAAGTTTTTGAAAACTTCTAAAAATAGCATTTGATTAAAGAAAGAAATATTGTTGGAAATAAAAGTAGTTGTAATAGAAAAGAAAAATAGCAGCCACTGTAGGAGAACTTCAAATACGTATTGTTTATTTTATTATTTATTTACGTATACAGGGTGTCCAGAAACTCTCCTGACAAACGAAGACCGAAGATTCCTCAGATAATTTTAAGACAATTTAACCCAATTCACCTAGTCCAAAAATGCTTCCTAAGGGAACTAGAGCTCTTTGAAGATGGCGCCTTGTAAATAGTTTTGTTTAAATACCTCCAGAACGCTTCTACTTAGAAAAACAAAAACTGGTATGCTTGTTTAGCCTTCAGAGATGAATCGATTCCATCAATTGCGTATGTTTTACTTTTGTTGGCAGTTCAGAGCCAACTAGTGCAAAAAATATAAATTGAACTTTAATGACAAAAAAACGAAACATTTTCAAATCCATTTTTCTAGAAGACAGTGTATCCTAATGACTTAAAGTAAGAGTACCTTTTAGTATAACTGAAAATTTAATAATCTAGTGTCACAAATGTTTAAAAGTTAAATACAAAGAAGTTATGCGTTAAAATAACCGTTGACCTACCCAAAACGGACGCCTATGACCGGTACTAGAAATTCGCAATTGATGGAATCGATTCATCTCTGAAGGCTAAACAAGCATACCAGTTTTTGTTTTTCTAAGTAGAAGTGTTCCGGAGGTATTTAAACAAAACTATTTACAAGGCGCCATCTTCAAAGAGCTCTAGTTCCCTTTAGGAAGCATTTTCGGACTAGGTGAATTGGGTTAAATTGTCTTAAAATTATCTGAGGAATCTCCGGTCTTCGTTTGTCAGGAGAGTTTCTGGACACCCTGTATATAACCCTAGCTTTTCGTATGTCCTTCAGTTTGAAAATTGACATTTTATATCTTGAGAAACATGCATCAGTGTAGATTACTTACGGTAACTTTTTGTTAACTGCAGACGTTCTGTGGTGTATCAATTTAGATAAAACTTATATATAATAAGTATTTCTGTGTTTATTCAATGTGAAGTAATGAATTAATGTCATTGAAATTTTAATAAAACAAAAAAAATCCGTCCATAAGGTAACATACTGACTCCAAAAAATAACACGCAAGTTTCTACCTAAGGTTGATTCTCCGACATTCAGAGATCGAACAACTTTATAATTGCAAACACGGAATTCCAGGAAACAACTACTCTGCGGGCTAATGCCCCGACCAGCATTGAATTACACCTGGAAAACCTATAGCAACAGCTAGAGTCATTCGTCAGACGCCCACCAGACATATACCGGTTTCGAGCTTATTAGCTCTCATCAGTATGCCATAGGTGAGGTATCTGACGAATAACCCTAGCTGCTTTCGTCTGTCTAACCCGACAGAAGGGACCATGAGTACGCGGTGTAGAACTAACTACATCTATCGGCCGTTCGCTACTCCATGCCGGACTGAAAATGTCGCAGGCACGAAGCGTTCTACATGCAGTAGACACCATTGAAAGCTGTCGACCTTTATCGCGATCGGCGAGAAACGATATTTTGCAAACACGGAATTCCAGGAAACAACTACTCTGCGGGCTAATGCCCCGACCAGCATTGAATTACACCTGGAAAACCTATAGCAACAGCTAGAGTCATTCGTCAGACGCCCACCAGACATATACCGGTTTCGAGCTTATTAGCTCTCATCAGTATGCCATAGGTGAGGTATCTGACGAATAACCCTAGCTGCTTTCGTCTGTCTAACCCGACAGAAGGGACCATGAGTACGCGGTGTAGAACTAACTACATCTATATGCCGGACTGAAAATGTCACAGGCACGAAGCGTTCTACATGCAGTAGACACCATTGAAAGCTGTCGACCTTTATCGCGATCGGCGAGAAACGATATTTGCAAACACGGAAACATTACTCTGCGGGCTAATGCCCGACCAGCATTGAATTACACCTGGAAAACCTATAGCAACAGCTAGAGTCATTCGTCAGACGCCCACCAGATATATACCGGTTTCGAGCTTATTAGCTCTCATCAGTATGCCATAGGTGAGGTATCTGACGAATGACTCTAGCTGTTGCTATAGGTTTTCCAGGTGTAATTCAATGCTGGTCGGGGCATTAGCCCGCAGAGTAGTTGTTTCCTGGAATTCCGTGTTTGCAAAATATCGTTTCTCGCCGATCGCGATAAAGGTCGACAGCTTTCAATGGTGTCTACTGCATGTAGAACGCTTCGTGCCTGCGAAATTTTAAAACAAAAAATCCGGCATGGAGTAGCGAACGGCCGATAGATGTAGTTGATTCTCCGACATTCAGAGATCGAACAACTTTATAATTATTGTTAGAAAGGTTGAAAAATTAATTGATATTTCAAATCATTAAATTGGTTGACTTGACTATCGACTAATATGCCTTGATCTGAACTTGACGCAGTCCTAAATAAAGCCATGCCAAGCTATGGATAGATTGCAAGGAAAACAATTCCTAATTTAATATTTATTTCGTTGAAGTACAAAGACTGTTTTAAAAAATTGTACTCACTCTTACAGCTCACAGGTATCCAGAAATTCATCCATAACTAAAACTTTCAATATTTGCCACTTTTTATTTGCATCTTCTCCTAACAAATGTTTACCTTATCTCAATTCAAATTGTCTTTTGCCTTCCAAATTCGTAAACAGAATCGAACGCAATATTAATTGTAAAACAATTATAAACGTTTAAGGAAATAATGCAACATTAATTTTACGATGAGATATTTCGGATGACTTGAAATTAAATTAAAGATATCAGATAGATAATGAAGTGCAATTACTATAAACTACAATTACAGGAACGTCTCCCGTTCACAGTAGTAATAAACTGAGCATCTGTTAGGAACGAAGAAGAAAAATCCTTTCCAATCACCTAAACCCCAATTAATTTAAGTCACCCAATTAGTATTTCAAATTGGTGCTCCACTAATTAGTGTTTTATTTAATTAGGGTTTTCCACTGCTCTCCTTTGTTTGCATTCGGTTCTAAGAGCACGCTATTTTGAACTCTATAATATTTTTTTTGAACTTCTGATTCAGCTGTAATGAGTCATAAACGAAATCATTTTGAACTTTGTAGGAAGACAGTATTTTAAGTGATTTCCATTATTATTTTTTAATTAAAATTTATCTAATTATAAATGCTTTAAATAAAAAAATGTATCATTTCTTCCAAGTGGCTATACCCAACCGCCGAAAATCAAGAGAGTGACTCATCGTTAGCTTATTGACTAGCGCGACGGGCGAAGCGTGCGGGGAGCAACAATTCATAGACGTACTAAAGTTGAAGGCTGCCAGATATTAAAAATACACAGAAGATACAATAAAAATAATTGTATTACATCGCATCCATTATTTTTAATAGATACAGTGATGTAACAGTTTTCGCCAATTTCGAGACATATTACATAATGAAAATGATAGTTATTTCTTAACTTAAAGTTATAAGATGACGTCGAATGAACCTAGCACTGTAACAGTTTACTTTAAATATACCCCCGTGTCATCCTCTCCACAAATTAGAACTCCGTCCTTTTGAACGGCGATGTGCGACCACCACCCACTTATCACCTGATGCGCACTCCGCGCATATCAGACTTAACACTTAAGTGTTGTTCTCATAGGCGCAAAATTCGTGGATATTTGCGCGAATTGCGCAACTTTTGTTTTATTTATGATGGGACAAATTTTGCAATACAGTAAAACAGTACAAATATTATTGTTACTTTCCGTATTTTGTGGTGTTAATAAGTTTGCTTTGAGCGCCTCAATGATAGAAAATGTTGCAGTTTTCAAAATTCGTTAAAATCAGAGATTTTCCCATCATTAAATAAATCGCGAATTGCACATTCATAATGACAAAAGGCTAGAATACATTGCAGTATTCACACACATACACACTATTAACTATTGAATACTAACATTGTCACTATAACGGTGACACATTAACATTTATTATATTGTATCGTACCGCCTTCCGCAAGACCTTCATTCATCCATGTTTCGTCGAAGTGTAATTTACTTTTCGATTCCGACTTTTTAATATTTATTTTAAATAGTTTCTTCGCCATATCAATATTTGGTGTTTTTCTAACGTTATACTTTTTTCGATTTCATTTTATGCGGAAATTCACATACCATCATTTATATGTCACGCATAATTCGCAAAGGACCCTTCTATATATTCTAGACAAAGTATCATCTTGTAAGATATAGCAACCCAATTTTTTTTCATTGTGGAAAGCTCATTTTTAAAATACCATCTTCCTTCTGCGAGTTTACACTATTTTCCGTTTTGCAGATGTACTTCTTTGCCACTCTATTACACTATACATATACACTACTCACGCACATTCTTAAGAATGAACTACATATTTCAACCACGTCACTTACACTCATATTTTGATCTCGCACCCTAATCCCTTCATACATGTCATCATCCGATATTCATTACTTGTTAAATTAGAACGTTTAACATTTTGAGAATAGGCTGTAGGCTTATAAATACAAAATCACTAATAAATTAGTTACATTCATGCCTCTTCTCCGGCATCAGTCTTCGACTTCTGGGCTAATCCTGGTGATTAGAATGAGGGGTAGATATGTTACCAATAAAAATTCAGCGTTTCTATCCGGCGCATGCGTATTTGCTGCAACAGAAACTGTGTAATTGGGTATGCTCTCAGAGATATGCTGCACTTACAATTTTATAGAAACATATATGGGCTGCATTATTTTTCTTTGCATTGACTGTTATAAATTGTGAGCGGGTTTATAATATGAGTTACTCTAGATTTCGTGGTTGGATTTAAATACAAAAATTGGCTATGTTTTTTTAACACAACATAACTATTTACATACATTTGCTATGTACTTTTATTAAATATACAGAGTTATACTGTTTTTTCGTTCGACCATGAAAAATAAGTACCCTCTTCATTAATTTTAAGGAAAGATGGAGAAACATGAGTATAATGCGGCCTCGATTCATTCACAATTCCCAGATCAACTCGATGTCGGCCTACAGCGACGTTGCCAAATTTAAATATTTCCCTAGTACAACGATAAGGAGTAAACAGAGCTTTCAATGAATGAATGAATGAATGAATGAATGAATGAATAAATACGATGTTTTACAAAATATATTTACTTATTAATAAACACAAATTTATATAAAGCAAATCGCTGATGGTCGCCGAGGTGCCGCAGAAAAATGGAAATTTACCAATGAAAATTTGAATAGATCGTTACCAAAATACATCATATAAATTAATTATTGATTTCGAATTTTAGGTTATTAGAATTTATTATTTTCAATACGTCTCCATTACGTATTTATAGTTTGTAGTGTGTAACTGTATACGTGGGAACTTATTGTTCTTCAATAGGTAGTTTAGTACCTAACTGTGTAAAATTGCGTATCTGCACCTTGCTTTTGAAACTAATTGCAAAATTCAACTTCGTTCACGCATCCGCATATCCGAAATTCGTAAAATTAGGCATTGCGTTGCAACCCACACGTGATACAATCCGAAATAAACTAACGGGTCACCCCGGTTACATGTACTGCAGGTTGCATAACATTATTCTTTCCACGTATCTCCTCTCCATGTGTGTGATGTGATGACTAAATTTGCGGGAAATAAATGCAGAAATTAGTGAAAGATTTGAATAACACAATGTTGTTATGTCCTGACTGGCAACGCTGCTTTGCTTCATCATTCGAACGCCATATGGATGCGCCATCAAACAATTTGTAGCATACCAGGAGCGCCGTGTTACTGGGAATTATTGTATTGATTTGCTTGGTCGAGTCAAATTTAATTTTTCGATTTTCTGTCTTTAGTAGGCCTTCCGAATACGTGGTCAAATTTGCTGACAGTATGACTGAATCGCCCTGTTAATTAATTTAATTTATCTTATGAAGGCATGTATATTTTTAAGAGTATTAAATGGCAGTAAATTGGTATCACCATTTCCATGTCACAGTACTGAAATAACCGCCCACTGCGCTTATATCTTCGCTTGCTGTCTTGTATGTACAATTTAAACTGCATTTCGATTTACTGCGACTGGAGCGGACTGTAATGTAATCGATTATTTAACAGTAAAGCAAATTCAGCCGCTTGCGCGCTCGAATGTGTCCGTAAATCGAGACAGTCTGGAAATATCTAAATTTCTATGCGATCGTTAACCTCGAAAAGGGCCATTTTCATTCGCTGGAGTTTCACAAAATGAGCTGATAAGGGTTGGCGTCGACACGACAATCTATGCGGTGCATGGAGACCGACAGATAGCCTTTCCTGTTGTGCATCCTTTGTCCGCGTTCTGGATAGCTCAGGAAAATCTTTTACGCGTCCAAGTCTCGTTTATCATGTACTGAAAATGTTTGTACGAAATAGCACAGGTTATTCCGCTCATAGTCTACGGAAAAAATTGAAATAATAATATTCTGCTGCTACCAAAGGCAGAAATATAAATAAAGGCCTGCACCTTTCAAATATATTGTTACCATTTTTGGCACACTATTTTTATGCTACGTACAGATGTGGACATCAAAGTGTACACATTGTGTTAAATTATTAGCGTAGAGCTCTTCAGTATACTGTGCAAATTTTTATTTCTACACTTATCTATCGTGTATTCACACAGAGATCATTGTTTTTAATGAATCATAATTGCAATCATGACGCGAAGGAAATCAGAGAGAACGTGACAATCCGGGCTTCATGCAACACAGCATATTTGCCGCAAATAATTTCCGAAAGCGTGCTGACAATTCCAGTTGATTAAACTTACCTATGAAAAGACAATTGAGGATGCATAGAACTCAATTTTCCACATACTCGACAGTGACGTATCTTTTTCTTAACAATTTGAATAAATTTTATGAATAGAACACCGAGAAACCACAAACACATAGATTCCGACTAACAGCAACATTGTACATCGAGGATTACTGTGTGTATTGGCGGGACGGGGATGGAGGTAGTATACTACCTCCATATTTTGTTAATATGGAATAGTAATAAAATACATATATTTAATAAATGATATGATGCTAAGAAGAGTTAGTATAAGTATATTTATTTCTGACCGGGATATTATAAGCTTATATCGTCATAGTTACGCTATCAATAAAGAGAGTCATAACTCCCTTGGGACATTATAGATTCTATAATTCCCTCTACCCTAATATACATATACGTAACATAGCAACAACCTAGCAACAACAAAACTCGGAATTTTTCCGTTTTAAAAATAAACAATATTTTATTGAAATCGGTCAGAAATAAAATTATCTATGTACCTTAATAACCTCAGGCAATTGCTGACGCAAACTTTGCCATCGGTAATTAAGGCCCTTATAATTCCCTTGATACATAAATAACTATTTAATTATAATTACAGTATATTATCATATTAAAATTCTATTAGAATTCATTAATTAAGTTTATGCCAAACATGAAATGTAGATCTTCAATTTGCTGCACCTATACTTAAAATTATGGCAACTTTCCTTCATTTATATCTTAATAAACTGTAGATGTTGTACTCCATAATTCAGGACTTGCTTGTAGGATTTCTATTAGTTATTTTGGTTTCTTTTGACCAGCAAACTTGCTAGGCCATTTTATATGTATTGTAATTATTGGTAGGTAATTCATGGATTTGTTCTAACAACAGCAAGAATCGATTCCGAACCGTTCAGAACTAGTTCAGTTCAGTTGTTAATGTACTTTCGGCGAATGCGACGTAAGACGGAGTTGGCCTACATTTTTGACAGTTCTGAACCAGTTCTAGACGGCTGTTGGAACATACCTCGTATTATAATTGTTGAATATTTAGACACATGTCTCACTTATCTAGCAATAAATTTTTAACCTGTCGGTACACTTGTTCATGGCTCTCAGCATGTTCAAGACATGTATCCAGACGGAAATCTACCTAGTTGCTAGTAAAGGTATTGTGCCACAAGCATTTGATCTAATGACGCTGCTCTACATACGAAAACATCCGCTCTAGAGAGCTTGTCTAGACATTAAAGTGTCCACATCTGTACTTAGCAATAGAAAATGTATTTACAAGCTCTACGAGATATATTAAAACATCTTACGGTAGGTTACTAAAAAAAAATAGAAATATGTTTGCTAGCCACCATCAAATATATATTTTTCTAAATAAAGCGTTTTAATATACGATTATAGAAATATGTTTTCATTTATATACTAAAGACAGCTTGATTTAATTCAGACAATAAAGTATTCAAGTAAGAAAGGTTTCAGAAGTCATATCACCGCCTAAATTAGTCCAGTGCCATTGGATATTTTATGAAACTTCTACACATCCAGAGCCAGATATAATCTGTAGATAAAAAATCAAAGTTTTATAGACATTTATTGAATGATTTATGATTGTTTATATAAACTTTTTATATAGAAATACATGTCTACAGTTGTAACTATAATAAATTAGTATTATTGTTATTTACATTAAGACTTTTACTGAAAATACCGTAGCTCTATTTGGAACAAAATTGTTATAAATATTCATGTAATTGTAAACGACACAAATGTATGTGTAGCAGTATAGGCATCTATACACGTAGTAGAAAAATTACCTTCGTTTTTGCAAGTATGATATAGTATTGTTACGGGTTTCCTACCCAACTTCTTCTAGTACCATAAAAAACAGTCTGCTAATTAATCACTTATCTTTATTAAACACTCTGTACATTACTGAATACTAATTACAACTCAACTAAACACTATTTCACTTTGAAACTCCAGGAAATTTCCAACTAAACACTCCAATTCAAGACTGACTGACTTAGCCGTTTATTCTTCTTTTATAGACTAAACGAATATTCCAGGTATTTATTAGCAGCTCTAGATCCATTTCTCGAACGATTCTCAATATTCCAGTCGCACCTCAATACCACAGTCGTCGAATTGGGTGCTAACGGGGCAAATAAAAACGTTTCATCTAAAAGTAGCGGGAACAAACTTGCTGCACAGTTCTCCTATAAATTAAACTATAAACTATAAACCTATAATAAGAACTGCAAGAACATATGTTTTTAATTGTAGCCTTAATGATCTTAAATCATATCTTAAACAATTTAATTATTTTCTGTAGATGATTTTTATTTCAAACGTTAATTCTATTAAAATGATAGTATAGTGCATCTTTCGTTTATTTTCAACTTTTTCGTCGCAACATACCATTACTTTTTTGAAAATATATAATTTTTTTATCTTGTATCTCAGTATCATCAGTTGGATCATCTATCATAAGATTTTTTATCAGATTGAACGTACTGGTTTTCAATTCATAACTATTTAGTTCAGATACGTACTAAATAATATTGAGTTCCCAATTTACCAAATATTAAAAATTATTGTCGATTGTCAATTCCAAACAATTATCGAGATGCAATCATAATATCAGTAAATTTTAGAATTTCATCCAACTGGCAAATACACGGTATGAAGCATTTATACAGAAATTCTGAGATGCCTGCCGGTGGAAGACTTTAATTCTAAAATATGCCCTGGTTCGCTGTGTGGGGTTATATAATTGAGATATGGGTGTAATTTACACATACGTTGCGCCATAATTTTCCAGCGTTTCATTTGTGGTTGTTGAAAATTCAATTAATTTCAGTATTACTCGACTATCATCGTACATGTAAATATATTTGACTTTTATACATTTTATGGAATGCTTATCCTTATCTGCAGTATTTAATAGATCGTTGCAATAAGTATATTGCCATAGATAAGAGTAATCGACTGTTTTTGTCTATCAAATCCAACAGAATTGCGCCTACAGCATGGTAGGGATGCTTCATTGCTTTGTTGCCTGTTAGGTCCAACATGGAGTAGCTAATAGCCACTAGAAGTAGCTACATCTAGTGGCTATTAGCAACATAAATAGCAAGTGATATCCCTCGGTTACTCGACCTATGGCATACTGATCAGATCTAATAAGCTCGAAAAAGGTATGTTTGGTGGGCCGCTGAATAAGGACTTAAGCTGCCTGCTATAGATTTTTTAGGTGCAATTCAATGCTAGTGGGAGCATTAGCCAGCTGAATAGTTCTCTCCTGAGAATTCGTTTTGTTAATATCGTTACCGCCGAAACGCAATAGTGGTCGGAGACTTTCAGTGGTACCTACAGGATACTTCTTGCTTTGTGGCTTCTCATATCCAGAGGTAGTGGCCACTAGATGTAGTTTTGCTACATTTCACATACTTAAGTATATTGCCTGTAATTCTTGATTAACCCATTATACTTCGATTAAAAGATATAATTTAAACTTCTATATTAGAGTCACTAGTAATTTTCAGAAATAATTGAAAAACAAATAGTGTTTGCTGAGGATTCAAGTAACAAGGTTCATTATTACTTGATTCTCTAAACATTACGATCGTGTAAATAATCTAAGAAGTTAATTTAATTGTGAACAGTTAATGATGAGTTTTCTTATTTAAAGTGAAGGTATAATACGTATGAGTACATAGTTAAATTAATACATTTTGTTGCATGTTTGAAAAGTGAAAATATCGTTATTATGAATATTTTACTCGTGCCTCTAAAGATGTTCATAACTTCAATTCAATCTTACTTTTTAAATTTGCATTTATCTATAATAGGTACTTTTCCTGATTCCTTAGAAGTTCTCTTTCTTTTTCTTGATTAATGATTGATTAAACTTAAGCCCCTCGTCAAATTTTCTCTAATGAACGTAAAATTAACTAGTGGTTTCCTTTTTACGCTGTTTAGAGCAGCCATCTCCTGAACTGGTGGTAATTTCAACAAAAATAAACTTAATCCTTTGATCCAAATTTAAAAAAGACGTAATCGGATTATGTTGTCCTCCCCTTGTTATCAGCGAGGCTACTGGTATATGCGTATCCCCATTTAGAATTGTGTGTGTGTGTGTGGGTATTGTGGGTTAATGATAAAATAACCTCTAAAATGAAAAAAATATATATATTTAGTTATGCATACATATTTGTTTCTACATTTTCTTGTCAGAGCAGTACCTATACCTAAAAATAATGTGGATTATAGTATTTTTTGTTAAATGATAACAGCACTGATATACAGAGCGGCCAAATGGAAACGAAACAGCAATTTTTAGAAACTACGTCAAAATTGCAGAAAAACGCTCAGACCCGTCGATTTTAGATTAAGAGGGGACATTCTTTGCTGGTATTTTTGACTCCGCCACTTTTACCCCCAAAGAAGGGTAAGCATCACCCCAAAATATTTAAATGAGATTGGGAGTTGAGTAATATTTATTTTGGAAGCTCTTACAATTCTCTTTACAACAGACTTTAAATTTTATAATTCCGCCCGATACGTTGAAAAAAATGTACATTTTAAAATTTAAATTAGGTTTAGTTGCTTACTTACTACTCAGTTGATTAAATGTTCAAACTGATGACCGCCCGCTTCCATACAAGAATAAAGATTTTGTTCGAAACGTTCGCACACGTTCTGAAGCATTTCGGGAGTGATTCGACGACATTTGTCGACGATTCTTTGACGCAAATCTTGCAGCGACTCTGGCTGTGTTTTTTTTAATAAATTTTACTTTTTAGGTATCCCCACAAAAAAAAAATCAAGGGTGGTAAATCCAGTGATCGTGGATGCCACTCAATACTGTCTCTTCTCCCAATCTAATTCCGTGGAAAACGTTGGTCCAAATACTGACGGACAATTAACGCATAATGCGGAGGAGTACCGTCCTGCTGAAAAATCAAATGATCTTCATCATACTCTAGAATATTTTCAATAATATCAGTCAAGGCAGGGTCAATAGCGTCTTCCAGTAATTGCAAATACATTTGGCCAGTCAAATTACCAGGTAGAAAAAAAGGACCCACCAGCTGGTCACCGAAAATTCCAGCCCATACATTTAATTTTTCCGGTTGCTGTGTATGCACCTCGTGAAAAACTCTTGGGTTTGAATCTGACCAATAGCGGCAATTGTGACGATTAACCGCCCTATTCAAGAAAAAACTGCATTCATCAGAAAAACAGATGTTAAAAAGAAACTGTGGATCGTTTCCTGCTCGCTCACTCATTATTTCGCAAAATTGCAAACGGCGGTCATAATGATCCTCATGAAGTTCCTGAACTAAATGTATTTTGTATGGATGAAATTTATTCTTCTTCAAAATGATTTGTATGCTAGTTCTATTGATCCGAGACACAGATACCAGCTGCCTCGTACTTAATATAGAAACAAGATGAACTTGTCGCAAAACTGCAACTTCACTAGCTTCATTAGCTGTAGGTTTTTCAATTTATTGTTATTTATTGGCTACATACGAGACGAAAATCTGGCCACCCTGTATGCCAATATGTTTTTTTATATCAAAAATACATTAATATAAAACATTAATTTTATGTGATAAAGCCTTTCGAAATAAATAATTTTATTTTTCTATACTTTATTTTATTTATTGACAATACAGACAATAACTAACTATGGTAAAGAAGTGACCCACAGATAAACAAAAAAATTAATAAATTGGCATACAAAGTTAATAAGCAATAACATTTGTATTAGTATTTTTTTAATGGCTATCTATGATGATCAAAGGCCATTAATAATAGAGAAGGTATCCGTAATATAATCACAATTTTCTAAAGTTGTTGCCTAAAAGCAATGTGTTTGAGGAATTTGTGTTATATTGTGAGGCATGTATCAATCCCAGGCATTGAGTTATTTATTATTAATTTAATTTTTTTTAATTATTATATTATTATAGAATATTCAAATGCATTTAACAGACTGTAAAAGTCGCATCACTTATAGCATACTGATGAAAGCTAATAAGCTTGAAACCGGTATATGTGTGGTGGGCTGTTGACGAGTAACTCTGGCTGTTTGCTGTAGGTTCTTTAGGTGTAATTCAATGTTAGTCGGGGCATTATCCTGCATAGTAGTAGTTTCCTGTCCTGTTTTGTAAATATCGTTATCGCTGAAACGCTATAGAGTTTGGGGATTCTCAATAGTACCTACAGCATGGTAGGATGCTTCTTGCTGTGTGCCTCCTCAGATCTAACATGGACTAGCCAGTACCCACTGGATGTAGCTCTACTACATTTCGCGTATTTAAGTATATCGTAACCGTATCGTACCGTAATTCTAGATTAATACATAATGCTTCGATTAAAAGACAATTTAAATTTCTATATCAGAATCACTATTAAATTTCAAAAATGGCAAAAACAAATACAAGTGTTCGCTGATGACATAAGTAACAAGGTTTTACCTGATTCTCTAAATATTAAGATGAAAATTTCACAATAGTATTTTTCAGCCAATTAAAGGCCTGTATTTTGTAGCGTTACTATAACAACTAAGAAAATTTCCGGAAATTTTTCTCTTCCTTGGGGTAAGGAGCATGAAATTACACTGGAAATTTTTTGACATTTATATTTAACTTCAAATTTATTCTATCATAATTTAATAAGTACAAATCATTTATAAATAATTATTTACCAAGTATGTACTTTTAGTAGTTTTAATTAAAGCGTCCAAATGTTGCTGAAATTCCTCAGCCACGTCTTTTCTTAATGGGGAATAAACAAGCACACATTCACTAAAATTTATAAAATGTCTATGTTTCAAAAAATAAATGTAGTACTTTGAAACAATCTTATTCTGCTGTGATCCTTTTTGAATTAACATACAAAGCCTACTGTCTCTTCAAAACAATCAAAAAATTTTAATATCTTTATATTTTTGTCGATATTTTTTAACACTTCATTGTGAATATTTCTTACCGAATATAACTCTAGCTTCAATTAAAAACTGGAAATTTTTTCTTGCACACGAATATTTTTTAGAAAATTCGTGTGCTCGAAAAAATTTCCAGTAATAATTGAAGTTCTAGTGGTATTATAAGTGATAATTAATATGTCGTGTAAATAATCTAAGCAGTTAGTAATACATTTTCTTATTTAAAGTGAAAGGTATAATACTAAAATATATACAAGACCGTTTACATTCAGGTATGACATTAAATGTTTCTAATCTGTTTTGTATAGAAAATCGGGGTCGTTTATAGGGGTCAAGTCATATTCAACTAGATATTTCAACGGATAGCACGTTATTACTATCGTCCATGCCTAAAATTGTGTCAAACGTTTCGTCAACTTCGATAATTATATTTTTAGGAATGGAATCCCATAAAAGTTTCATCGTCGAAAATTCAGTCATTAGAGATTTCAATTAGGGTAGCGATAGACCAATTTTCCCCTTACAGTTTCTGCAGAAAGAACCACCTCAAATCAGTTTTAATTAACATATTTATCAACCAACCTTGATACTGAATGTAAATCCTCAAGCATGTTGCTTGATAGCCTCTTAGGTGTGTGAGAGAATAGCTAGTTCTACTTTGATTGTTGTTTTCATTTGCTTTAGTAGCTGTACTAGCTAGCACTTCATTATAATGAACTGGGTTGATACCTTTCATTATTATTGTAAGCTTTAGTAACCAAGAGCTATCTGTACTAGTTCTTTGGGATCAGCAACAGATTGCCAATAAATATCTGACCATCTTCTTGTTAACTTCCCCTTATTAAAGAAGGCTAGTATTACAGGCACTAAAGACATTCGCAAATATAATATTCTTGTTTCACGAGTGGCATTGTGAAACTGTTTGCATGGTAAAACTTTATGTCAGTATCGTCGGCAAGGATTGGTGGTGTTGATTCACCTTTTCAAACACTGTTTTCACTATCAAAATGTCGGCATCTTCCTCGGTTTGTAAAACTTCAATAACATTGCAGAGATTTTGAGATTTCACTAATCAACAGTTTTTTTTTTCTTTTTATTCAAGTGTTTAATCATCAGAGATATATTCAAAATCTGTAGAACTGTACTTGCTTCCTCAGCGATATCATTCTATAGTTCTTGTTCTCCCAATCTTTGGATGACCGCATTTTAGATGATGATTACAGAAACTGTAAGGGGAAAAATTTGTCCAATGCCACTTTAATGAAAATTTTTGATCGAATATTCGATGACTGTTTTTACGAGATCCCATTCCTGAAGCTGAAGTTATTATCGAAATTGACGAAACGCTTGTCACAACTTTTGACGAGGACGATAGTAGTATAGCATGCAATCCGTTGGCATATCTAGTTACTATGAAGATTATTTGGCTATATATAAGTCGATTCTCAAAGTAAACATATTATGTCATAATTTAATGTATCTACACGACTTATTTGTAGTAAACAAACGGAACAGATTGTTTTTCTTAACCTCACTTTTCATATATGTGTGATGTTAATTGTCAATATATTTTTTATGGAATTTAAATATTTTGACAGGTGTCGTGTTATTTTTGAGATGGTGATGAGGACATTAGTACTGCAGAAAAACATGAATTTGCTGAGACCGTACCGAATTTTAGTGATAAACAATTTAAGGAACACTTTACAATGTTTCCTGCTACGTTTGAACACTTTGCTGATATTTAGTATACGTTTTCTCTTGCTCGCTATTGAGCACATTCAAAAATAATTTTTTTTGTCAAATCTACACAGATACATAATTGAGGTGGTTAGAACCAAATAATTGTAAGTGATTTTTTTTTCAAAAATCGAGTGCATAAGCTCATATCTTGAAAACAGGTAGAATTTATTAAATAACTAGAAACAAGCATTAGAAAGCAAAAAATTTTCATTCATTTTCAAATACCTGTGATAGTTAAATAGATGTTTTACTTCGATCCTCCTTTAGTTCCCCCTTTAGTTCTAACCGTCTGAATTATATACAAATAAAAAATAAATATCTATGCAAATCTACAGTCGGTGCAAAAGACAACATACAATAATTGTCAGACTGACGTACTCTGAATTTAGGCAGTTAACAGAAAATTTAATTTAATCGCTTTGCTCGATCTAAAACTTTGGATCATGTCGATGAACGTCAGATAGCTTAGATTTTATTTGCCGAACGATCGAGATTTACCTCCCCTACCTATATGTGCAATAAAAGAACGACCAACATGAATCTGAGCTATCCAAGGGCTTTGCCAAACGTGCCTAAGCGCAATGATTTGAATAGCAGTATCTTTGTTACAATTTCTTATTCTAAAAATGGTATGTCATATACGTTTGTAATTACTTCTCGTCTAGAAATTGTCAAGAAATATATAACGATTAGATTACAGATTAAAAGTAGTCGCGCTTCTGTATACGTTACCAAAACGTAGATGCTGATATGGAACCTTATAGAACCACTGCTATAACCACAGAAAATATACGCTATAACCAATCAGTCGCAAAGAATATCTTTTTTCCACGGTCGGAAGTAGAAATCAGTTTCTATGACATCAAAATTAAAACAGAAGTAGTCGATTATTCCCAAGGGAGTATAATGCTCCCAAGGGAGTTTACATTATGGATAACGTTTTTCATGCAAAAAAAGATAACATTGATATTATTTATTGGCATTTAAATTAAATGTTACATTTGTACAATTTTCAAAATTAATATTAGAAGAAATATTACTTTCGCTTACATTTACAGTTTTTGTGATTGCGCTAGCAGTGGTACCTACTAAAACCTGATTAGCAATTTTGGTCTCGGCATAACCCTCAGCGACTGTCGTTGATTTCCAACCAGCATGACGTTTTATTGTCGTGATATCCACACCAGCATATGCCAGTAATGTCGCTGAAGATCTTCGTAAGCAGTGACCAGTATAACTTGCAGCATCAGGTAATTTTAAATACGAAGCTACTACACTCGGAATTGTTCCCATGGTATTCTTGCCAACTGGCTGCGAACTACATTTTCCTGCTTTGTAGTACAAAAAAAGGCATATTTCCCACATCGGTAACCAGAAAGGTTCGTGGAATCTTTGTCTTAGTGTTTGGAATATTTACAATCAAGGAAGAGCCCTACATCCTCAATATTATCTACAGTTAAATTGACTAGTTCATCAGTTCGACAAGTTCCGGCAATCCCCAGAATTAATCCAACCTATAAAAAATCAAAATACTTAATAATTGAAATACCTAACAACAAAAGTAATCTTACCTTAATCATTAAGTATTCAGTGTCATCTGCACTTGATAGGAAACGGTCGATTTCACCCTTTCTCAATATTTTCGATTTTTGCTTGATATCCGACACCGGTTCTTTTCAAAAATGCGATCAGCTTGGAATTTGCTTATATCTATGTTGTCGTAAATTATCAAGCATGACTTAACCAAAGAATATTGCGCCTATAATGTCGAAGACTTGTAATTCATTGCAATATCGATGAAGTATTCCAACAAAACATTCTAGCAGTATACTTACTTGAACATTTTCTCGGCGCACCACTTTTTGAACCGATTGTAGGCTATATCGTATAAAGATCTTGACTTCGTAGGCAACAAATTGCTTATTGCAATATTTGCAGCCTCCACAATCTCTTCTGACTCACAATTATTCATTGTGCACTAAAGAAACTTTAAACTAAACCAAACTAGCACGTTAATTTGACAATTCTTTTTGTTTGTTTATTTTGTAGTTATGACAATAACTCAACGACTACTAAATAAATGCTCAAATCCGAATACAATAATTCTGATGCTACTTACTTCATAATAACAAAATATGTGTTTTTAAGTTAATGAGACCGTGGAAAAAAATAGTATATACCATTCGGGAGAGATACTATTTTGTCCTCGGTGCACCGGGCTTCAAATTGCACCTCTGCCAAAATAACGCATTTCTCTCCCTTATAGTATAATGTAGGTACTATTATTTGATTCCTAACAAGCATATTTTTTTAATATAGAAAATCCCCAAATATATGCAGGCTATTAATTCAGGAGAACATCGGTAACGTTACTGGCTATTACAGAAAATGTATTAGTAATCAATAGACACGATGGGGATATTCGTTGCGACTGTGGAAGGTTGACAATTTGGGTAATAAAAATGAAGTAACTAACATAATTCTTCATAATGAAGCTTTATCTGCAGACTCTAGTACTACGTCGTATCAGGTTATTACAATGGATCAGTCAGACAATATTAACGCTGAAGGTAATGGAACAGTCAGATCATTTTGAGAAAAATATGGTATTCAACAAACGTAAGGATAGCTTTTGCTGATGGTAATAATTACCTATATACTACTCGTATTACTATAAATTTTAATTAATAAAATTTCAAGTTCAACACATTGTTTTACGCATCTCTAACAGTCTTGGCCCTCCTTGTTAATTTATAACAGAATGTAAGGTGGCTATGTTTTATGTATAAATCAATATTATCTTACCATGAAAAAAGAAACTGTACCGTAGTAAAAATTATTTCAGTCGAAAATATACTATAATTTTTTTAACACATTAAGTATTTTCCTAAAACTTCTCGTAAAACTTAGCTTGTAATAATGACGTTTTTAACAAAATAAAAGTATAGACGGGTCATCTACTAAATTTCTGTACTTTCAAACATTTCAAATGTGAATCCAAACGTGAAATTGAATTGTTACCTGCAAATTTAATAAAGGCATTCAGATTTTTAATTAAGGTTCGAGTTATATAATGCATAAAGTGAAAAGTAGAGATTTAAAGATAACTACAATGTAATCAAGTTATTTATAATTCCTCTTTTATTGTCCTTGAGTCAAAGGAAACACGGTATTTCATAATTTCCTACAGTGGCTACAAAAAACTTATTGAGTGAACATTTTTGAGAGAAAGCAAGAAATTTTCTTTTCATTGCATAGAATATTTTATGAGACGGTCCCTTTTACTTAATGTTTCAGTGAATACATTTTTAAGCAGTTAAAAAAAATAAATACGTTACTTTGACAGTTTAACCTTCCTTCCTTCAAAGAAGCATTAAAAGGAGTCGTTTACTCTTGACATGATAAGGTAATTAAATTAGGTACAAGTTTGCATTTTGCACAAAAGTTTTCAAAAACAATGTAAAGGAAGAATGTAATATGTTTTTGCGTTTTTAGTTAAAGTGGATGACATGTAGTGCGGTAAATACTATCACATATATTAAATGTACCGCAGGTACACAACTAAAATAAATTGTTCTTTCTACATGAACCGAAAGATTTATTATCTACTTTACTAAACAATGCAGGTTATCTGGTGGTCTTCAGTTCTTTTATATGTGAATTTATGTTTTGAAGTTTATGTAATATAGGTAATGGAAAAACAGTCTTCCACGATTATGTCTTTAAGAGGGAAAACGTTTTATTTGGAACATTATGAGAAATCAATATTCTCTTTGTTCATTTCAAATTAATAAAACTATTACTACTTTTATACAGTGCTTTCGAAAAGTAACGAATTGAGAAGTTTTCAAAAAAATCCCCTGGCACGTCGATTTTGTTTTTAAAAAAAGGCACTTTTTGACATACGACCCACATTTTTGACGTCATAGTTGTTCGATATATGACGTCATCGACAATTTTTTTTAAATAATAACCCCCAACCCCCAATTTTGACCATGCCATTTGAAAGAGCGTGTCATTCTACATACATACATCATGAAAAATTATGGTGTTACATAAAAATTTCAAGAAAATAATGTTTGAAGATTTTAAAATTTAATTTTCACAATACTGTGCACCTCCCCATTATGCAACACCTGTCCGTGCTTATTTAGATGAGCTGTCCCCGAATCGTTGGATAGGGAGAAGGGGGCCGATTGAGTGGTCCGCCAGATCACCTGATTTGACATCCCTACATTATTTCTTGTGGGAATACTTAAAAAGCAAAGTATTACATTACTAGATCAGTTAATTTAGAAGATTTAAAAGCAAGAATTCGTCACGAGATACATCGTATACCTCCTGAAGTTATTGACAATGTCCAAATAGAATTTATTAATCGTCTTGGCTTCTGTCAGGGAGCCAACGGTGCACAATTTGAACATTTAATTTAGTCGCGGACCCATGTTTATTGAGACTTTTCTGCTTATTTTGGTTCATACTATTACCTCCTTAAATATTTTATACTCTTTTTTTAACACCCTGTATGTCTAACGGTCTTCTAGGTAATATTGAAATATATACCTAAAGATATAAAGGGAGAAATAAAATATAAATTAAAACATGTTAATAGTATGAAAAGGATAGTGTACTGAGTGTTAATATTTTATTACCATTTAAGGAATTTATTAATATTATCTTGTATTATCTGTATGTGACTATACATAGAATGTTGCTAATTACTCCGATTTTATATTTAAATTCATTATCAACAATTTTAATCGATTCGTCGTTATATTTAAAATAATTAAATTCTAATGCGTTTTTTGTTTGTTTAATTAGAATTATATGACAATTTCTGACATTCTGTATTTTATATTTTGTTTTGTTCAATATAAATATCTGAATAATCAATAAATTGATTTCCACAAACTACATGAGAAAATATGAGTTGTGTATCTTTTATATCCAGAAAAATTCTGTTAGACTGTTTGAAGGAGACCAGAAAATATTTCACAGTTTTTTATAAGAATTAACTTTCTGTGCGCTTTTATTATTGAAATTACATTTTCAGTGCATAAATCTAGATGTTGACTTTCCATCACGAGTGCTGATATTAGACGTTATGTTTAATTGTCTCATGAAGAAACGTTAATAGCCATAAGGCTTTCTCTTATTTTATTAAATGCTTGTTGTCGTATTGTTTATAAATTGTCTTTAATGTAAGTGGAAATTTCTCCGTTTATTATAACTGTGACCTTTTGCTATGAAATGTTACAACCTGACAGATTTTTAAATTCTTCTTATTGTATTGAAGAACAATGATATATCAGAAATAATTGTAATCTTTGGAAATGTCTAAAATAGATTTATTTATATTAGATACGTATCAATGTCACTTTATCTTTTGAACTAGAAAGTATTAAATGAGAATATATCACATATTAAGTTAATTTAGCTTTTAAAACTAGTATTTCTCAGGATGTGGCGGTTCTTATTGAATGAAGACTTGAATTCAACTGTTACTGAGTTTTTAAAAGAATGTCAGTGTGTGATAATGTTTATAATGCCGTATACATTTTTTTTAGTGAGCAGCTGACGTAAAATTCAGCAAAATGTGCTTTATATCTTATTCTAAATGATTTTCAGTCCCTTATATCCTGGAGAAAACTTGTAAATTGACACCATTTGGTAAATTGTTAAAAAAAATTGTCAGCCAACGAAACTTGATTCTGTAGTTATTAAAATCAAAAATTTGTTTTCCCATCGTGAGGCACATATTGATTCACATTCATCCTTCGTAAAATTTCAGTTATGGAATAAAACATTTCACTTTGTTTAAATTTTTTATAATAGCTTCTAAATAAAAATGCGCTAGTTGTAGAGTTTTGAAAAAACTGTCGAAAAGAATAAAATTCTATATTTGCGTAATGAAGTAGTTTAATCAATTGTCTATTTAAAAAAAAGTTAAACGTAATTTAACTGTAATTCACTAGTAACTCTTTCGGTCGGTGCTGGTTTTGGTCGTCCAATTCGCCATTCCGAAGATAAACACACAAATGCTAACATTTTTCGTGAGTAAGGGAAACGGATGTGATATTTCAGCAGTTGATAAAAAAGTAATAAACTCTTTTACAGAGGCACGGGGTTTTAACGAAATTATTGAATAAGCCGCAACCATTTTAGTTTAAAATGGGGAAAAGGTAACTTGCAAACAGATAATTGAATGTTCTAACTTAATATTCATTCGTCACTTCGATTGTTCCGGAAATGATATTGATTGATGCTAAAGATTTTTAAATTAATCGACCTGTATGTTAGTCCATGTATATGAATAGTCCAAGGCAAGAATAAGAGTATTCCATAGTGCAAAATATTATAAACAAATACTAAAAGTATGCCTTTTTCTAAACGATTAATTTACTGTAATAAGAAGGAACTTACAATTATTTAATATGAGAAAAGTACAATTCTAATTCTGAAAATATAATTTCATATATTAATGAAGTCCATGTAAAAATATATGTATAGCAAGATAAATAATATTAATGATTGTACTAAGTTATTAGCATTTTTTAACTTGTATTCAGAATCAGTTTATTGTTAATAATCTTTCGCTGTATAATAACAACTGTAGCGCGATAACATTCACCAAAGGACTAAACCCTATTTTGCGTAATTATTATTATTTAAACGGTATTCTTCTTGACCGTCCTGACACAGTAAAAAACGTCTATTTATATTAATAATAATAATATCTCTACTCCTCATTCTAATCACAGGGATTAGCCCAGAAGTCGGAGACTTGTGCGGGAGAGGGGGCGGTATATTATTATTAAGCAGGCCGCATTTGCGCCCAGGAACGACGTTGGTAGGCCCTAACCACTATTCAGTGCAGGAATGAGGGAAACCTGGAAAACCTCATTAATTAGGGGGTAGTCAAATATCAACCGGTATCAATCTCTCACATTGACCCAAGCTAACATTATTCCACCCTACCATACCCGCAGAGAAGGTGCCAATCCCTCCACGAATATAGCTTATATACGGTCTACCGGCACTTGGGCGCGAATCAACTCCGATCTAATCACCTCGATTCAAGTACTGACGCCTTAAACCGCGCGACCACTGAACGACCCTCGCTTGAGTTCACATTGATGAACACAATTGAATCTGCATATAAGAATCTGAGTTTTTTATGGGTTTTCTAATGTTGAAGAATACATGCGTGTATGTTTGGTGCTTTTGTCAGATCTAAACTTGGGTATGCCAGCAGTGTATGAAATCATGGTTACAATATATTCCAGTCAAAATTTTCAAGATCTTCAAAGTAGCTTTTTCAAGTTACTCTCTTTTCGCCAGGATGGAATTTATCCCCATATTGGTTTTCCTCACAATTTCTTGAAAGTGTACAAAACTAGACATACCGATGTCTGATGTTTTACAACAGAGAAATATGCACTTTGTCATGTTTCTTTATAAAATTTTGCATGGTGTGTTTGATTGTTAACTATTATGTAGTTTTTTTTAATTTTGCTAACGTTATTACCCACCCAGTAAATGGATTTTATGTTGAGTGGTGTATTGAATAAATAAATAAACTGCTTTCCACTCAAAATTTCACTTTACCCGCGGTTTCGAAAGTGTATAATTCAGTTAAAATAGGAAGGATTTGACATAAAAACAATGATTTAGATATATATTATATACGAGTACATATAATGAAACTCTCACAGTGGTATTCATAGTCCGTCTCCGGTCGCCGGAGAGCAGCCTCCTTCCCGAAATTATATGAATTTCATTATGAAATTCGCATAATTTCGGGAAGGAGATATAGGATACCACTGTTGTAGTACACTGTCATTCATAGTCAGTCAAACGAAATTCATATAATTTTGGGAAGGAGAAGGCTACAGACTATGAATACCACCGTCACTCTTTGCAAAATAATTTTCTTTTATTTATTCATTGAAATTCAAAAGACATGTACTTTTTAATTATGTTCTTAATTATAAATTATCTCTCAAACTCCCGTCGTAAAAATCCAATTAGTTAAAAGAATACTTTCAATCGATCAAGCTCTTAATAATGACTTCCTGATTTGTAAAATGAATACCTTTGTTCCAATCCTTACATCTGCAGATTGAGACTAAGAAATTAAAACAGTCCTCAGTGTTTCCGTTTCAATGAGTGTCTTATTTATATTCTGTGAAAATCAATTTGATATTAAGTAAGACGATGCACAATGCACACTTAAATAAATGGCAAATAGTATCAATTTTAAATTTGGTATAAAATAAACAAACTATTCAAGAATTGATCATAATACACTATATCCATGAATGCCTTTCTACAAGTTGGAATAAATTGTTCACTTTATTTGTCAGGTTTCATTTCAATCAATGTTGCAAAATTTTAAAAAGTCTTGTTTTTACAAGACAAGAGTTATTTAAGGTTTTGTTCTTGTAAGATCGTCATGTCTTGTATTGGCTTGCGAGTGTCTCGTAAATTTCTTGTTTCGTAATTTTGCATGCTTCTTGCGAGACCTTTGCATACAAATGAGAAATATTTATGAACTTTATTACGAAATTTGGTATCAATGGTAGTTACTCTGGGTAGGTTACGGTCCCGCTCGGATCTCATATGCATCATGGAAAATGGAGTCAGTATAGTAAAAAAAAAATTTTTTTAATCCTTATAGTTTCCGAGTACAACATTATTGAAGTTGTAGTATTTTCAACCTTAACTTCACTGGGTTACTGTAGTTTCTAGACAGGCGATTCCTAATATTGAAATCCGATTACTTTTTGTAGGTATTAAAGTTTTTGTGATGCCAGTCTTTAGTTTTTCAAGTGTCAAAAATGTCTTATGTTTAGCAATTCGGAGTTGATGGACCGTTTTAATCTATGGCGATCTGAAAATACTTTAGCAGAACGATTTCCCGGTAAACATGTGCCAAATGCAGGTACTTTTACCTGTATGTCTTGAGCACAAATGTCGTGCAACGCGAGGGAAAATTAATTTCAATTTTCGTGGAAGAGTTGAAGGTTCAGGGCGTCCATGGCGTATTGCAGCAGTGTAGTGTATCACACACGAGGCTCAATTATATATGTACCATATCCAAGCATTAATACCAAGAGATTGGACGAGGAGGACCCGTACCATGAGCTCCACGATCTTCTGACTTTAAATCATTTGGACTTCTTTTTGTGGAGATAACAAAATGAAATGTATCGCACCGAAGTGGATACCTATTATTGATGATTTACACAAACGTATCATAGTTGCTGCCAATAACTTAAGAGTTCAAAACGGACAAGAAGCAGAAACATTTGTGTTAGTTTGTAGAAACTGGGTCCAATATTTTGTTGTACCATCAGGTATGTCAAACTATTTTAATTAAAACAAAATTCTATTAATAATTAATAACAATAGCAGCAAAAGCAGTTGAATATGCTATGCTATAAAATAGGTGTTAAAAAATGTTAATTATTTCTTTCTTTGGAAATGTCTTACCATTTTGTGTCCGGTCGCCGTATGCATTCTTTGCCGCCTTACCAGATTTTACAGTGGACCAGTTTACAGTGTCGTGCAGAAGTGTATTTTTAAATCATTTTCGACCTGCCCTTTTTGATTTCTTTTTGACAAAATTTTATTTATAAGAGTTCTCTATATTGTTACGAAAGTTCACCTACCTTTTAGTTAGTTAATTATTTCCTGTTTTCGTTAGAATTTATAATTGAAGCTCACCTACCTCGTTAGTTTGTAAATTACGTTTCTGTTCATGTTAGAATTTATAATTTTTGTGATGCCTTTATTTTGACGTTTTCCGGAATATTCCAGGCTATATTCTATTTGTTTCTCGACACGTTCTCGAAGTCTCAGAAACTTCGAGAACTGTAGAAACCTATATAAGCAGATCATTTTCGGCCGCTGGAGTCAGTTTGTATTCAGCAGCCAAACGCAAGTGACAAACGTCAAAGTAAAGCGTTGACAGTTGCGAAATTGTTGAAGAATATTTCTTGTATTATCAAGAGTGATAATAAAGATTATTTGTCTACGTGACGTGTTTCAACGATAACCTAGTTTCGAGGTTACATTGGTGTCAGAAGTGTGACGTTCCGCAAAGAAGACGTTTGGAGTAGACAAGTGAATGCCAGTAACGAGATCAAGAGCGACTGAAATGGAGGAAACATTGAGACAGTTAATGGGAATGATGAAAGATATGAAGGAAGAAATAAAGAAGAGTCAAGACGAAATGGGAGAAAATTTAAAGGAAATGAAAAACAACCAAGATGAAATGAAAACTAGTCAAGAGGAAGTAAAAAATAGTTTAGAAGAAATGAAAAATAATCAGGAAGAGTTAAGAAACGAAATGAAAACCAGTCTACAAGAAAACAATAAGAAGTTAGAAGAAGCAATTAAAGTTAAACTCGACGAATTTGAGGAAACTGTGGAAGAGGAAATTAATCAATTAAGAAATGAGGTACAAGATAAGGTCCAGGTCGTAGAAGACAATATGACTAAGTTACAAAGTGAAGTCTCAAATCTGAAATCTCAGTTGTCTACAAAAGAGCCCATTAAGACTGAGAGCAGCGTTTTTCCGTCGTCAAGAGTGAAGGCACCAACATTTGATGGAAAAGTGTCATGGAGCACTTACCTTAAACAATTTGAAGCAGCTGCCTTGGCAAATAATTGGTCAGAAGAAGAAAAGGCTACATCACTAATAGTTGCCCTACGAGGTGAAGCCATGGAGATATTACGAACGCTAGCCGAGGATCAACAAAAAGACTATCAAATGCTGAAGAGTGCTTTAGAAATGAGGTATGGCGATGCTCATCTACAACACGTTTATCAAGCATAATTAAAGGCCGAAGACAACGCTTCGAAGAAAATCTGCAGCAATTTGAGGCAGATATAGCACGTATGGTGAAGCTAGCCTACCCCACCGCACCGACGGAATTTCAAGAACAGTTAGCAATAAGTAGCTTCATTGATGGCCTGCGAGATTCGGAGATCGGTCAAGCGTTAAGGTTGGCCAGGCATAAAAATATATCTGAAGCTTTGGCCCAGGCGCTAGAAATTGAAGCCGCACGACAAGCTTCCCGAAGTAGTCAAGGCAGAATAAGGCAACTAAGATTTAGGAGAGAAGAACCGCGTGAAGCCGAAGAGGATGACGAAGGATTAATGAAGAGCTTAAGACAATTTCTAGACAATTATCACAAAGAAAAAGTCCGTACCGACTCTACTGTATATAGCAGGAGAAGATCCATCAAGTGTTGGAATTGTGGAGTTGAAGGGCATCTTAGGAATCGATGCCCTAAGAATACATCTAGTCAGGACCAGGAAAACGCCAACTAGTCAGCTTTGAGGGGCGAAAGCTGGCTAGGTGCAACCAAGCCCCACCAACTATTAAGATCAAGGTAACCCGTCTGCAAAATAATGGAACGAGTTTGGTAGTACCAGGGCGTATATGCGGACGGGATTGTGAAATGGTCCTTGATACAGGCTCTAGTCACACTATAGTAAGACCGAACATCGTCGCTCACTGCAGAATACAAAAGCCAGACCGGAATTACATCTTGGAGACAGCAAATGGAGAAGTCATATCAGTGAAGGGCATCCATCTAGCTAGAATAACCCTGGGGCAACCACATTCCAACACAACATCCTAGTAGCAGATATAACCGATGATGTCATTCTTGGACTTGATGTAATGACTCAACATAATTTTGTATTGGACCTTCCACGAAGACTATTGAAGACCAAAGATGAAGAAATCATCATGCAGTTTCCTGAAATCAGAAACCTTCCTATTAGAACTGTGAAAGCGTCAGCAGACATAGAACTTCCAGCAGGTTCAGAACTAGTAATTGAAGCTATTTGTAGCAGTCCTTCGGCAGTTGAAGAAACTGTAATCGTAGAACCAGAACCAGAGAGCAGCCTCTATAGGAAGGGCATATTAACCGGAAAGACATTAACAGAAAGGAAAAACAATTTGGTATTGGTGAGAATGCTTAATCTAAAGGACTACCCACAACAGATCAAGAAAGGCGAACCTTTGGGAATTTGTCAAACAGTTGCATCGGTGTTCAGCAATATGGAATCATCAACAGCATCTCGAAATATTCAAAAACTACCCGAAGTCCTGCAGACCCTTGTTAACCGATTCAAGTCCCCATTACGAGCTGATGAAGTCCAAAAATTGGAAGATTTGTTGAGGCGCTACCAGGATGTATTCTCGTTAACAGAGGATGACGTCGGAAGGACTAATCTTGTGCAGCACCGCATAAATACCGGCAACACCACTCCAATTAAACAAGCTCCACGACGTATCCCTTTAGCGAAGCAAGAAGAGGTATCGACGATGCTTAGAGACATGCAGCAACAAGTAGTCATTGAACCATCCCAGAGTCCATGGACTTCGCCGGTTGTTCTGGTAAAGAAGAAGGATGGCACTACCAGATTTTGTGTGGATTATAGAAGACTAAACGATGTCACTAAAAAGGACAGTTATCCGTTGCCAAGAATAGACGATACCCTGGATACCCTGTCTGGATCCCAATGGTTTTCCACATTAGACCTGAAAAGTGGCTATTGGCAAGTGCAACTTCACCCAGATGATAAAGAGAAGACAGCGTTTTCCATTGGAACAGGGTTGTGGCACTTCAACGTCATGCCCTTTGGCCTCTGCAACGCACCAGCCACCTTTGAAAGACTTATGGAAACCATTCTACGAGGAATGACCTGGAAAACTTGTCTCGTTTATCTTGATGACATAATAATACTTGGCAAAGACTTTGAAGATCATTTGAAGAATGTTCAAGAAGTTTTCCAAAAGTTGAGGAAGCCCGGCTCAAGCTAAGTCCCAAGAAGTGCATGCTCTTTCAAAAGGAAGTCAAGTATTTAGGACACATTATTTCCTCTGACGGAGTGAAGACTGACCCAGAGAAAACAGAAACCGTCTGGAAATGGCCAGTACCGAAAGACAAACATGAATTAAGGAGTTTCCTTGGACTTTGCACTTACTATCGCAAGTTTGTGAAAAATTTCGCCGAGATTGCAAAACCCTTACATCGACTCACAGAAAACAATCAGCCATTTATCTGGACGGAACAATGTCAACAAGCTTTTCAGAGATTAAAAGAAGCTTTGTGTTCTTCTCCGATTCTGTCATATCCCAAGCCTGGAAAGACATTCATCGTTGACACGGATGCTAGTAATATTGGAATTGGAGGAATATTATCACAAATTGAAAATGGGCAAGAAAAAGTGATTTCCTACTTTAGCAAGGTCCTCTCTAAGCAAGAAATGAACTACTGCGTAACCAGAAGAGAGTTGCTTGCCATAGTTAAAACTGTGGAGCATTTTCATAAGTATCTCTATGGTCAGCCGTTCGTCTTGAGGACCGATCATGCTTCTTTGAAGTGGCTACTGCAGTTCAGGAATCCGGAAGGCCAAGTGGCAAGATGGCTTCAACGGTTGCAGGAGTATGACTTCAAAATTGAACACCGTAAAGGATCTAACCATCGTAATGCTGATGCTCTATCCAGAAGACCATGTCCTTCAAATTGTAAACATTGTGTGCGACAAGAAGTGAGGGAAGAAGATGAATTTCTTTGCAGAAGAACTACCATCCAGTCTCCAGAGGATTGGGAAATTAAAACCATTGCTAAAGAACAAAGTGAAGACCCGGATTTTGGACCAATTTTCCAATGGAAGATAAACAACATGGACAGACCCACCTGGCAGGACATTGCTGATAAGTCACCATCTCTAAAAAGTTACTGGGCGTTATGGAATTCTTTAGCCATCGAGAACGGCCTATTAAAAAGAGTCTGGGAGAGCCCAGACGGCAAAGAAAAGATTTATCAAACAATACTGCCCCAGAAAAGAATTCCAGAAGTTCTTCAAGCACTGCACAGTGGAGTCGGTGGTGGGCACTTTGGAATAAACAAAACTCTGAATAAAGTTAGAGAACGATTCTACTGGCTTGGCAGTCGGTCCGATGTGGAAGAATGGTGCCGACGTTGTGATACCTGCGCCTCTAGTAAGGGACCCAGGACTCGAAGCCGAGGACAGATGAAGCAGTACAATGTTGGAGCTCCATTCGAGAGAATAGCTATTGACATAGCTGGACCATTTCCTCGTAGCAGCAGTGGGAATCGTTATATTTTAGTAGTGATGGACTACTTCAGTAAATGGCCAGAAATATATCCCTTACCTAATCAAGAAGCTGTTACCGTAGCCGAAGCTTTATTCGAAAACTGGATATGTCGTTATGGGGTGCCCAGAGATTCATTCCGACCAAGGACGAAATTTCGAGTCGGAAGTATTTCAGAAGGTTTGTGAGCTGCTAGGCATTCACAAAACCAGAACTACACCTCTTCACCCGCAATCAGATGGAATGGTGGAAAGATTCAATCGCACCATCGAAAACTTCCTGAGAACGGCCGTCAACGAGAAACAGACCAACTGGGATACCTGCCTTCCTCCATTTTTACTGGCATACCGAGCAGCAATTCATGAGACCACGGGTAAAACACCAGCCAACGTGATTTTCGGCACAGAATTGCGGCTACCCATAGATCTAATTATGAATCGACCGCAACACGAGGAAAACTTAGATGATTATCTCAGCCATCTGAAAGATCGAATAAAGATGGTACATGAAGAAGTACGAGAGAAGATAAAAATAGAAAGCGACAGAATGAAGACCAGATACGACTTGCGTGCCAACAGCAGCGGGTTTCAAGAGCTTGAGAAAGTGTGGCTCTATAACCCAAAAGAAGCAAGGGTAAATCTCCGAAGCTGCAGAAATCGTGGGAAGGCCCTTATACCGTCGTGTCACGATTGAATGACGTAGTTTACAGGATCCAGAGGAATCCCCAAGCCAAGATGAAGATTGTCCACATCGATCGTTTAACACCTTATCAAGAAGGCCATGCGGACAATGGAGTAACCTGATCGGGACGATCAGTTCTAAGAGGGGGGCAATGTTACGAAAGTTCACCTACCTTTTTAGTTAGTTAATTATGTTCCTGTTTTCGTTAGAATTTATAATTGAAGCTCACCTACCTCGTTAGTTTGTAAATTACGTTTCTGTTCATGTTAGAATTTATAATTTTTGTGATGCCTTTATTTTGACGTTTTCCGGAATATTCCAGGCTATATTCTATTTGTTTCTCGACACGTTCTCGAAGTCTCAGAAACTTCGAGAACTGTAGAAACCTATATAAGCAGATCATTTTCGGCCGCTGGAGTCAGTTTGTATTCAGCAGCCAAACGCAAGTGACAAACGTCAAAGTAAAGCGTTGACAGTTGCGAAATTGTTGAAGAATATTTCTTGTATTATCAAGAGTGATAATAAAGATTATTTGTCTACGTGACGTGTTTCAACGATAACCTAGTTTCGAGGTTACAATATATTAAAAAAGATAGATAAATTCTAAATCACCCTGTATAAACGGCCAGTTTTACATAATAAATAATAGGTAATGGATCGGGACTCATTCAGTCAAGTGGCAGTGTATTTGTAATTAGTTTTAGTTCAGCAAAAGTGGATCTAGATTCAATAATTTTTTCAGCTAATGTTCATGTCTTGTATCACAAGATTTTTTTTAAATATTTATTTTATATTTTATCTTTTAATTCCATCTGTCAAATCTTGTCTTGGTCTTGTCTTATCTTGCGAGACCAAACCAAAATCAAGAAAAAGCAAGATATGATACCAGCACTAGACAACTACAAACATTAAAAGATTTATAACATTTGCGACACCATTTAACGAAACAAACATTTATCAAATATTTTTTTAAAAAATCTATGTTTCCAAAACTTGAGCAAAATTACCCAAATAAGAAATAAATTATCGTAAATAAATAAAACATATATTCTGGGAACTATAACTCATTAAGGGCTGGTACTTTCATTCGGAAATTAATCAGACGATTCATTAACAGTGTTGTTAAACTAATCAAGTAATTTAATCATGATTAAGAATTGCTTTGTACGTTATTCCTATTTTAACAACTTGATTTCAAATCGTTGGTTAACCTTTGTTGGCAGCATTGAATATTTAAAAAATAGTTCTAATGTACCATGTACCACAGAAATAATAGAGAAATAGTTCTCTGGATTGTTGATATGAGGTTATGTAACCTTCTTTTCTTTATAGTTTATACGTGTTCGGTGTTCAAACGCAAAATAAACCAGAATTTTTTTAAAAAGTATAATTTGTTAGATGTTGGATGTGCAGTAGTTGTGGTGACAGGATACAGGACGAGCATTATTTAAAGATGAATAAAGAAAACAATAGAATAGCATTTGTAATTGTTTTTATTATTCGATATGCTGTAGTCTTGTGGACACCGATAAAATCTCCAATTGTAACATAAAATCTTCCGGTGCTGTAAAATCTCAACGTCAATAAAAGTTGACTTCTAATGGAGACTTCATGATATCTACAATAAATATGATATGCTTCAGGTTCTACTATTTATGAGCGAGTTTGAAAAACTAACTGTGTATTATCATTATGTAAATGTGGTTCACGTAACAAGTTATTCACAGTGTCTTTTTTAAACGAAACGTACGGAAACACTCTTTATCATCCAAATCAACAAAATAATCCTTTCTTGAACTGTATATGTCCTTATATTAATTACAAAATCTATGATATATTCATCATATCATCGAAAATTTGATCAACTGTTAAAGTATGTTAATCATGGTTAAATGAGACTGAAAGTACCAGCCCTAAGAAAGTAAAATTGTACTAAGGTAAGTTGACTTAAATTGCCATATTTTCGTTCAAGGATGATCCAGTCTTTAGTAAACATCCTGTATTTGTTTCAGTCATATGACGAGGTAATACAGGCACATGGGCTTGTATTTATCTGTAGGATGTACGTATCTCGATCGAGGGCGGAAAATATAAAACAGCAATGACTGGCAGTTGGCTGATTCGAGTCCGTTCTTCATTCAAGTCGCTGACATTTGATGGATTACAGTTACTTTAATTATAAACTGTTATACTTTTTGTAATTAAAGGTTTGCTGGCCGCATGGAAAACTAGTAATTGAAAGGATTCCTATGTTTTCCCGCTGCCCATTTCAGATGCGCCTAAAATATCTAAAAATAGAAATATGCATATGAAACGTAATTTTTGCACCAGGTTCGAGAATTAAATTTATGAAAAAATTCTTCACAGAAGAATGATTTATTACAATCTTTGTTGCCAGTGTTAGATAAAATAGTAATTAGGGTGAATTATAACATGTACACATTAAAATTTTAATATTCGGAAAATGTTTATAATAGTATTTGGTATAAAGCATAACATGTCAAATATTTATGAAAGAGGGCTTTATAATAATAATATCTCTACTCCTCATTATAATCACGTCTCCCTGGTCTAAATCAGAAAATTATATGTTAATAATAATGAAAATTCTATACGTATAATACATGAATAAACTGACATTCAGAGAGAGAAAATTAAGTTTCAACTATGTTGATTACATTTAGGTACGTCACTGAAAAATATTTTTGAAAAGCACCGTAAAGGCATAAATAAAGTACCGTCTATTCCAAATTGAAGAAAATTTTCTTGAGATGCATATGTAAGTTGAAAAATAAGAAACAGATTCGTCAGAATGAAATAATCTGTAAGAAAGTAAAAGCGAACTGTTTTAAAGTAATGCTGGCAACTAAAATGGTTTGGCATAGTCGGTTAACCGGTTTCGGATAATTCAGATTTTTTAGGATTTGTGGGAAAACCTGTTATTCGATTTTTCAAATATCCGATTATTCAAATAGCAGATTATTCGATAATTTATTCATGTGTGAATGGATAATTGAATCAGATAATCATCCACTCCGGCAGACACCAAATGTCAAACGACCAAACCCATTTACCCAATAATAAATTCAAGAACCATAGTTTATTAAATGTAACAGTTTTAACAACATTTTAACTTTTAACATTAGATTTAACTTTAAAATAATAATATGTGAATAACACCGTATATCGCGTCAGTTTTTCAAACTCCGATTTTCAATATCCGGTTTTGATCATTATTCTAGTAACTGGTTATTCGGTTAACTGATTAATCGGTTATTCGGTTAACTGATTACACGCTTATTCGAATAACTGGTTTTAGAATATCAAGTTTTAACCGGTTTCACTTTTTTCCGGTTTTTGCCAGCACTGTTTTAAAGCATATGGACGCCATTTTGAAAACAATTTCGAAAATTTTAAATTAATTTAAAAAAATCTGTATTTAATTGAACATAACACCGTTTTTAAATTTGTTATTAGGTATAAATAAAATTGTGCAAAACAGTGAAACTAATGGTCCAACCACGTTGAATTACATCTATAATATTTACCTATAGGTACATTTTTATTATTAACTTTTGTGTTTTTGTACTGTATTGCAAATATAAATCAATTATCCTGCATTTTAAATATATTACATATGAGAAAATAGGTAAAAACTTCACTTCACTGTCAAGTCAACTACCACACCCGAGACCAAGCCATCTCCCAAGCCATATTTAGAAATTAAGCATATATTATATTTTTTTAAAGCTGTGGTGTATCGTCAGTCATTAGGAATTGTATAAAAGTGACATATACAACATGAGCAATACATAAGTTTCATTTGGATAAAATATTATTAGTTCGATTATCTTTATGTACTTTATCATATTTTTTTGTTCCAAGATTTATGTTGTTTAAATGTTCAATAAAAATAAAATTCTCAAAGGAATCGCCTCGGTTACTTGCGAATTTATAAGAAAATATGCGATTTATTTAATTGGAAAGTGTTGATTTTTGTCTATGTAGGTATCTCAACAATGATGACTACAATAACAAATATTTGAAAAAAAAATGTTCTTAAATTTGGTTGAGAATCTTAATTTTTTAGTGTTTCACATTATATAAGTATATTCTATGAAACGAAAATGAATAGGATATTGAGTAGAATAATTTAAAATGGAGGTTGAATGACGTTCAAATACCGTGAAGAACGCATTGTTCTTTGCGCCTTCTTTTAAATACCAGTATTGATTAACAGAAAATTGGTATGCTTGACGGAAAACGGCGTTATAAGAACCACCACAAACTCGTCCAAAACACCCATTATTTAATTTAACAAACACAATTTGTTTTTTGGTTTTGTAATTTCCTCCCTCTTTAGGGTATATAATATTTATAAAAAAAACTGTTTAATTCTTATAATATAAAAATGACCGTGTTATAATTTGAAATATATTTTGCTGTTAACAGTTAAAAATCAAACACCTTACCTTAAGGTCTTCATATTATTAGTCATTATTAAAAGTGTGTTGATAGAACGTGATGATATAGTGAGATGAAGACTTGACCTATTTGCAATAGTATTTGAAAATAATACTACAAATTGAGCTTGGAACTACAATCGCAACAAAATTATAGTACACAGGTCAACAATTGTATAAACGTTTATTTTTTTTTTTTTTTGAGTACAGAAACACTATTTCAAGAACTGCCCTTAAGCCAACTATTTTATGCAAATTAATTTTAACAGGATTCTTTTACGTCGAATATTATAAACGTTTGTTACTAATAAAATTGTATAATTTCACAGGGAAATATAATTAGTAAATTTAGCTAAATTAATTTTTATTTTAAATAATTTTCGTATACAGTTTTGTCCATAGAGTTGTTCATTAACATACCTAGATATTTGGTATCAAAGAACATACATATGTGACTTCATTGAGAGGAATTGTAGTAAAATTGATTTATATTAACTTAAAATCTTTACAATACAGTAGAAATATTACAAATAATTAATTACTATTAATAAAGAATGTATGGGTAGATATTGCGGGTGTAATTCAACGGTGGTCGGGGCTTTAGTCTGAAGAGTAGTTATTTTCACACAATATTGTTAATTGTTAAAAAAATGTATATAAAAAAATAATTAGTACCTTGTACATTTGAAATTGAAATCATAATATAACCAAATTAAAATGAAGACCCTCCATTATTTTCATCCCTCATTTATATCCAAATATTAAATAAATATGAGAATATTTATAATTTTTAATTGAAAATCATTTTCGCAAAAGGAAATATTTCAAAACACAACGCTAATTAAATTGATTCGAATTCCTCCGGTGTCCTTATAAAGTTACTCACTAATATTATTACGGGGGTAAGGGATCGGGATCCTACCTACATTTTACGATTTGCTCAATTCCCCAACAACTCTTGGGAATTCGGCAGTCATTCTTAAAAGGCCATACGATTTAATTAAACCGTTATAATGTTCCACTTTACGAAATAATCCATTTACCTCGATAAATTCTGACGCGCAGAATTAAAAACATTGTATATCCACCTAAGCTACTAATACGCTTGTAAAGGCACCCATGTGATATCGGTGGGACACTTAATTGTTTAAAGGTCAACGTCTTTGAAACAATGAAAACGAAATTGTAGCTCATTGTGCGTTGCGGAATAGCACCGGTAACTGCACATCATTGTACTGCTCGAATCTTAGGTCAAACACTTTAAATTTGTGTTAAATTTATGTATATGGTCTTGAGAATAACTCATAAATAATTTAAAAGTACTATTACTATAAAGCTGTACAATATAAAATGATTTTTATAAATAATTGAACATTACTGATCTCGTTAATAATGTGCCGCTTTCTATAAAAAACGATACATAAGATATAAGATAAGATATTTTAATGATTTTATTTGATTAAATTCTAAAAAATAAATCCTGAAAGGAAAATAGTTTTTGAGTGTAGCGTCATCTATAATTATTATTGCTTTGAAAAAATTCATAGTCAAGAAGCTCTATCAACTAGCTGAACCAAAAAGACTGTTTCCATTATCAAATTATCAGGTTAGGGAATCTGTATCAGTTACTTTTTATTTTAATTTTAACTTACTTGAGGGCTGAAATAGTATATTCAAGTAATCACCAAAATTTATAACTTCAAAAATACAAATATTTACATAAAATTTGTAAATCGGGTTTTTTTGCAAGCGAGAAATTCAAATTTGTTTCTAATTTTGACGTCACTAGTAGAGGACGCCACTTTATGGCACATCATGTTTGTTTTAAATGAAATAGCTTTTTTACTGATTAGTCTATCCATCTGACTACTGAAACAATCGATTCTCTCCCGATTTACAAATTTTATTTAAATATTTGGTTTTCTTTAGAAGTTATTTGCAAATGTCGAAAATAAAATTTTAACGTTAACACCCTGTATCTTTTTTATTATGCGACTTATATGCGGTTATAGGTATGTTAGGTTAAATCGATTTATTTTCACCTAAAGAATCTGTGGTCTCATTTATGCTACTTCATTTAAAACACCCTGTATATTTTTAATACTTTTTAGAACATTAAAAAATACTAATGTTTGGAATATTTATCAGTTTCAAAGAAAAAAATTGTTATAGTTGATTAAAATTATTGTACTAGTATTATTTTTTATAAACTATGTGTGTGACAACCTTCAGATACATGGTGTGCCTGAAATACATGTCTTTCATTTCTTAAAGCACCTACAACGTATTACGGATTTCAAATTACTGAGACATAGCATACTGTGTATTAACATAAATAAATTACGGAAAGTATCTGGAATTTGAAAATCAACACAGTTTCTGCATAAGAAACCGAACATACTATTAACTTTTTCAGAAATGTAATTAATATGACAATTAAATATCATCCTACTATCAAAACTAATACTAAGAGCTCAAATTTGTGCAACTTTCTGTAATTTATAATTTGACAACAAAAGGCTTGTTATAATCTGACGTATGTTTCTACTAGGTAAATGTAATATGATGGCATTTTTTAAAGTTTATATAAAATCTGTTGGGTCATAACTTCCTCAGGATCCTCGGGATCATCCTGTATATCACGGTGAATTGAATACCACTAGAGCAGAAAGCAGTATTACATTTTTTGTCCATTCCCTATACATAGCAAAACATAATGTTTACAGCACCCAGTAAAATGTTGTCAGTTATTTTTAACTTTGGAAGACATTTTTATTTTTAGGTAGGTAGGTAGGTAGGTAGGTAGACGTTTATTTAGCAATAGAGCTATTCAACAATACATAACTACTAATTAGTAACAATTTATGGGTATAGTGTTTCTTATAATCTACTTAATATCTATTTTTAACATAACTTTGACATAGTGCCTTAAACTTATTAAAATTTTCACAGTTTTTTATATCTAACGGTAATTCATTGAAATAAATTAAACCTTTATAAAAGATGCTATTATATGTTTTAGTTTTTTGACAAGTTGCAACATAAAAATTTGCTTGATTTCTTGTGTTATACTCATGTATTTCTGATATATATGTAACATTTTGTAATAAATATTCAGGTTGCAGATTATATTTTATTCTATATATAAATTCAAAAGTTTTATAAATAATCCTTTGTTTAACGGACATAAAATTTAATACATGAAGCATTGTTAAAATAGGTGTATATCTGTTACACCTTAACAAGCAACGCATGGCACGATTCTGTATTTTCTGTATCATTTGCATTTCATTTTTGTTAATATTAAAGAAGAGTTGAGCAATATTCTAAATGTGGTGACACGATTGAGTGATATAATAATATTTTAATATCCATGCTTAAATGTTTACCTATACGATTCAAAAATCCTACTTTTTTGACATTTTACCTAATATATAATTTACATGTTTTTTAAAATTCAGATTTTCATCAAGATAGACTCCTAAATATTTTATTTCCGACACTCTTTCAAGATTTACATTTTCAATTTTTACATTAATCGACTCATTTAACAAATTTAATTTATATTTGGATCCAAAAACAATAAATTTGCTTTTCTTGATATTAATGGATAAATCATTTTCACATAACCAGTTATAAATATTTACCAAATCATTATTTAACTCATCCAACATATCTGTAATATTTGTTCCAGAAATAAATAACATTGTGTCATCGGCAAACATATGTATACTGCATTTTTTAATAACATTCACAACATCATTTACGTACAAAATAAAAGGAGAGGTCCGAGTACCGTCCCCTGTGGTATTCCATAATTATTTATAATATCTTCAGACATGACATTTTATATTTTATTTGCTGTTTCCTATTAAATAGATCTGATTTAAACCATTCCAACACCTGTCCCCGAACACCTATTTTATACATTTTTTTTAATAATAGATCCCTATTTATTGTCTCAAAAGCTCTTCGAAAATCCAAAAATACTGCTACTACAATTTCACTTTTGTCCAACGATTTGACCCAATTGTCACAAACACTAATTATAACTGACTCACATGAATGTCTGGACCTAAATCCAGATTGATTAGGCACTAGTATAGAGTTTCTATCACAATATTTAATGAATTGATCTTTGACTGCTAATTCTATCAATTTCTCATAAGGTGGAAGAGTATTAATGGGACGAAATTCTTCACATTTCCAAGTATTTTCAATTTTTGGTACAGGGATTACTATAGATGTCTTCAATAATTCAGGAAATTTACCAGTGGTTAACGATTCATTTATTATATCCAACATTCGATTACCAACACATTCACAACAGTCACGTAGAATATTTGTTGAAATTCCTGTTTCCTCATTTATTGAGTATTTTAGTGTACTTAAATATCCTTTAAATGTTTTCATATCAATTTTTTGAAATTTATAAAAAATACTACATTGGTTAATTGCCTTGATGATGCCTTCATTATTTCCCCGTTTACTTATTGCATGTACTATTTCCTTTATACTTTCAATAAAATATATATTAAAATTTCTAGCAATTTCATAATCATTGCAAACAATGTCATCGTTAAATTTAATTTTATCTTGAATGTCACTATTTTTCTTGCTTGGTAATAAAGTCTTTAAATGTTTCCATAATTCTTTTGAATTGTTTTTATATCCATCTAGTATATATTTAAAATAATTTTGTTTATCAATTCTAATTTGTTTAGTTACCTCATTTCTTGCATGTTTATATCGATTCCAATCATCATCCGTATTCAGTATGGTAGCCACTTTATATTTTTCATCTCTGGTTTTCATTTTCTCTATTGTTTCACCTGTTATCCACTTATTTTCTTTATTACTGATTCTTACTGATTTCTGATATATTGGACACATATTATTTATTATATCTGATATGGACTTAATAAATTTCTGTGACATGTCGTTAACATTTCCGTTGTTGTCCCAATTCTCATTGAAAAGTTTTTCTTGAAAAATATTTTTATCATAATTTCTGTAGTCTCTGAATTTGATTTTCTCGAATCGATTTAATTGATGAACTTTAATTTGAATAGTTAAAATAGCATGGTCACTAACTTTAGGTGTTTTATGAACTTGATGTTTTAGGTATTTTTCATTAGAAATAATATGGTCAATTAGAGTCTTACTATAATCCGTTATTCTTGTATATTCTGTGACAAGTTGATATAAACCATATTGTGTAACCAGCTCCATATATTTATTTCCATAAAAACTACTTTTCGACAAGTCATAATTGAAATCGCCACATGTGATTTGTGTACCCGAATATTCACATATAATATCTAAAAATTCTACATATTCTTCCAAAAATAAATTATCCTTGCATTGTGGTGAACGATATATTACAGATATTATATAATTACTATTATTAAATTTTATTTCAACTGCCAAAATCCACAAATAATTCTTAATATATTTTTTATAGCATATTTTAAATTTATACCCATTTTGTATCATAATTAATACACCACCAGTTCTTCTATTTTCAGTATCAACTTTTATAAATTTATAATTACTAATTTGTATTTCTTTGTTTTCAATATCAGCATCAATATGAGTTTCAGCTAAACACATAACAACTGGTTTCCATTTTTCTGCTAAAATTTCTAAATGTACTTTATTATGTATAAATCCCTGGCAGTTTAAATATACAATAGCTTTATCATTTTCTAATTGCTATGATTTATAATTAATTTTATCAGATTCTTTTTTAATTGGCGTATATAGCAAGGACAGTTTCTATCTGTTGCCATATGCTGGTAATCTAACTTTATGTTTGTTTTTTGTACAGCATTAAAGCAATTTATACATTTTACAATGTTATTTTCATGACATTTATCAACTTTGTGATTTCCTGCACACCGAGTACATGCTAAGGGCTTAGTACACTTATCTTGAAAGTGATTAAATCCTCCACAATTAAAGCAACGTATCACTGCATGATATTCATATACATTACATTGTCTCCATCCAATGTATAAATTTTTTCTGTTTACTAAATATTTAAAACAGTCACCGTTTACTTCAAATATAATATTTCCACAATTTGTTTTATTTTTTCTTTTGTATTTTTTTATTATTTTAAACTTTTGCATTGCTTCATCACCTAAATCATTTTGCTCGACCAGATCCTTAACAATTTCTTCATCTGATTTATAAACATATTCTTCTTCTGCATTTACCAATATCATTTTTGGCATCTTCATTTTAACCTCTTCGACTTGATAATTTTCTCCAAGTTCATTTACTACTTCATTTTTTAACTTTTCTTTAGATGTTTTATCATTGCAACTAATTAGAATACTGCCATTTCTTAAATTTTTGACATTTTCAATACCAACTGCCAATTTAACTGGATCAACTTTCCTCTTGATTTCATCGGTGGTTTTACTGCAATCTTGTTCTCCTTTAGGCTTAACTATAATTTTTTCTATATCTTTTTTTAAAATACTCGAATAAGATGCATTTTTATCTCCATCTACATTTTTATTTGTGTTCAGTTCCTTTATGATTTTACTATTTTCTTCTACTATGGCCATACAGCACTTAAGATCATCTTTCAAGTCTTTTATCTGATCTAGAAGATTTTTCATACAATAAACTTGATTTGTGTCACAATTACTGCACACATATTTTATAGACTTTTTTAATATTATAATTTTACATTCATCTTCACTTACTCCTGCACATTTTAAATGAAAATCATTTTGGCATATGTCGCAGCATATATTTATGACCCCTTTTGATTTCCTCTCTGCATATTTTACAAATCATATTAATCAATCTGCACGCCTATGGCATCTGGTTTGTGTACACCACTTGTATAGCTATCAGTTCTATCACCCTTATCAGTTTCTTTTTGTAGCACAGTTTACTGTTTCTTATGGAATTCCTGGTGCACAAGTACACACTATAACTTTCTAAATAGAAAATAAGTTCATGTCTATTACTTGTAGATGCATTTACTATAAATTAATTCTTATAAAACGAAAATACAGACCTTGAACTATTCATTCTCTTTTTATTTTGTGAAACTTTTAAATTTGTTATGATTGTCATACATTCTTATGTTTTTTTTTCTTAGTGTAATGTTTGATTATACTCGTAACTATACAAGGTTAACTATGACTAAGTACAAAAATTTTAACCACGTGCCCAAGAAGGTCTAAGTCAATAAAAAAAGTATTTCGGAATTCTAGTTCGATGTTTAAAAAATGCGACAAAACCCTATTTTCTCTCGAAAAACCGGCGCCTATGACAATTAACCCTCGTCCGAGATGGCTAAATATGTCAACTGCAGTAATTTTTTGCAGCGTTATCACGTCTAGAAACGACGAAAACAAACATTTTTATTAATAATAATGCCTAAGTACCTGATAGATAACAGTTAATCCGGTCAGCTGTAGTATTTTGTATTCGTTCTTTGTTCTTTTGTGGCACACTGCCAAAACTACATTTTCACTCCTCGCAGATTCGTCATAATTGTCCACTAACATACCCGACATAAAATACTTTAATTAATTACAATAAAACTTTTAAAATTAGTTGCATACTCTCCAAATCTCAAAGATCATTGGCGAAGCTAAGGTATATCTAAGGAGTCCAGGAAACATTTTTACATAACACTGTAAACATGTTGGAATGTTATAGTTTAAAATAGTACTAATTATTTTATACAAACATCGTCGATTACTGTTAATATTGTTGCTATTATTATTAACAGAATTTAATTCCCGAACAAGAAGTTTAAGAATTTATCAGCGTGAAGTGCACCTTGCACTAGTGGCCTGCAGATGGCGTGTGCATCAGATCAGATGTCAAAAAATATTACATATAGTACTCTGATTAGTTTGAAATAAATTTTCACTTGCTTTTTGCAAATTTTATGTTTCGCGTATTTTTTTGTTTAGTTACAAACATGTCGTATTCAAAAGCCTAGTTGACGGATAAGGTGCTGATTTATGGGAGTGTGATAAGTGCATATTATCGTGTGGCAGCGTAATACCAAAGACGTTTTCCGAGTACACAAAATATTATGCTGAATACTTTTTGAGCTACATTGAACAACTGTTGTAATGCCTTGGCAGTAAACGTGTGGCAGTGTTTTTATGTATTTGTGTACATTTGAGTGTATCTTTTGTTATCCCTTGTGTTTTTCCCGACGTAGGTAATGCATTTGGTCATGATCGCCGGACCAAGAAGGTACCTCACTTTAAACAAAACAAAAAAAAAACGGTCGAGGGAACGAGAGGTCCCCAGCAAGTACAAAAATCAGACAGGTTTTAATTTAATGAAGTAAGAAAACAGAAAATGATACAACATTCGTAAAATCTCTTCAAATATCAATTCTGGAAATAAATATTAGTAAGGTAGGTGCTGCCTTTCTCTGCTACCGTATCGTGTGTCTCATTAAATCATTAAATAATATTCTTTATCTTTCAAAGCGGCGTAAACTGATACACGTGTCGCACCTTTGACATCTTTGACTTAATGTAGTTATATGTTTGTTGAGAAAAAAGTGTTGGGTGTTGGGAAAGAGTGTCGGCAGTTAAGAGTTAAAATGTTTGCAGGCATGTTACAGGTGACAATTATAGTATTAATATAATAGGTATTAAGCTTTTATATTGCTGAAAAATTCATACGCTGAGCTGTTTAATTGGGTTACTTCGAGATTAATGTAGATTCGGTATCCGCTCGTACGAGGGTTAAACACCCACACATCCTGAATGCCATTAAAATTGTAGGAGCCGTCTACATTATTTAGGCTTTTCGCCCGTCAGAAAACGAGAAAACGTGAAAATTCTATATTTTCATGCATTTTTGCTTGGAAACGGAATAAACCCGTCATTGGTGTTCACCATTCATTTTGAATTATCCCACTTTCAAATGCTCGACTGATTTTTCCTGAACACCATTTATCCTCTAGGTTTTTATTTAAAAATCTATCTGCCAGTACTAAATAAATTTATTTGAACAAACTAGGAGTAGTTAATTGGTTTTTGGCCGACACTTCCTCTGATGCCCTTTACAATTAACATTTTGACTATCTTGACTTCACAAAAGTGGAAACTTCTTAATTACAGACAGTTTTTCTCAAGTAATGTAATACTTAGAATACTATACTATAAATAAGGAGAACGTCACATTTTATAAGCATTTATTTTAGTATAAAACTAAACAATTTTCTTATATTACATACTTTAATTCATAATATAATAATAATAATATCTCTACCCTCATTCTAATCACGAGGATTAGCCCAGAAGTCGAAGACTTGTGCGGTAGAGGGGGCGGCATATTATTATTAAGCAGGCCGCATTTGCGCCCAGGAACGACTTACGTTGGTAGGCCCTAACCACCATTCAGTACAGGAATGAGGGAAACCTGGAAAACCTCATTAATTAGGGGGGTAGTCAAATGTCAACCGGTATCAATCGCTCACATTGACCCAAGCCAACATTCTTCCACCCTACCATACCCGCAGAGAGGGTGCCAATCTCTCCACGAATATAGCTTATATACGGTCTACCGGCTGCGGGGGTCGAACCCACAGCGATTCAGTCACCTCGATTCAAGTACTGACGCCTTAAACCGCGCGACCACTTCCCGATCATAATGGAACATCTCAATTAATCCAGCGTAAATAAATAAAGAAGTTGCATGAATTTTATATTGGTTTGAAATGTATCACAGGGTAATCTTTCAAACATATTGCAAGGTCACCCAAGCAGTACAAACCACACAGAATTTAACTAACGACTGGTTTTATACCAAAATCATACAAATTATGACTACAAAATTGGTATAGCATTACGTCTATGGTCGAATTTGAAGTAATTTTGGTAGGAACCGCTTACGTTACTATTTCCGACGTCGGCAATGTCGACGTCGGTATTTCGACCTGTTCCATGCTTTAAATAGCAATAAATTAACAATAAAACAGGCCGGATAGGCCGACGTCGGTGTTTCTAACTGTCTCTAACCAATGATATACGTCAGTTAATGTCATCCACACCGACGTCGCTACTCCAAATTATTTTATACTAATTGTAATGTCGGATGAGGTAGGTACAGCCGACGTCGGTGTTTATACCATATTTTGACCTATACACCAACCACACGTATTTGAAACATTTTGACGTTTGACATAATGTTACCTATATTGTTGGTCAAGTAATGAAAACTGTCAAATATTAAGAAATCTGATAATGAATAATTCAAGTAAGTCGAGACCACTATCTGAGGACGGTTCTGACCGTAGCTGTCGTAATATTAACTTTAGGAGCCGAAAGCAATATATGGGCGGGCCCAGAGATAACGATAGTGGGTCTGTCCCCACAGAGACTAGCCTGAGAATAACCAGGGCAGGTTAAAGAATCCCGGCTAATGCTAGGGATGAGCACTTTAATTCTGTTTCTGACAGCGACCAGTTACCAAGGTCACAGTTACCGGAAAGTCGCTATGTATCAAATATTTTAAATACATCAGTCATTTTATTGTCAATAATACAAAACTATTTATTTATTTATAGTACACCACCTGACAGTCAGTACTAATTACTGGGTGGGAAAAACAGCTAATAATGTTACACAGATATATGTATATAAACATAATCAAAAAATATATCCACAAAATTCTGCATCCGAAAATAAGTATCAACAAACTTATAACTGCACTAACACAATCTTAATTTTAACTGCACGAACACGCCTGAAAACAGTATGCAGGAAGTGTACTTTTGTTTACCATTATTATATCTTGTTTTTTAAAATACACAATTAGTACAACTTGGTGAAGTAATTTTGACTTCTTCAGTTAGTATATAGAAATGGGAGTTTATTATACCAATTGTGAGGACTGGTATATAATTAAGGTAAATAAGTAAACTTAATATGACCCGGTGCCTGGAGTAATTATATTCGTTTACACCAATAATAACTTTAAATCATAGGTATATAACAGAACGGTATTGCCGACGACGACATCTTTTTAAAAAAATAATAGGAAGCCATTTTGGAAGAGTTGGGATCAATACACAATAATTTTTCATTTTTAATATTTGAAGAGTGATTTTACGATTTTAAGGTTATATATTGTATGTCTTAAACTTGAACTTCTTATTCTTGACATTACTAATAAAAAAAAGATTTTCTAAAAATACAAAATAAAAATATATATTGAGAAAATAGTGTTCATTTAATGGCGCTTTAATTTTAATGGTCTATTTTGCCCAATATAATCAATAAAATTGCATGCGTTTATAATTTCAGTGTTTGAAGGTCTCGAAACTTATATCTTTAAAATTATATTTCATTCATACTGAATCGTATACGAGTAGATGCATACCATCTATTAAAACGAGTTGCAGTATTAGCTACAAAATTAGTATAAACGGAACAAAAATATAGTACCTACTTGTCTGATTTATATAGAAAAATGTATACGTAAATTATAGAAAATGTTATGTTAGGTAATATTTGTCGTATCTAATGTGACGTGGAAGTAGGTACAAACATTTACACCTAAGAGCGACTTTATTAGTCGACAGGGTGACGTCGAGTCGACCGGAGTTTGTGTGACCATTTTCGTATAAAAATTGGTCGGTACGCCGCTCCGTGGCGCGGACGTCGGCTACCGACTTTAGGTTAGACTGCCGACGTCGGCTCGACGTCGGCCGGACTAGTCTGTGCTGCTTGGGCAGAACATGTGTCTGGCGGCAATAATTGAAACACACATAATAATTAAAATATTAACATTAATAGATTGTCATAGAATGTAAATTATGCCATCTGATTTCATATTAAAGTATTTGTTTTAATTTGGAAAATGATATGTAAAAGTAATGAATAACGCTATTTAACATATATTAATTTTTAAAAATTAATTTAATAAATTTTGTTTGCTATTTCCTACCGATTAAATTTATCAAAACGTTTAAACGTTTTTAAAAAGTTGTTATTTATTACTTTTGTTTTCAGAATTAAATACTATACTTTACTTTGTCGCTCTCATGCAAAGGCAGATGGACCATCACCGTTTTCCAACCTTGTAGAACATGTTATTTGGAATCGAAATGAAGCGCTGAATACAATAAATGACAAAAAATTAAAATTTGCCTTATTATTGATTTTTCAAACGCCCTGTGTACATTTTGGTGTCTTAATAGAATAGTTTAATTGATTCTTTACAATTTTACATTTTAATTTTTTTGATGAACTTAAACCTACCTGCAATTCCAATTAAACTTTCATTAAAATGGTCTTCACAAACAAACAATGCTTGGCACGGTGAAATATTTCTTATTAGATGCTGTATTCATATATAATGGCAAAATGCAACACTTTTTCCATTTGTCCGGTGAGATGCACTTTCTGTGCCATTTTACGAGTTCGTTTTGCGACTTTATTCAATACCAATGTCTATTTGACACAATAACATGTCTAATAATGTCACAAAAAATGACAAATTAACTCTTCGAATTGTATGTACTGCTTTGTCCGAAAGCATGGAAATTATATACAAATATGAAGGAAAGCACACCACGCTTTATTTAGGTATACACGTGCCAACGGCTCGGCGTGTAACTTAACAGGTCTACACTGTTTTGTGAGAATGTGGCGACTAAATTTTTAAATACCGTTTTCAGGCTTATTTTTCCACGAAATTGTCGAAAACAAACGCCATTCCGATTAAAATAATACATCCTTTTCTTTGTACGTATTTGAAAAAATCAAGCTATTTCTCCATTCTGAAAAATAATATTTAGCGTACGTGCAAAAATTAAGAAATGTGTTTTTCGATCCAAATGCTTTTAGTATATTACGAAGTTGCGAATAGTATGATAACTATTCTATTACATGTAATCTCGTCATCTAGGCCTCCTATATTGTAAGACCAGTTATTATTTAGTAAAAATTGAAATACATTTTCCAAAAATGTATAATTTACGATTAAAGTGTAAATTTGAATAGTTTGTTAAACTAACTGCCGAGTATTCAAACTAACTGAACCGTTGGTTATTTGATAGAAAACTTATATTTCACAATACTCGTATTAGCGTATACTTTATAAACTAATTCCCATGTCTAATTTACTTCAAATAACTATCAAACTTGGTCTAGCTGGAATGAGCAATTATTCTGATAACACAAAATTGACAATTTTTTGGATAGTATATAAAGTAGCCAACTATTACTGTGTTTTCTCTAGTTAAACTCATTGATATGATTTGGAAATTTCCTGTTTCATTAAATATAAAAAACAGTTTAACAAAAAATGGACATTACATTTTTATATAAATAAAGACATATTTCATTAAATATTAATATAATTGTAAAAAGTAACGTACAGAAGTCCACTTGTGGTTATCTTTGTGTTTACTTCTCTCAAAATTATTTTATTTAATCATTTCAAAAAATAATGTTTATTAAATTAACCAGAGAAAATAGAGTACCGTTAATCTGGGTTATTAAATTTTAAACAAAATAAAGTCCTTAGATTGATATAAGGTACCGCTGAATTATAAGTTTCAGTTTTCAGTATTTTTTCAAAAAGAATGAAAATTAATACTTTTGTAATGAATAAAAATATGAAAAATTTTAATAACGCTATTCCAGCTTTTAGTATTTTATTGAAATTTTCATTTGAAATAGAAATCTGTCAGACCTACATTTTGGGGCAATCGAGGACAAGGGTCTGCGATAGGTACTTTGTTAATTGAGAGGTTTTAATTCAGATAATATTAATTACATAAAAAGAGTATAATTAAAATGTTTAAAAATTAACAAAGTTGTGGTCAGAGCGACCCGCTATACTGTGGGTAGTATTAAAAATAATATTTATTGACATCGCAAACTCGGACCTTCAGGAAACAACTACTCTACTCGCAAAGAAATTTGAGGTCGTTTGGAACAAAATAATTGGAAGAGAAAATTACTACGTTTACTTTTGAAGCTAAGACTGTATAACATACTATTGTGAGCAATCAAATTAAAGCTCTATATGAAATTTTAGCATTTTTTCTTAAAAACAGATAATTTCGAGGAACATATTTATAGGATTTTTTTTATTTGTGGCATAGAATTAAACTCGGTAAACATAATTGCTTTATTGCCCAACATAAATTCCATTTACAGGGCAATTACAGAAAAAAAAAACTAATTACAGTACAATATCTAAAATAATAATAAAGAATCATATATAAATAATACCTATTACTTATCCACTAATAAAAGTAAATTATGATTACATATGTATGCTACAGACTTAAGTAAAAACATCATCGTTCAAATTCAGAACAGCTATTTGTATAAGTTCTCTTAGTGTACATACATTAATATCGCAAAAATTGGTGATTTGAATAGCAAATTTGTCTTCGGTGTACAACAATAAAATGGTACATTATGTCTGATCGATGGTCTAGGCACAGCAAAGTTTAATTGACTCGGAAGTTTCCGGCAATCAATCTGACCATTCAAGAACTTATATAAAAAAGAAAAGAAGTAGAACATGTATGCCTTAACTTTACACTAATTAAATTAAATCTATTTTTTAACAGACTATAGGCTATACCTCTCTCAGGATATACACCATCCTTTTGAAATACTAAATATTTCAAAAATTTTCTTTGTATCAATTCAATGTCAACTTTGTAACGAACATAAGAATATATAATATAATATATAGGTACAATATTTTTAAAGCGTCAATGTTAGTAAAAGTCTTACAATTTCAATCCATTCATTTTCATCGCTTCACTGATTTTCAAAGAAATATGTTGGTTGAATTAGCTCATGGTCAAACCGAATGCCTAGATCTTAAGAGTCAGTGCGATCCAAAACTATGTCGTCTATTCTTTGATTATAATTACATTTTTTTCTACTATATAAAATAATTTTACACTTAGAAGAATTCAGATACAATTGTTGTATGTTGTACTGTTATTACACCATGTCAATAAATTTTTAAGGTCATTTTGAATCTCTTGACAATCCTCAACACCTTAATGTCTCTATATATCTTCAAAACGTCAGCAAAAAAGGTTACAATTAAGAACATGACTCAAATCATTTATGAAGAGTAAAAAAAGCAAAGGGCCAAGGTTAGACCCCTGAGGTACTCCTGACGTTGTTAAATATCCCGGAGATTTAAAACCATTATATTCAACATATTATGGTCTATTATTTAAGAAGCCGTGCTGAAATGGAGATAATTGATTATGCACAGAAAGACTCCCATTTACTCCCATAATTAAAAAAAATCCCACTCTGTAAGATTATGCACGAAAGTCGCCAGTTATTATGCTGCAAAAAAGTGGTTTAATTAAGTAGTTTGCACGTCCAATAAGCTTTTGAATTCGCTGCTTCAATGAAAGAGAATTTTAAATGAGACTAAAAAGTTTATAATAAAGTATTTTGCAGTTTCATTAAGCCGTTCTAAAGCTTCTAATAATTATTTTATCTGAAGTTTTAATATATTTGTAAAATTTTTTAATACATTTTTGAACTTCTGTCGTGACTCATATACCAAATAGAGAATATTTCATGTTTATAAATAAGTCCATGAATAATGCAGCTGAGTATTTAAAATAGGTACGTTGATAATATATAAGTTCATCTTGTGTCATAAAAGTATGTGTATACTGAATCTTGGCACATTGGCGCGAAAATTTGCTCATTTTTATTCTTAATAAATTATTATAAAATGGATTTAAGGTATCTAAAAAGCAAAAATGTTGATGTTTGGGTAATAGTGTTTATAGAGTTTGTATGGGAGTCATATTTAGATATACGAATACTGCTTGTGGTCTTTAGGAACATAGACACATAAGGTTTTTTTTCTCAAATTCTAACTGCCTGAATTGTTTAACCTTTTTTTAATTTCATACCAGTTACTCCACATGATGTTTCACAATTCCGGTTCAAATTTTAATGCAAAATTAAACTTACACCTTCTATAAGCCGATCAACTGAAAACTAGAAAGCATGTAATACAATTTATCGATGACATATCCATTGACGTAATGTTGGCCGTTTGTTTTTTGCTCATCTACCATGCTCTTGGCAAATCGTAACATAGTCATAGAAAAGCAAATTGTTTTTATAATAGTTATTTACAGTATAAGGGTTCTAAAAGTTGTATCTACTTTCATTTAATAATACGAAAAAATATATATTTGGTAAAAAGTGCCAAATGACACTACAAGAAGCTAAAGTATTTTTTATGAACAAAAGAAGTACCTGCTTTTAAGTTTATCGGGATCAATTTTATTTTATGTTATCTTTTGCATGGTTACTGTCAAAAGTTTGTCAAACAAACGTATAATTATAAAAAACGCTTTTTGAAACGATTCTGACGGAAGTTTATTCTCTAATATAGAAGCAGCGGCAAACGCAGCGATCTGAGGTCTAGTTCCGACAAAATCAAGGTGTGGTATGAGTTGGAATACCAAAGGTTTGAAGATTGGTGCAAAGCTAGCAAGATAAAGAAGGTGTCTGAGAAAATCCTTTTAACTTATTATTCCGGAAAGCAACGCTCCCAGAAATCACCTACACTATGAACTCACTACTCAGTGTTGAGAACTATGATTTTAGATGAGAAAATCAAAATATAAGCAGATTTTCTCAACTAAACGTATTGTTCAGAGGGTTACAAGGCCAAAAGTCCAAAATGTTTACAAAGGAAGAAGTAGGTATGGTATAAGTTTCTAAGTACTGCAAATACTGAAACATAATTTACTCGTGAATTCTGCTATGATATAAGCGGCGTTTTTGGGGCCTATTGTCGGGAAGAATTAACTAAGATAATGTTAATTGAATACAATGACCTGTATCTAAAAATTGTGATTCCATGGACCAAAAACAAAAATTGTCCCTGAAATGAGGCAGATGTCAACTGTTTAAATATTTTGGAAAATATGCTGAACTTCGTCCTCGTAATGCAACTCACAGGCAATTTTTTGTATTCTACAGATAAGAAACATGTACCTCCCAGTCTGTCGGAGCTAATTCGTTTAAAGGCATTCCAAAAATGATTGCAACAAAAGTTGAATTGAAGAATCCCATAAATTGAAGAATCCCGTATAATACACTAGACATTGTTTTAGAAGTTTCTGTCACTATTCTGGTTGACGGCGGTGCAGATATGCAGATGTTAAAGCGTCATGGGGGCTGGAAATCTTCTGCGAGATAAGACTATGTTGAGAGTTATTTAAAGAATAAGAAACAGTTTCATCACGTCTGGTATACAAATTTCTAATTGTAAAAAATGTATCATTACAGCACTAGTGCTGTAATAGATGCCTTTATGAACCTATTTAGAGGACTGTAAACTTAATATTACTAAATGATCGTAGATAAAATTAATTTCAGTTACGTTTTCTGTCATTCCATTGCGACCTGGGTTTAGGCATTGTCCAGTGGTAGCATAGACAGAATTATATCTACACAACTCGATTATTGTATGATTAAAAATTTTAATATATTACAATTGATCAGATTGCTGGTGAACTGTTACTATTTCCTCTAGAAAATTGACCCACTTTAACCAAATTTAACATATTTTGTTTGACCAACCTGTAAGAGACTTGATATCACAATAATAACTGGCGATCAATATTTCAGATCGCCATCGCTTGAAATAACGAAATGAAAAAGGTTTTACATATTAACAAATTAATGAAAATAACAAGGTTGTTATTCTTACTGCTTTCGCTTTCAATGCTCATATACGCTAAATCTGAAACGAAAAAGATGAGAATAATTTATTCCAAAAATTACACTTAAAAATAACAGTTTGTATTATAAACAATGTACCCACACATTTTGTTTGTAGCTTAAAAATGAATCCTACAGTTTCTCTGCGATTTATGTGTCATTCCATAAAATAAGTAGGTGGTAGTGTATACTAGCTACCCACTTTGTTGTGTCATTTAGCACACAATCGTCATATTTCTACTTAGCTGCACTTTTGCATTCAATGCATACAAAGTATATCATCGTGATTATACAGGGTGTTTAGTAAAGAAAGGACCATACTTTAGGCTACACTGCCTATATATATATGGTATATTTTTACATATTTTTGTATTTTGTTGTATCAGGCAGTGTGTTAAAGGTTTACACAATAAAATGTGTTAATATAACAGATGTTACCTGTACATATTTGTACATTTGTAAATTATAGTTTCAGTACTATTAAATCAAAAGACATTTTAGTTTATACTATTTTATTAAAAATATATAATTCAGTTCAAATGAGCAACAACCTAGTTTTCTATTATATTTAACAAAATAGCAGTAGTACATAGTAGTAAAAGTAGAAGTACATATTCCAACAAACTTAAGAACAAATAACATTCTAGTAAATCATACACAACAAAACAACTAACATTAAACTAAGATATATTTAGGTGCTACATAATAAGAGTTTACGAAAATTAACTGGTAGTGACTAACTCAAAAATTACATTACATAGTGAATTTTCGTAAAGCTCAAATATTTGTTTCTGATTACCTTTAGCCGTATCACAATTATCAGCAATATTTGATAGATAGGTACCTACTTACCATTTTCTCCGATCAAACTTCGATTTAAATTTAAATATTCTCCGTTTCGATACCGCGGATGGGAATTAACTGAACACAACAACGCAACACGACCACAATGGCATAATGGGAGCCTCTGGGGCTCTTAGGCGTGGTGAACTTATGAAGATGACAGTTGATGACATTACGGATGAAAGTTCAGTTGTCTTGTTAAAGCCTGATACCAAAACACATAGTCGAATTTTCACAATCACTGACAAGTCCAATAAAAAAGTCCCTTTTTGACGATTTTGCGAAAATATACAGGCTTAAGACCTAAGGAGACTAACTCTCGTCGATTTTTCTACTCAGTTCGTCAGGGAAAATGTGTAAATCAACTTGTGGGTATAAATACATTGGGACAAATACCACAAAAAATTGCCGAATATTTAAAACTGCAAGATCCGAAATCCTATATTGGACATGCTTTTAGAAGGACGTCGGCGACTTTGTTAGCAAATACTGGAGTTGATGTTATGACACTCAAACGTTATGGGGGCTGGTGGTTTTAGTGATAATATTAATGTTTTATTTGACTAACAGAAAATGTAATTTTAGGTCTTCTGGTGTCGCTGAAGGATATGTTGCAAAGTCTTTAACAAAGAAAATAGAGTTTGCTGATAAGATTTTACATACCAACAGCGGCAGTGCCAATAAATTTGACTCCATTCCAGTGTTTGAAGACAGAACTACTGAAGTTTACTCAAATCCTAACATATCTAACTCAATAAGTAATACAGAAAATTCAATTAGTGAAAAAGCAATAGATAAAAACGAGGGAAAAACTATTACGTTTAAGAATTGTACAAATTGTATCTTTAATTTTTACAATAAATGAGCCCAGCATTTGTTGGTGAAAAGAATTACTGATTTTTACTTACCGCATTAATGCTGTTATAAACTCAAACAACACTATTATTTTTTGACAGTAAGTGCATATTTCAGAACGATTGTGCGAAAAACTATTAACACGGAAATTTTACACTTGAATTACACAGAAAAATCTTACACAGTAACTTTTTTACAGTGTAGTTTTCTTGGAAAAATGTTGTTATTTAAATCAACTTACCTTAGTACAATTTTGTTTCCTTAAGAAGGTAGAGAAAATATTTGTTTACGATTATTTCCTTATTTGTTAGGTAATTGTACTCACATTTTGGAAAAGAAGAGAAGAAGACAAACACGAATATTTCATTGATTTCTATATTAAAAACTTTCTGAGCTCCTGTGCCACTACACTATTTCTGTCAGTTTTATTAAAGGATAGAGATTTTTAGAAAGTCATCAGTTCATTTGAAACAAGCTTCGATTAGCTTTAAAAGAGGTATACCTGTTGCATGGCGCTAAAAAACACCATTTTAGAGAAAACTACGCTAAGCTGACTGGTTAAGCTGGAAATCAATACATGAATTCTAACAAAATGTTAATTCGGATTTTCTCTGCTAGGTATGCGTAACACATAATTTTATATGCAGAATTTAGGAACGGTTCTTATTTTCATTGACTTCTATAAATTATGAGCGGGTTTATAAAATGAGCGAGTTACTCTGCTATTTTGAAACCCGGCTATACTGATTATAGTCATTTTAAGTCATCTTATAAAATATTGTTGTGGTATCGATTGTTAAAAAGTCATCCATGCATTGTTATGAATGTAGTCCCTAAAATATTAAAACTTATTTACTTACGTATAAACACTTTTTAGATTGTAGCTACAATTTTTCTCGGATTCCATCGACAAGCTCAGTTTGCGTTTTTATTCAACGTGTGGAGTCTGATTCTACCATATCTCGAAGTGAGCCGAAGTATGATAATATACATTACATTTCAGTACAAAACAAACCTGATATGGAAAATAAATTTGTTGAAACTAAAGTTAAAGAATGGGTGACAGTAGATAGAATTACTTATTTGACGAAGAATGTTTGTTTCCGTAAGCGACGCTTTTATAATATTCATACGTAGTACCTACAGATCTGGCAATTCTGCAAATTAAAAAATAAGAAAGCTTTGAAGCTACGTAATCGCGTAATTTAGTGTATAAAGCCAGTTGGAGTGTTTCTGGAAGGTTAATTAAGGAAACTTTGATATCACGGTTAAGTTTACATTTAGGTTAGCTTTAAGGCGTGTATATTTTAATTGCATATACTCGTACATTGCGACGTTCATTAGTGTTGTATTATATTTACGTCGTCTGCGAAATGCCATTAGATATTTTGTAAGGTTATCTGGCGGCCCATTTTGTATTACGTCTTTGATGAAAATTAAGAACACCGCTAAGTGAACTGGTTCAAAATTATATATCGCAAATAATGTAACAAGATAATTATTCTTTTGGTAATCGACGACGCAGAAACGAATGAACGTGTGCTGGGTAATGGAGAAACTGATCTCAAATATTTATGTGGGTGCAGGTCGGCGGTTCTGTGGGTAAAATACCTAGCCATCAGTAATTTTATCTGGACTTAATTTTTCTTTTCTTTTTATGTAGGTGTTGTATTATTTAAAGTTCAGAGCATACCTATATATACATGGACATAAAATAATTGAGATTCTATAGAATCAGTCATAATTTTTTAATAGTGTATTATATAACAAGTACCGAAAACAATGTTTTTCACATGCAATAGGGCAATTTGTCAGTTCACGAGTGTAGAAAATTGAAATGTTGTACAGGGCGATTCCGCTGGAGACGACATCAATTTCTGTATTATAGTGTTTGTTACTTTTTTTGGTACCAATATAAAGAAAAATATATGAATTTAGTAATAAAATTACTTTTTGGGACCTAAATTCATATTTGAATTTTTAGTGCGCTTAGAAACGATAACATTTGAATGTTCGGTGCGAACTGAACATCGGTTTCTTTACAGCACTTGTGCAAAACCGCTGTTACGGATAGTTTGAGCTTACATTGTGCTGGTTAACCTTAAAGTGATAGCATTGTTTATTTGTTTATGCAAAAACATATAAGTACTTATTATTAATTTTCAAGCAATATTGACTACAAGAAACCATTGTTAGTTTGTTGCACCCGCGATATAAAAGATATGAAAGTTAGGTTTCTTCACAGAAATAAAGTGCTAATGTTTTGAAACTTTATAAAAGTAAGAAGAAACAAAAGGAAAACTTACATCATCAACCACTTTCTTTATTTCATTTCTGACTTTTTTGTAAACTGATCAATAACAATTAGGTAATGCGGTCATGTGTAGTAGATGAAAAACTTATTAGTGGTGGGCATTTGTGTAGAAATTACTACGCGTAAGTTGGTTTGTCATCTTTTCGTTTGTAACCAATAGTTCTGTCAAATCTCAACCGATTTATAAAAACGGCACGTCACTGTATTCGCAATGAAAAGGGCTTTAAAATGATGTACCACAAGTGGGGCAGTTGCATTTGAAATTTTTAAGTTGGGGTTGCTAGGCATTAGGGGGATGAACATATCGAGTTGGCTTGACTGTCAAAAAAGCTCCCCCCAAGAACAAAAATCGACGGGTCTCGGCGAATTTTGAAATATTATCCGGTTTTCCAATTATAGGGGGGATCAAATTTTCGTTGGGATACCCTGTATATATGAAGCCGTATGATGAATATTCCGTGAACTTATCTTAACCAACATTTATATTTTAGAACTACTGACTCCGATACCTGCTTCTTTAACAAAGGTTAGACCTATTCTCAGTGCAATCAAATTAGTGTACAATAGAATAATGCAGATATGTATTGGAAACAAACCGTGAACTTTCATTTCCACAAATTTAACATGGAGGCATTTGCAAACTTCCTTAATATCTACATATTTTTTCGATTTAACCGACTTACTTGTATTATTAATAGCTTACGGAATCCAGCCGTGGCGAATTGTACCACCGGGATGTAGAAACATTTCCCGATGGTCTCTGACACTGATGGCCCCGTCGGGACTTCATCTTTTGTTGGCACTCGTGTTAGCAAAATTTCGCAAGCAAATAAAGTTCACTTATATACTTCGTCTAAACGTTTTCAACTGCTTCGAATTGTTATAACGACATTATTTGTATTCTTTGTGGATCGTTTTCATTTCTACATTGCGTGCAGCTACTTAGTCATGCTCGCCGTCAACATCATCTGCTCTTTTACTAAATCAAGGAATATCTGTCAACAGGTCTCCTGTAATGTAATTATTTCTCTACATTGTAAGAAATATTTGTGTAGAAATATTTGCATTACTTTATCTATATCTCAGTATTTACTTACTTTGTCTCGAATAAAATCTGTATAACATATGTTATTCAAACTCTTGAAATACCTACTTTTTTATTTTTAATATATAGGGTGATTCAGAATTTTTAAAAAAAAATTTGGAAATGCGTCATGAAAATAGAGTTAATGTCGTATTTTTTTTTTTGTAAAATTCTTATAGATTCCGAGAAAAAACTTCCGATCCGATCACGTATTAACTTTTTTGTGATTCTAGTATTTACATTAGGTTTTTTTTTCAAATATCAAAAATGGCTTACGTATAGCAACTCGCAGTTGGTGGGTATCGATTTAATTTATGCTAAAGCGAAAATGTTTTACCATAACGATTTCCCGCTAAACATGTGCCAAATGCAGCTACTTTTACAACGGTGTGCAGTGAGCGCAAGTTTAGGGAAAATTGCAACCGAATCGTGAAAGAGAAGGAGGTCCAGCGCGTCTCAATTATATCTGTACCATGTACAGCGTGTCCAGGCATTAATACCAGGGAACTGGACGAGGAGAACCGGTATCATGGCCGCCATGATCTCCTGACTTTAAATCATTTGGACTAATTTTTGTGGGAATATTTAAATAAGTAATTAATATAAATGTACTAAAATAGCTTGGTGTTACGGTTGACTTCACCTCAAATGGAATATTATATTGAATATATTTTGTAAAGACTAAGAATACTCATTCATAAGTTCATTTGTATTTAAAACTTTGGCAAATCCAAGTTAATATGTGGGTACAATCAAAACTGTTGTACAGGGTGTCTCTAAAAGGTCTGTAGAAAACACTAGCACAAATTCTTGAGGCTAAAATATGATGATCTATTCCAATTTACTTTAGTCTAAGAGTTGATAGCTTTCGATTTACAGGGTGTCAAAGTTATTATTTTTTTAAACTCTTTTGTAAATATTTATCTGTGTAATAATAGTAGTAACATATTGACATGTTCGTAATTTTATTCTATATCTGTTAATGTAAAGATCCAATATGGCGCTCAAATGAAAAAAAGACAATTGAATGTTGTGTAATCGAAACTAGTACCCGAAACTTTTTTGGACGAAAATCGATTTCTTGTATATCCTTATCCCTCAGTACAAGCTGTCTGGGGAAATAATGACCTTATATGGCATTTTCTAAAATCAATATTTACAATTTTTTCACAATATTTTATCAACGACAACAGATATCTTGTATCTATTTGGTTTATCTTAAATGCCAACAGAAGCCATAACTTCAAATTTAAGCCACCCTGTATATTCGTTTTTCGAGATACCAATAGAGAACCATGAAAAAAGAACCCTGTATAGATATGAATGAAATATGCCATTTATTGTCTTATTATACTTGAATATTTGGATGTATTTTTATATATTCACGTGTATTTATATTTGGTTACAAAAAGGTCGTATAAGTATTATAAACTTATATCAAATATATTTGTTCGCATATAGGTACATTCGCAAAATTGTTATTAAACATTCTGTTTCCATAACTCCAATTAGGAACTACTTAATTATTTGTGTGACATAAATATAATTAAATAAACAAATATATAGTAATCCAACATCAGGATCATCAAATAATTTGCTGTCATGAGCAAGCCTCGATATTATAATATTTCTATGGCTGCGAATGGTATTTCATAATTATTCCAGTAATAGAAGCATTATTTGGTAAAATCTTCATTTTGAATAACACCTATTTATAATAATAAAGTCATAATAAATGTGTTTGTCCAACATTCTGTAAACTATGTAATTGTAGGATAAAGTCTAAAGAAAAAAGTATAGGTATAAATATGATAGTAAACCAATATTGAAAATAATTACAAAATTACAAGTATATTATTTATGGATATATGATATTTCTAAAAACCACTTTACAGTCCGCAATTCTCTTTGCAATGGCTTGCACCTGAAATAATACTTTTCTTAAATACTTCAACTGGAATGCACACTAAAAACTAACTGTTTATCCAAATTTGACCAGTAACAGTAACAAACACATACTGTATAAATATAATAATAATATCTCTACCCCTCATTTTAATCACAAGGATTAGCCCAAAAGTCAAGTCATATAAAATAAAGGTTTAGGACACACAACTTTATTACGAATTTAGTAACAAGGGTGATTACTCTCGGTCGACTACGGTCCCGCCAAAAGCTCACATACAACTATCGATATGGTTGATCGTTGACAATGGTTAATTTGTACTATGAATTGGTAAAAAAAATATGATCTCTCCCGTATAGGGAAAGTTTACCTAATTTGTTAATATTTTTCCTAATGTGAGGAAAAAACTAATTGGTTTCCATTCAACAAATTGTACAATCCAGGATTTTTAAGTTTTAACCTGTAGGGCAGATTGCCTATGCCAATGCTGACGTCACAGCAAAATATTAACTTTGTGGTTGAAATTTCCTCTAAATGAAGATATTTTCTGGTAATTTATTACCAACTAAATTATTACTGTGTACTTACCTAAAAAATTCTACCCTTGGATTTATTTGTGATTAAAAATTCAAATTGAAGCCAATAATATTATGTATGAGTATAATCTAGTCAAATAAACAGAAACAAAATGAATATTTCGGAACGGAACTCAATTCATATGCGCTACTGAATTGATCTGAGATGATAAGAGTGTTATGATAAAGAATACTTCTTTAGTTTAATCTGGTCCGGTAATAGGTCAAAATTGCCAACGTTTCGGTCTTCCTCAGGGTTAATACAGACCGAAAATTTGTAGTGAATTGTTTTCTTTTTTCCCTATTTTGAGCTATTACCGGACCAGACTAAACTAAGTAATATACAAAGGTCAGATATACAACTTAGAAGAATACTTGCTTGATTTACATAATCTGCACTGCTGGCTTTGATTTTGATATGTATACAATAAATAATTTTTAATTCGTTTTTCACAACTATGTAATATTGTGTGATATGCTGCATATAGGGCTTTATATTTTAACTTACTTGTACGATACAAGTAGTTTTTCACTGCAGATTGTCAAAACACAAAACAACACCATATTGTATGAAGATATAAGAATATAAGAAGACATATAACAATAATCTTGCTCCCTAAAAGACTTTTTAAAACATATTTACGTCGAAGTATTATTAACAAGTAAATTTGTATCATAATATTGAACAATATTTCTATTAGGTTAATGGAAATGTATATACATATTCCTTAGAAGTTTTCAACAAAGTTGAAAATAGGTTTATATTGTAACTACCTTATTTTTAACTACTAGCTGAAGACAATATAAGTTTTACAATTTCGCAATAAATATGTAAATATTTATCTATTGTAATAATTTTAAACATCCCTAGATATTGAACACAGATTTCAAGGAGAAATTAAGTAAATTATAACTTCGTCTTACGCGCTATAGGAATGAAGTGGCAGTGAATTTATCATTAGCTTAGTTTAGCAGAACTGGACCTAGACTAAATAAATTTTGACTTTAAAAGTAATGTACCGAGTGACAACGGAAAGTGGGAACACGCTGTAACTTTTTTATGACTGCTGATAAAAATTTGAAATTAGGTGGGTTTATACTAGATGGTGCCATGAATTCTTTGAGGTCATTTCGGGTTTCATGACATTTCCGTTTTGATCGGAAATGACCGTAAATTTATATTTTTAAATGGACACCCTGTATTTTTTGACATTTTTGGAATCAGCGGATCATTTTACGTATTAGGACCAATTTTCTGACACATTTTCTGGATGTAAGTGATTTTTTTTAATTTTTAAAAATAAGACTAGAAGGCCGCGACTGGCAGAAATTGTTTTCATTTTTGACGGATTTTAAAAATTTTTGTACCACAAAATTCAGCAAAAATCCTTTATCAAAAAATTAATAGGGCCCACCCTCTTTACATTTGAAAAATATGAGTTTTTCTGGAAATACAATAAATCGAAATTTTTAGTGGTAATAACTAAAAAATTGTAAAAAATGTACAAAAATATTCAAATTTAGAATTTTTCCCATAATTACAAACAAAAACCTAGTGGTTACAGAGTGTTCCCACTTTCCGTTGTCACCCTGTATGCTAAATGTCTTTAAATAAAGCATATACTTACAATAAAAATATTCATTTAAATTTTACTCATTCTTACATTTACAAGATTCCTTGTCGTAAGCACTATTTCGTGACTTATTTTTTAAATATTGTCTTGTCTTGTAATTCAGGCTGTCAAGTCATGCCTTGATCGGCCTAGTCAGGAAAAGTAACTTTCCCGTACTGTTTGCTGGTGATTGCAACGAACTAAAATACTTGAATACGATATTTTGGAGTCTCAAACTGAGCCGAATAAGTACACATTCTCGAACGATTTCAGAACAAATTAATTATCTGTAGTGTACACAATATGTCGTCAGAACCTCGGATCATCTAGTGTGTTGAGTATTTAGGAGTCACGTAAAACTCGTTTTGGAAATAATTGAAATATAAATATACTTATATGTATAATGACAACAATTATTTCGACATCTTCTGCATGACTCCTGTTACACCCTCTATAATTGTATACACAGAAAGGGGAATAATTCTCACGACAGTGGCTACTATGGCAAATATAAAGCTACATTCAAAGGTGGGTTTTAAACTTTAAATGCCAAATACCGCTTATCGGAAAAATAAATATTGTTTTATTCAGAAATACTCTTTCACATTCCCTTTATTTCTCTCATACAAATTATTCGTTGAATTTAAATATGGCCACGCCACATCAAATACTATTAAAGAATTGGATACAAACGAGCAACCCTTTGAATTTAAACACCAGCTGACATTTCGCAGTAAATGAGATAAGTTAGTCCTTTAGTCGACTTGCAGTACGTACTCGGGTCTTTATTGAATAATTATTCATCACAAATCATAATTATTGACTAATTGAATGTATCCAATTCGGATTGCGTTCCGCATAATTTACAAAGTTGGATATTAATGATCGGGAGGATGGAGGGAAATATATATTTTATACGAACCCAACTTAATTTTACTTTCATTTGATTCAGCCTGCGAAACAAAGGATCCTTTATTTGGATTATACTTGTACAAACTTCGGCGAAGATATTTAAAAATATCTAAGGGTATTTTCCAGCTTGGATACCAGTTCTGAACAGTTGGAAATATGCGACCCGTTAATAATGGAGAGTCGGAGAATGAGATAATAATATAATAATAATAATATTTATTCATTCTCCTCTTTAAATGACAACAATAAAAATACATCCAATAAGTCAAATAACATAATAATATATAACAATAATGACATAATAGAAGAATAGAATAAACCAAGAGAAGCCCACTAAAGTAAACTTGTGCGTGGGCTGAGCAATAGTTTACAAGTAATATTTGTCAAATTATGAACAGAGCATAACAGCGATTTTAGTATTCCGGGTAGAGAACACAGAAGAATAGCGACAAAGAATGAAGGATTATATTCAATGTCTAATGTTGAATCCAGTAAGTATTTTTCCTATCAATTATTTGGTGTATTTTTTCACGAGGTGTAATTAATAACCATTTTTGTATTTTTTTTAGCAATTCAATTGAATAATTTTTTTTTAAATGCAAAGGAATTTCAGAAATCACAATGGGAATTACCAATTGTTTTTTGACATTTAGGAATAAAAACAGACGTGCTTTTTAGTCTGGTATCATAAGAATGAGTTATTTCTTTAGTACTAGATTTATCCTTGTAATGCTTAATAACTAGGTTTTGAAAAAATAATTGTCGGATATCTAACAATTGCGCTTCATTAAAGAGTGCTTCTGATGAGTGCCAATAATCTTTGTTGTGAATAATCTTTAGTAGCCACTTCTGCATACATATAAGCTTCTTCAAGTGAATGTTTGTAGCCCCACCCCATATTATTAGTCCATATGAGTCTGCACCAGCGCATAATAGAGAATTTTTAAATAATGATCATTAAATATACATCTATACAATTTAAATCTACTTATTAGATTTCTCAGCTTACTCACTACGTAATCAATATGATGATTCCACCGAAGATTTTTGTCTATATACACACCTAAATATTTAATTGAATCTGTCCTTGATATCTCTATGTGTGTATTTAATTGGAAATTAAGTGTTGTATAACTTGATAATACATTGTTGTAACAGGCAAACGGTAGGAAAAGAGTTTTTTTTGTATTAATTGTTAGTAACTTGAATTTAAAAAAACGCATTATTTCAGAGAAATCCTTTTCGGCAACAGTTTTCAAATCTAACCAATTATCTGCTGTATAAAGTACTGCTGTATCATCCATGAAACTAATAATTTTACCTAACGAGGGTTGATTAAATAAATCATTGATGTAAATATTAAAGTATCGGCCCCAAGACAGTGCCTTGAGGAACTCCAGATTTAACTACTCTTTTAGAACTCACTTGATCACTGATTTTAACACTTTGCATTCTATTCGCTAAGTAACTAGTCATCAAATCCAATACAACTCCCCGAAACCCAACTCCAGTGTTTTAATAACTCTGTATGAGAAACTGTGTCGAATGCTTTAGCCAAGTCAACGAAGATACAGCGTGCTTTTTTATTTTCATCCAAGGCTTTATAAATTTCAGCAGTTCAATCAGCCATTGCATCCTCCGTTGACCTAGCTTCTTGAAAGCCATATTGTTGTTTTGATAGAATATTATATTTTGCCAAATACTCTGTTATTCTATTTTTTAATACTTTTTCATATATTTTTGACAAGTTACTCAACAGCGAGATTGGTCTGTAATTTGTAACATTTAATTTATCACCGGATTTAAATATAGGTTTTATTAATGCCTGTTTAAATAACCTTGGGAATACTCCCTTAGACATTGACAAATTTATTAAGAAACTCAACGGCTTACAAATAAAAGGAGCTATTTTTTTTTAAGTTTCAGATTTAAGACCATCAATACCTGGGGATGTTGCATCCTTCAACTGCATAATAATCAGCTTAGTTTCACTCTCATTGGTTTGCTGGAGAAAAATTGATTTTGAAATGTTTGCCTGTTTACACTTATAGCCCGAATCATAAGAGAAGAAGATAAGAAACATAGAATCGATTATTTTGATAGTTCCAAACTCCTTCGAGTGCCGAGTCGATCAGAAGATACTTGTTATTAATTTGTTCGGGTAATGAAACATTCTTTTAAATATTTTATCAAAGTAAATGTTTTCTACTCGAACCATTTACTACCCTAAACAAGTCACTACCTTAAAATTATAAATTGTTACAATTTTGACACTATGAAAGTTGTGAGGTCCTTTGGGTTGAGTAAAACCTTCCTATCGAAATAACGTAATATTATGATGCTAAATAAGTTATATTAGTCCAGGGCATTTAGATCAAAATCGACCGAATAGCGGAAATTTTTAGGCACAGCAGATATCGAGATGCGGTTTTCTGCATTGTGTTCAGGAAGGTTCCAGGAAAATAGTCTATATCGTCTGGTTTAGCCATTTTTTGAAAAATGCCTTCTAGGCCGGAAAATGCATTACACCATTATAGGAACGACTGGAAACTCGGAAATATCGTTCGGAAATTGTTACTCGGCGGTTTTCGGGGCTGCCGAACTCGATTCTGGCATTAAAATTACCCGGGGATGCACGGTGGTGGCTATGTGGGGGTGCGAGGGGGGTGACTTGGGGGAGAAATGGCAGTGTGCATGAAAATCGCTCCAAACTCGTTACTCTGGGGTTTTCGGGGATGCCGAATTCAATTCTGACATTGGAATTACCCGGGGGTGCTCGGGGCGGTTAAATAAAAGTTTTTTCAGTATTAATCAAGTAAACAATTGAAGTTTCAAAAATCCATAAAACTGTAACGTACTGTAACGTTCGAGAACATTGCATTGTGTTAGTTGTCGCTGTCAACCTAAAAGTAATATTAGTCACAGTAGTAGTAGTATTGTGACTTAAAACACTTAATGGCATTTGTCGGTTACCTCACTTATGGTATACTGATGAGAGTTAATAATCCCGCAGAGTAGTTGTTTTCTGGAATTCCGTGTTTGGAACATATTGTTATTGCTGAATTGCGATAGAGGTTGCTAACGATGTAAAACACATCGTATCTGTGAGTTGTCAATCCCACATGGAGTAGCGAATGGCCGCTGGATGTAGCTTTACTACTGCAACTTGTTCTTTTTCTAGTTTAGTTTGTACTTCCTAAGAGGATTTCTACTATTTCTTGTACACCATTGAAGATAAGCTTATTCTGTAATTATTCAAAATCGTTTTGTTCTTCCTTCTCGTAGCTTGGCTATTGTTAACTTATCTATTGTTTTCATCTCATTTTTTTTATTTGCATTTTGCATTAAATATGAGTCGCAATCATTGTTTTCTTATTTTTCTCGAGCATTTTGTCATCTACAGATCAGATTAGACATCATAAAGTCCATATATTTTAGTTGTTTTTATTATGTCGTCTATTTTATTATTTGTTATATCTTCGGTATCTGTTTTCGTCTATTTTCAGCCATTGAAATATATATGAAAAATTTATGTATCAACTCATATAGGTAACATAAACAATCGACACAAAATGCATCTACCAAAGAGTTTAAACCTGTAGGTTAGTAAGTCACCATATTTATACAGCAGCATACAAGCTACATTTTTTTAGGGTTGTGTAAAACTCATATGTGTGGTAGTAAGTCACACATTAGGAGAGTCTAAATTTGTAAAAGGTAAAATTTGTGTCGGTCAGTGGTCGCGCGGTTTAAGACCTCAGTACTTGAATCCATGTGGCTAGACCGGTGTGGGTTCGATCTCCGTGGCCGGGGACCGTATAGCAGCTATATTCGTGGAGAGGATTGGCTGGTATGGTAGGGTGGAACAATGTTAGTTTCGGTCAATGTGAGAGATTGATGCCGGTGGACGTTTGACCCCCCTAAGGAATGAGGTTTTCCAGGTTTCTCTCATTCCTGTACTGAATGGTAGTTAGGGACTACCAATATGTAAGTCGTTCCTGGGCGCAAATGCGGCCTGCTTAATAATAATATGCCAAGTTTTCGACTTCTGGACTAATCCTCGTGATTAGCATGAGGGGTAGAGATATTATTATTATTATCGAGTTTGTTTGAGTATAGATTGTAACTTATTCATAAACATTATACAACTCGAAATCGGCAATATCTAATCTAATAATGAGGAGTATCAAAAATTAATCCTACTTTCTTTTGGCTAGATAGCGTGAATTTAAAAATGTATTAGGGAGAAAGAGAGGGAATAAGCAATCAACTTTGTGAATGTGGTGGGATGGACAAACATCTGCCAAGTCGATGTGAAAGATTGAACATTAGTTGGCGTTTGCCTGCCCACATAATTAGTGATGTTTTTCTTAAACTTGAAAAAACTTCCCATAGTTCCCATCGTTCCCATAAATTACATTATTTTTATAACTGCATTTTATGTAGTTAACGATATAACTATTTTAATACTATTTGTTTACGAAATAGAAAAAAATTTCTTATCGTTCTCCTTGGAACATTATAGGTTAGGTAAAGTAACAACCTCTAACAAACTAAGGCTCTAAAACCATTGGTCGCCGAATGCAGGGTTTTCACATAAAAAAGATATTGTTCTAAATTATTTACTTAACTAATTAAAAGTTACAGTTAGCTGAAATTATATTTCAAATATGGTAAGAACGATAGAATTTGGGCGTTTATTGATGTTTGATAACAATTTATTATTAACAACATTAACACAGGTAAAAAAATACCCTAACATATTGTGTGCAATGGAGGTGTTTAGGCAGTTCTAGAACATAGATAGGTATATAGAAATTCGAGATAAGCATACATCGAAAAAAAATTTAGTGCCTAATAAAATTGTTTCATAGAAATGAATTATTTGTTTGTACAGGAAAATACAAATATTTATTTTCTGATACCAAGCCATTTTTGAAAAAGCGAAAATACAGCCATTTTGTATAAAGAAAGCATTTGTTTAAATTAAAAACATTATTGGCTTTTCAGTGATATACTTCTGGTGTTGATTTAATTATATTCTATGATTAAACAACATTTGTATATTTCAAAGAATTTTTTTCAATTAAACATTTCCTTATTTAAGTCAACAACATATTTCTCAGAAATTACTAATACCACAACTATTGAATTACATCTGAAAATCTATAGCAAATGCTCAACATATATAACGATTTCAAGCTTATTAGCTCTGATCAGTACGTCACAAGTGTCAGTTAACTGACTGGACTCTCAAACCCGTCATACCTGAGTAACCAAAATATAGAAATAATTAAAAGATTAGATATTTCTCTTTTCCGCATCGATTAAAAATATGCAGTTTTGAATTAAATAAACGCATTATTTGATTCGAAAAGCACAACAATTTCAGTCAAAAACAATTTTTTTTATTTCAAAATGTTATTTTTATACAGATTTGAACCAATTATTTAGAGAGATGAAAAAAATATATTTATTTGAAAATCATTTTTGAAAATAAAGTTTTCATAAAATGTTCAAATGGAATAACTATTTGTTTCATTTAAACAAATACCCATACAAAAATCGTACCAAACAAATCAATTCATTTTTGATAAAAAAAATGAGCATCACCACCACAACAATGTTTTTAGCCTGTCTTAATAATTTACCTAGTGACTACTGGTTTTTTATCTCACTATTTATGTGAGTTCAATATTAAATACTTTTTAAACAAAAACTTAATATGTTAATTGCATACTTTTAAAAAAATAGTGAAATGTATAAATTATTATACCATAACCATAAGCACTAGGAAAATATTTAAATTTGACAACGTCGCGTCAAGCTGACATCGAATTGAACTGCATATCAGTCTGAAAAAGGGGTTTAAAATATTGTTTTTGGCGTAAATATGTATTTGCAAAAATTTGTAAGCGTGCATTCATATTATACTAATATATCTTATCTTTTCTTAAAATTAACGACACAATGACTAAATTATCCTGTAAACACACACACAAATAAAAAACTTTAGAAAGAAATTACAAAAAGCAGTAGCCTTTAGCTTTTTAACTAGGTACGGCGAGATTGACAGCTACTACGGCTTCGTGTTCATCAAGAAAGCGGGTGAAAATGAATTATAGATACATTGATATTATTAGAATAAATATTTTGTGCAATGAGTACATGGTGGATTGTGAGTGCAGTGCTTGTTTAAAAAAAAAGTGAATTAATAATAAGCAGCAAACTTTTTGGAAAAATGAAGTCTGTAAGTAATTTATGTATATGATTTTTTGTCGTAATAGTTATTTGGATATTATAAGGAAGATATTTATCATTTGTTTTCCATATATGTGGAAGAGTAATAATAATAATTATTACATGGAAGTAGTTATTTTTATTTTTACAACATTATATTCAGCACATTCTAAGAAACTTAACCGTTAATATTACATAACAGGAACAATAAACAATACTTATACATCGTGTATATTCTTTAGTTTTTTGGAAACAGTTTTAAAAAGTTTGGAAACTATTTTAGTGTACTACACTGTACTGTAACAAGATAACAAATTTGTTTTATTTTATGTAATCTGATAATTTATTTTCTACAATATGTGCAATTATTTAAGTTTATGGGAAATAGTAAAATCAATTTTAGAGATAAAAACTCCACCAGAACTTATTGAATATGTAATTTGATGTCAGTAAATTTACATACTTTCCAACATTTGCACCACATTAAAGATTAACGATTATTAATATGGTTGTAACCACAAATTTAATACCACAAAACACATAAAGGCATAGATAAACTCACTCATAAAAGATTTAATGCTAGCAAAAAAAGGACGATATAACTTCATCTCAATAAATATTCACATTTTTAAGTTTATGTTTTCTGACACATCCACCTGAAATGCAACTTAATCGAACTAAATTCTGTTTCGTTGTAGGTGAAAACATATTTCAGGGCAGTTATAAGATTTCTTAATTTGTTTTGTGCAATTATTGAGAAGTTTCAAAATAAAATTTAAACATTGAACATCCTGTATTTCTTAAACCAGCGACATTCGTATAAGCTAGTAAAGGACTGTCATCTATAATATATATCTATACACTATGCGTCAAAAGTATGGAATAAATTCAATAAAAACGAAACAATTATTTTTTGGGAAAAATCCTCGAACAGGGCGATTTTTAATTTAAAAAATACATATTTTAGCGTAAAATGCGATTTTCAAATGTCATTTGTTTTCGAGTAATGACGTCATCGATTTTTTTTAAATGGCAACACCATATTTTTTCCTTGATTCTGAAAGATCGTTTAATTCTCTATCAGACAGTACTAAAATTTTGCCCTCTTGCATAGGAAAGTTTTCGAGTAAATGACGATTGAATGTTAGAAAACGTAAATTTTATCCATAAAAAAGTAACAATTTTGAGGTATGTAAAATAAAATACAATTGATTAAATTTTATACTTAAATTAAATGTTCGAATTGTCAAAAGTGTACATTAATAAACCACGTAATTTAGAAGAACTTCAAAATCGCATTCGGGACGAAATACGCAGAGTTACCCCAGAAATCATTCATAATGTGCAAGAAGAATTTCTTCACAGACTTGCGCATTGTCAAGAAGTTGGTGGATGGCATTTGTTTAAAGTAAACTAATAAATGAATAATCATGTTTATTTCAATGGCCGCAGTACAAAATTACAGTCTCATGATTTTAAATTAGTTTCTTGTACTTATTTAATTTTAACATTTGATTTTTATATTAGTTTCTTTTATGGTGGTGGATTGTTTGGTCTTAGGCTAGGCTTAGGCCCTCCAACTACCCACGGGGTCTGTGGGAGTATACGCTACGCTTACTGAGTCAAGGACAAGTCCAGACCTATTTTATATTGTCAGGGAGAATAATATTATGTGATCCGTATTATCCTGTATTACGTTAATTTAAAAAAAAACACACACTTTTTACAGATCGGAATTATATGTTGGAAATTGTGCATGTACGTGCGTGGGCAGTATTTTCTGTTTGAGATTTATTCAAGAATTGACTCCCCAAGAATGTGATATAAAAAAGGTCAGAACAGGCACCGTTAGTCGCAAAAAGACACTGGCACGAAATTATATCATTTAATAAAAGACAATATATTTATCTATTTTTATAATTATTCTAATACAGTATTTATTTTTGCAATATACCAACACTATCAGAAAAAAATCAATTCAATTAAGAAAATTAAATTCTTTACAAATTAACAGTCCCACTTTTTGATAGAAAAAGTAGGAATTTATTATTATTCTAAACAACTATTACTGAACTTTAGGGGTCAAAATGTAGACCTAGAGAATGAGCGGAGCGGAGGAACTTTGGGCATCTGTTTTATGCAAAACGATCCACCCGAATGTCAAAATAAAAATTATCTAATTGGATGCAATTTTTCGTATGCTATATCAGTAGGTTTTTTGCCACCAGGGAACATATTATACATGAGTGCACTCAAAACATAATTGAAAAATATATGTTTTTTTTATTAGGGTTTTTATTAGTTTTAGTAAGGTCTAGTATCTACAGCTTAGTGTTGACCCGTTCTTTCTGAGTCACCCTGTATATTTAAAGTAAATTAAATATATCTGTTTATGTCAAGTTCAAATCGCATAGTAGAACAAAGAAAAAAATGAAAAAAATTGCGTTTAAACAGGCTTGGTCTACGCAGAATAACAGAAGTCGTTTGTGCGATTTTATTGAGAGTCGCGAACAACGGTTTGCAGAGTATTTACTCAATACGCTTAATGCACTTAATTACCCATTTAAATTTCTTACATTTGCCTGCATATAAATTAGGAAGCAACATAAATTTTCTACATAAGTTATTTCCGGACGGGGTAGTTCGCAATCCTTGAAAAATTAACAAACGGTTTAATTCAGATCCAAGTGAATAATTCAAAGAAAGGAAAGCAATTAGGAAATAAATTCCCGCCTCGCGAAAAGTGCTTTGTGGTTCATATTCAGAAAGCCATACATTCTGCTATATATACTCCTGACAAACAATTATATGCTTACTAAGCCTCAGATATTGAATGACTCTAAGAAAGTTCTCTTTACAACGTTACATTCTTAATCTTTTCACCACATCAATACAAGAAAAGTTTATTAGATAGAACTATTAACCATTTTTTAAACATTATTTCCAAATGATTTAAAAACAGGTTCTACATACTGTATGATAAACTTTGGCAGATATGTCAAACATTTCTTCTTATATAAACATTCCCAACAGGTCCGATTCGTTTTTATTTAAAGTTACAAGTATTTGAATATACTCGCGACAAGAATTCAGGCGACTTACGTCATGCGAACAAATGAATAATTCAGTATATTTTCATCAAAATATTTAAGAAACTGCAACTGATAGTAATAAAACTTTATACTACACTATAAGTTTGCATTATATATTGCACTAAATTGCAAAAAATTATTGGTTTTAACGCGACCAAATATCGAAAATTACGTTGACAATAAAAACAAATGTGTAACGTCAGCCGTGACGTAAGACGTCTGAATTCTTGACGCGAGTATATATATAATTTCATATTTCAATCAAAGTAGCCTGATAAATACAAATGTTTGCTACAGTAATAATTATTATTTGTGTTTAAAGTTTGAGCATTAGTTAATCTTTATTGACAAATCCGGTCATATGACAAGCGAAATAAATCTATCATTTTGTGCACGTTGCGACCAGCGGCAAAATTCTAATCACTGGGGAGTATCTCCAGCATGCAACGCTTGTACATTTAGGCGATGAAACGAGTGTAACATTTCTCTGTTTAATAATACGTGTCATACAAAATTCGGCGATAAATAGAGATTACTTGCTATAGGTACACCGAATACTAACTGAAGATTGGTCAATGAGAGCATCTATTATATCTTCTACATTTTGTACATTGTACTTCAGTAGGATCAATGGCCCTTTTAGAGGGGAGTTACCTTCTTATCGAAGTCCACGAAATGATGCACTAAAAGCTTTGTGATCAGGTTGATGTCTATTTAGGTATCTTCGTCGCTATTCCCGAGCTGGTTTTGGAGTTCCCATTGAAATACTCATATACTAAGACAATATCTATATACTCAGTTGTAAATAAATGTAATTTTTATTTAAAATTTTGACGCTATTTTAGAGCTTGTAGAACATCCTGTATAGTGTCATTATTTTTCTTAAAAATAAAAAAAAAGAATTTTCAAAATCTCAACAATTAACAATCAAATGTTATGAGGGAATTTTCAAAATACACAGTAGCGTCGAGATTGTTCGTAGAAAGATATATTTTGTCTTCGCAATTATTACACATTTATATCAAGTGAATCAGATACTCATATGCAGGGTGTCCGGAAAGTAATGGGATGGGATTAAACATAGCTTCCTGTGATCAAATAGAATCGATTTAGACAAACTTAGCTTAGTCCAAAAGTGCCTCGTTTAGAAGTTACAGGGCTTCAAAGAAAAAAATTATTTTCTTGTTATGGGCATAATAAAGAAATGAAACGTCCAATCATGTTGAAATTTGGTACAGTTATGTTTTAGATAAGTACAAGCATTGCGAAAGAGCAAGTAGTGCCGCACATAGTATAGGGTGCTCTTGGCAGTTCTTTTGTAACTCATTTTTATCATATCTTTTTTGTTGGTCCTGTTCTGATTCGCTTGACGGAAAATTATGGTGGAGAAATAAATTTTGCCTAGAATAGCTATACTGTTCCATGTTCATACAATGCGCCGTTTTCGGTAAAAACTGTACCTTGTTGCTGCACCTCCTCCATTAAATTGATTTTGACAATAAACAACCCAACAAACAATTAAAGTTAAAATTACGTTAACTTGACCTCTGAATTGGTCAGAAACTTTTCATGACCAATTCCATATAAGGGAAGTTTACCTATATTCGTTGGCCTTTTTCCATATGTGGGGAAAAAAACTAAAGTAATATGGAAGTTAATAATTGGTCGGCAAGAATTTTATTCCAATAAGATAATTGGACCTAAAAGAAATACGGACCAATTTTATGTTAAAATTTCGAAATATAAAAGACATTATTACCAAAATATACCCTAATTATGCCCTTTATATGACATACTTTTGCCAGAGAGAGACAACATTATATGTTTGATTTTATATATTCTAATAGCGAACAGGGATAGGAAGAAAAAGAAAGACTACCTATGTCAGGCTACTAAGCTACAAGTAGAGTAGGAGTTAGTATATTTATAGATATTTAGATTTTAATATAATAAAGTCTGTATTTTTGGTTTCCATTCATCAAATTGTACAACCCAGGAAATTTTTCGTATAATGTCATGACCAAACTTTCATAAAAATAACGCGCCTTATAAATATACATTTTACTATTGCTTTTAATAATATTACTATACTGAAAAATAACCTAAAATAAAAACTGAATGTACTTCGTGATAAAATGTGTTTAATAATCTTTCGTCATAAATGTATTAACTAATATTATCTGTATTAACATAATTTTAATGAGTAATCAATTAGAAATAATGAACAAAACCAAACAAAATGAACTTTGAAGTCAATTTGTCTGTAAGTTTTAACCTATAGGGCAGATTGCCTATGCCAATGTTGACGTCACAGGAAAATATTAACTTTGTGGTTGAAATTTACTCCAAATGAAGATATTTTATGGTAATTTATTACCAATTAAATTATTACTAGGTACCTACATATAAAATTCTACTCTTGGATTTATTTGTGATTGAAAATTCAAATTAAAGCCAATAATATTATGTATGTGTAATAACAAAAACAAAATAAATATTTTCTAACGGAATTCAATTAGAATTTGAATTCACGTGCGCTACTGAATTCATCTGACACGATAACAGTCATAAGAATACTTATACCTATATGAAGTGTTTATCGATATATTATTAGATTGATTTAATATGCAGTGTTGGCTTAAATTCGTTTTTTACAACTCTCTAATATTGTGTAGGGCTTAGTTTTCACTGCAGATTGCCAAAACACAAAACAATTTCTACTCTATATTATTACATGAAGATATGTCGGAATACATATAACAAGAAGCTTGTTCCCTAAAAGACCTTTATAAGACACACTTACGTCGAAGTATTATTAACAAGTAAATTTGTACCATAATATAGAACAATATTTCTATTAGGTTAATTGAAATGGTCAAATATTCTTTAGAAGTTATCAACAAAGTTGAAAATAGGATTATATTGTAATAAAAATAGAACTTAACCAATTGAAGGATTTAATAGGGCAAAATAACTAGTTATTACCTTATTTTTAACTACTAGTTGAAGACAAAATAAGTTTTACAATTTCGTAATAAATATGTAAATATTTACCTATTGTAATAATTTAAAAAATCCTTGGATATTGAAGACAGATTTCTAGGCGAAATTAAGTAAATTATAACTTCGTCTTACACGTTATTGGAATGTTAGCATTTGAAAACATAAAATAGGTAAACAATATGTAATTTCGAACTGTATAAATTGACATATATTTCATTTTACTTGGAAGGCATTATATTACTCTTAGTTAACAAATTTTTGACTAAAATTTTGGTATTATAAGATTTTGTAACATTGAAGACTATTTTTATGGAGGAAAGTAGTAAATCTTGATCAATTCAGGATTATTTTTCTTGTGTAGTAGTCTATTAGTCTCCGACTTCTGGACTAATCCATGTGATTAGAATGAGGGGTAGAGATATTATTATTATTATTATTATTATATTACCCATATTACCCATATTAATGCCAATAAAGACATCTCCTTATATTACCAAAATGTCAGAGGACTTAATAGTAAGATTGACCTTTTCTCTTCCAATGTTAGTGACTGTGAATATAATGTCGTGGCCCTCTCTGAAACATGGTTGAAACCTGAAGTTGGTTCGAGTGAATTATTTCCTATTAACTACGAGGTTTATCGAAGTGACAGAAAATTTGGTCAAGTGAATATGTCTTCTGGTGGCGGTGTGCTATTAGCTATAGATATATCTATTAAATCTGAAATTGTTGATACTTCTTTTTTTGTTGATAATTTTCCCGAAATTGATTTTTTGGTTTGTAGATGTTTTGTATCTTACAAATCTTTTTATATAGCTTCAATTTATATTCCTCCATTTATCTCTTTAGATAAATATGAAAGTTTTGTAGAGACCCTTGGTGATTGGTTGGTGTTTCACTCTAGCAGTGTAGTGATTGTAGGGGATTTTAACTGTACAAATTTTATCAATAACTTAGATGATAGAAAAACTCACTCGATTACTAATTTGATGGCTTTGCTAGGAATGAATCAATTTAATTCAGTTTTGAACGCCCATGGCAAATTATTAGACTTAATAATTAGTAATGTTGATTGTAATGTTGTTCGAGATTCTTTACCATTAGTTGAAGAAGATATGTATCACCCATCTCTATCTATATTGCTCAGTGGCCTTTACAAGAAGTCTGATAATTTTACTGTAAATAGATACCAAAAAAATTATAATTTTAAAAGAGCCAATTTTCATTCACTTTATAATGATCTCTTACATATCAACTGGGACTTTTTGAATGATATGACTGATATTAATGTTGCTGTTGACAGTTTCTACAATAAGATCTATGAAATTTTCGATATTCATGTACCTGTTTTCAAAAATTTCAAACATAAATATCCTATTTGGTATACAGCTGAGATCATAGGCCTTATTAAGGAAAAAGCAAAAATACACAGGAAATTTAAAAGCACAAATAATAACTATCATTATCAAGACTTCTGTAGACTTAGGGCAATAATTAAACAAAAAATTAAAGACGCATATTTTCTATATTTACAAAACGTGCAGACTAAATTGAAACATGAACCGAAATTCTTTTGGTCTTTTGTTAATTGCAAGAATGGAACTTCCAGAATTCCGGGAAGAATGATGTATGACGGCGAATCTTTTAATGATCCGCAGTTGATTGTCAATGCTTTTAGTGATTTTTTGCCAGTGTTTATTCTTTGCCTGTTCTAATGGATGCAGATTTTGATTTTAACTTGGATCCCAATGCTTCACTAGACATCAGTTGTGAACCGATAGATGAAAAAGAAATATTTGAAGCAGGAGAAAGTTGAAAAATAAATTTACATCTGGTTCCGATAAAATTCCTTCTTTTATTGTAAAGGATTGCATAAGAGTACTGGCGCAACCTTTGAAGATACTCTTTAATTTAGTTTTGGATAGTTCTGTATTCCCGGAAGTCTGGAAAATTGCTAAAGTTTGCCCGATACATAAATCTGAAAATAAAGATAGTATTGTAAATTATAGACCCATATCACTTTTAAACAACTTTGTAAAACTATTAGAGAGTGTCTTATACAATCGCATATATGCGTCTGCAAAAAATATTATATCAACCTCTCAACATGGATTTATGAATTCTCGATCAACTACGAGTAACCTGGCTGTGTTCAGTCAGTTTCTATGTGAAACACTAGATGGTAAAGGGCAAGTTGATGCTATCTACACAGATTTTTGTAAAGCGTTTGATAAAATATGTCACAATGCACTACTTAAGAAATTTTCAGATTTAGGCATTCATAGCAAATATTTGATACTTTTGAAATCTTATTTGAGTAATCGCAAACAATTTGTTTGTTACAATGGTTTTTCCTCTGATATCTATATTGCAACAAGTGGTGTCCCTCAAGGATCCAATTTAGGACCTTTACTTTTTTTGATTTTCGTCAACGATTTATGCAATGTAATAGATTGTAACAAATTGATGTTTGCCGACGATCTGAAAATATATACTTCTATTGTTAATGTAGATGACTGTATTATGTTGCAAGAACAAATTACTCTATTGGAAAATTGGTGCCTCAAAAATCACCTTTTCTAAATATTTCTAAATGTAAAATAATATCATTTTGCCGTAAATCAAATGTTTTGCAATATCCGTACACAATCGATAATGTTACTTTAGAAAGAACAAATAATATAAGAGACTTAGGAGTTAACTTTGATCATCAATTGACATTCAATCAACATATAAGTAATATAATAAAGTCAGCATATAATACTCAAGGTTTTGTTATACGTAATAGCAAAAATTTCACAGATGTGTCTGCTTTGTCAACTATGTATTTTAGTTTAATTAGAACTAAATTGGAATATGCCTCTTTAATATGGAATCCTATATATCTGCAGTATTCTTCTGCTATTGAAAGAGTTCAAAAGAACTTTTTAAAATATTTAAGTTTTAGAACTAGTGGGGTATATCCCCAAAGAGGGTGCGATTATAATGATTTATTGAGTAGTTTTAATTTTATGTCCTTGGAGCGGCGTAGAAAACTAGCATCTGTTTTATTTTTATGTAAGTTATTACAGGGTAAAATTGACTGTCCTGCTTTGTTATCGCAAATTGATATATTAGTTCCTAGACTTGCAACCAGACAAAATAATATATTTTACTGTAAAAGAGCTCAAACAAATTTATTGTCAAAAGCACCAATACATGTAATGTGCGCTAATGCAAATGTAATTGCTTCCGTTTGTGATTTTTCTGTTGCAGTTTTGTTGAGTTAAAACGTAAATGTAAAGAATACCTATAATTATCTTTCTAATTCTGTTGAACTTAATATGTATCTGTCATAGTTGTATTTGGTACACTTTGTATATAATCACTTAACTGAAAGTATTAATTTATTTTGTGTAATTGCTCTGTAAATGGGTAACTGTTGGGCAATAAATGCATTTATTATTATTATTATTATTATTATTATTATTATATTATATTATTAGGCTTAAATGTTAGTAGGGAACGATCATATCTGCCGTTTCCGAGTTGGAAAAATGATTATGCCGAGACATGTTTTCAAAATTTGACAAAATAATACTAATAATTTGAAATCATTTACACATTACATTTACACAACTACACAACGATAATTACTAACTCAGTACAACATTTAGTATTAATTTGGCAGGTTTTTGATCATATTTTATTTAATGTAAAAATATCGAATTAGAAAATTTATTTCTATTTTGGAAATTTTCAAACGCGTTTTTGCCGAAAACGGTTTATTATATCAACATGGAACAGGTATAGCTTTTCTACGCAAAATTAATTTCTCCATCATAATCTTCAATCAAGCGTATAAGAATAGGACCAACAGAAAAGATACGATAAAAATGAATTACAAAAAAACAGTCAATAGCGCCCTCTACTATATGCGGCACTACTTACTCCTTTGCACTCCTTTGCAATGCTTTATACTTATCTAAAAAAAAAACTGTACCAAATTTCAACATGATTGGACGTTTCGTTTCTTAATTATGTCCATAACAAGAAAACATTTTTCTTTCTTTGAAACACTGTAACTTCTAAACGATGCACTTTGGGATTAAGCTGTTTATCTAAATTTGTTTGTTTACTTTTCTAATGGACAGTTTTACACTGTATAAGAAATGGTCAATACATAAACTTAAATTCTAAAATTAAATTAAAGTAAATAAATAAACACCACACCAAATCATACAAAATCACATAAAAGAAAAAAACAAAAATCGCAATTTTAAACCTTGAAGTATTCATTTAACGAATACGGACACATATCAATTAGGTACGATTTTAGTCTTTTTTAAAACGTTCAAGTGTACAGCAAGTCTTTATATCACTAGGTAATTTATTATATAGCTTAAGGCCCAGACAGTTTGGTGAATTCATGGTAAGCTTTAATCTCATAAACGGTATATGATATTCATTTTTGACGAGTATTAATATGGTGAATTTCCTTATTGGTATGAAATTTAGATCTGTTACTGAAAATATAATTACATAATTCAAATATAAAGAGTCCAGGTAAAGTTAAAATATAATATTTTTTAAAAATATCTCTACATGAATGTGAACTTGAAACATTAAAAATGCATCTTAGTATCTTTTTTTGGCATATAAATACATCAGAAGACATAGTGGACCCGCCCCAGAAACAGACACCATACATTATTCTACTGCCCACCTGTGCATGATACAGATTTATAAGCTGCGGAGTTACAAGCACCGTACGCAAATTTCGGAATAAATAGCATATTGAATTCAGTTTAGAACAAAGATTTGAACAATGTGATTTCCAGGACAAATTGCTATCAAATTCAATTCCTAAAAATTTTACAGAAGTCTCATTATTAATTGGTATGCCATTTATATCAACATTCAATTCCACATCTGTCCGTTGGCGATTTTGAAATAAAACCGCATGAGTCTTTGTCACATTAAAACATAAGTTATTATTACAGAACCATGTATATAATTTATTAAGTAAAATATTACATTTTGCTTCTAAGTCGTAGGAAGATTTATCAGAAATTAAAAGGAAGTATCATCGGCATATATAGTAAAATGAATGTTAGAAGCAATGGTGTTTATGTCATTAATGTACAAAATAAACAGCAAAGGACCCAGTACAGAACCCTGTGGAACACCCATGGTTAAACTTTGTATTTCAGAATTTACATATTGAACACTCAAAGAATCTCTATGCTTAAGGCTAACATATTGTCTCCGGCCATTCAAAAATGAACTTATCGAATTCAATGCAATACCTCGTAATCCATAATATGATAATTTTTTAAGTAATATGTTGTGATCGACGCAGTCGAAAGCCCTGCTAAGATCGCAAAAGATCCCAGCAGGGCATTCGCCTGCTTCCACAGACTTTAAAACAGCCTCATAAAATGAATGAATGGCGCTACTAGTTGATTTTCCCGATTGAAAACCATGCTGATGTTCTATTATAATTCTATGCTTATTAATGAACGATATAAGTCTGTCCAAGAAGGAATACTCAAAAATTTTTGAAAACGGCGATGAAATCGTTATTGGTCTATAATTATTTAACGAAAAATGATCACCTTTTTTATAAACAGGAGTGACCTTCCCGAGTTTCAGTTTTGATGGAAAACAACCACCTTCAAACGATAAGTTTATCAAAAGATCAAAGGTTTTTTAATGCTAGGACATATATTTTTTAATATATGCATCGGAATATCATCAGGACCAGTAGACCACTTATTTTTTAACTTTTTTGTTATAATACCAAGAAGTTCAATAGAATCTAAAGGTTTCAAAAACATGGTTGGATAAGATGTGAAGTTAACGGAAGAAGTATTGCTATTATTATCTTTAGACATATTTTGAACAACTCTAAGAGGCTCATTGATAAACTCACAGTTAAAGAGATTCGCTAATTCCTGGGGATTTAGTATTTGTCTACCATCGTAATTTATCGATATATTATTATGATTCATAACTTTGTTTGATAATTCAGAGGTTACCTTCCAAGCCATTTTAGCTGGATTGTCTGAGGAAAATATTTTATTCTGATAGAAAGCTCTTTTTGTGTTCAAAACAAGAAATTCATGTTTCTTTTTTGCCAATTTATATATGTCAATTAACTCTGGGTATTTATTTTTAACAGAATACAAAGTTTTTAAATTTGCACTGGACAATTTGACATCATGGTTCACCCAATTTTTATTTAATGCTTTAACGTTACCATTTCGTCTAGTAAACTGAAAACAATTATTATAATGAGACAAAAACACATTTAAGAAAAAGTCATACGCATTGTCTATATTACTGATATCATATAAAGTAGACCAACTTTCAGTATTAAGTGCATTTACAAAGTTTTTAATATTATATTCTGAAAAATTTCTCGAATAATAAGCACAAAATTCGGGTTCGTTAGCTTTGAAAATGCAAGACTCAAGAAGTACAGTGCGATGATCTGAAATGAAATTGTCAAAAACACAGCACGTGTCTGAATATTGACTATTTGTAAAAATATGATCAATCGTGGTTGCAGTGATGTCCGTTACTCGAGTAGGCCACCCTACAATAGGCCTCAAATTGAAGCTAGACAAAGTACTACAAATCATATGAAAATCATTAGAACTACCATTACTATCTACATTCAAGTCGCCACAAAACATTAATCTTATGTTAGGCCTATACAGAAAGTTTAAGATATTATAAATCACATCAAGAAAAATATTAAAATCTCCAGACGGTGATCGGTAACAATTTATGATAATTGCAGTAGAATGCAACTTGTCAGATATATTTACTGCACACACTTCAACATGTTTTTCTATGCAAAACCTGGACAAATCAATATTGACGGCATCGGTTCTATTTGATCACAGAAAGCTATGTTTAAGCTGGGTCCCATTACTTTCCGGACACCCGGTATAGTATGCGCGCAAGTAAATGAGGCATTCCTTTAAAAATGATATTTTATTGGTTATTTTTGAATATCATAAATGTAGAAACATGAAAAATTGTCACCATACTCTATGTAAATGAAGATATTAGAATTAATATTTTTCTATCACCTACAAGGTACCTGTCATTCGTACACTGAGAGAAATATATTTTAGCCATTAGTAGATATTGATTATTCGCAGTAAAATATCTGCATTAAACAGGCTCCAGAAAAGTTACGTTGCTGTCATAATATAAATAATTTTGCTAAAGGAACTTACTAACGGTTAAGTTTTATTAACTTTTGATTTCTTGCTGCAATCCCACTTTTTCATTATAGTAGCTTATGCAATGTTTCACCCCAGCAAAAATATATATTGGACCTTGTTAGGCTTCATCGCGTTCTATTTGAAATAAGTGACTTTATAGAAACTATTAGGTAAATGATTTTCTTGTCACTACTATTCAATGATAATGCAGATTATATTAGCAAAATTTTTAGTTGGTCGATTTCCCTCAATGTAGTATTATTGTTAATGTTTCCACAATTTACAATGTATAGATTCTTGTGTAGATTTTTAAATACGTAAAAAGTTAGCCTACCCAAACATCTAAATGAATAACGGTTTGACTGGCTGAAAAGGAATCACGTGATGCTCACTGCGTTTTAGAATATAAAAAATTAATAGAATTGTTTATCTGTCCTCTATGTATACAATTTCTTGGTAGGGCAAGTGTATTTTACCTACCAGTAGTGGATTTTCGCTTAGTGTATAGTTCATAATGAGATATTAGAAGATAAAACGGTTTTCTAAATTTTATTTCTAAAGCGAAGTGCCGAGGTAATTTTTTTTTATCATAAAATGGATTTACTACAAACAAAATTTATGGGACGATGTGAGTTTTCCCGCAGTTCTGAAAAAATATCCATGGAATTGGGTTTCCCCTGTAGTACCTATCTACTTATCGAAACGTCTTACATTACGGAAGAATGCACAACTCAAGTTTAATAAATCATAATTTAAGCTCCTGAATGCGGTAGGAGCAGAGATATTTTTGGAGAACCCGTTGTGAGTGCATAGCTGTATCGACGGCTTATGTGTGGGTATAAAAATCATATATTAAATCGATAAAACCAAACGACCAATACTAAAAAGGATAGGAATACCTTGCTGGCAAAATGGGAACGAATCTAACGCCTTATATTTTTCCTCCAGGCCGAGATCTAACAATAAAATTCTCTTCGAGTATGTTATATGTTGATGTTCGTCAGCTCTGCTCTTTATGTTGTTCTAGTGACTGCCATATTTCGCAAAATGAAGCAATATATATTTTAACACATGGTTTATCTATAATATAATGATTAGAATTTCCTTAAGTAATTTAAGGTAAATAAAATCATTTAGAATGTTATTGTGCTTATAAGAATAAATAATAAAAAATTATATATAAAATATATACAGGGTCTTAGAGGTTTGACTGTCATAATTTCAACAAGCGATAGTATATCAAAATAACAAAAAATGTCCCATATAACAAGGGTCTTAATCCAAACCGTTTTCGAGGAAAACATTATCAAAATATCCGGTTAGATATGCAAAAGTTCAATTAAAACGAACCAATTATTTTTTGGGAAAAATCCTCGAACAGGTCGATTTTTAATTTAAAAAATTCATATTTTAGCGTAAAATGCGATTTTCAAATGTCATTTGTTTTCGAGTAATGACGTCATCGATTTTTTTTTAAATGGCAACACCATATTTTTTCCTTGATTCTGAAAGATCGTTTAATTCTCTATCAGACAGTACTAAAATTTTGCCCTCTTACATGGGAAAGTTTTCGAGTAAATGACGATTGAATGTTAGAAAACGTAAATCAATTAAAATAAAGCAAAAACGTTATCAAGTTTAGTTTTTCAAATATGAAATTCATTAGAATTTCGCAAAAGTGTAAGCGGCGATCGGGATCATCTTCATTGAGTTCCTGCACAAGTTGAATTTTGTAGGGATGATATTTTTCCTTCCTCAAGATACGTAGCACTGTGCTCTGACTAGTGTCATTGTTTAGTGCAACCAATCGTGAAGAATTATGAGGATTATCACCATACTTATCAAAATGTTCTGTTTCTGATTTTCATTAATGCTTGGACGTCCAGGTTTTGGAATATTTACAACATTGCCAGTTTCTCTAAATTTAGACTCTACCTTACTGACTGTTGATTGGCTGATAGGGCGATCTGGATATTTTTCATTAAATAAATCGCAAACTTCCTGCTGAGTTCTAGTCATATTCCCGCATCCGATAAGAATTAAAATTTCAATTCTTTGAGTAACAGTTAAATGTGCCATAATACTTTAAATTGAATAATAATTTCTATGTCGCTTACAATACTTATTAGAAAGTCGGTGTGACAATGACACTTTGCAAAGATTTTCACCTACGTGATCCATAAAAGAACTATGGAATTCGAAAAACTAAACTTGATAACGTTTGTACTGTCTGATAGAGAATTAAACGATCTTTCAGAATCCAGGAAAAAAATATGGTGTTGCCATTTAAAAAAAATCGATGACGTCATTACTCGAAAACAAATGACACTTGAAAATCGCATTTTTCGCTAAAATATGTATTTTTTAAATTAAAAATCGACCTGTTCGAGGATTTTTTCCAAAAAATAATTGTTTCGTTTTTATTGAATTTATTCCATACTTTTGGCGCATACTGTATAGGTAGATATATGAAATAATTATGCATGTTTATCATGTAATCTATCTTGAAATAAAACTGAAAAATCATATTTAGAAAAGCATAGATGCTTCAAATTTAACCACTGAAATTGAATATTTAAAGAGATACCTTCCTAAGAAGTTGAGATTTTCTCAAGCAGATTAAATATCACGTAATATAAGTTTCTTATACACGAAAGTCTCGTAGAAGTCTAGACAACACGCAACAAGTCTGATATCTGACGTACAGGACGCAACGTTGACCTTGCGACAGACTTTCAACATTAAAATTTACCTGGTCAAAATAAACAAAAACATGGCAATTGTTTTTCCTAAATCAATTTCTCAATAATACTGAATATACAGGGTGTCCGAAAGTACGCATACAGAAATTTACCCGATTGTACGTCTGGGCAAAATAGAATTGTAGAACACTGCAGTATTTTTTTTATTGCGTATTTATTTATTTCAGTAACTATCCAGTGCCAATTACAAGATGGCAAAAAAATTACAATGTGCAAACAAACTGAAACAGTCGAATATATATATGATGTAAATATAGACAAATTGCAATAATAATAAAAAAACATAATTAATTACATTAAATAAAAAATCAACAACTATAAGTCACGACGAACCATGTGTCAATGAAACTTAAATCTATTTAGTAGTAGGTAGTTGTTGTGAATAAGCAATTAGAGGATGCATGCGGTTTTCTTCAAGTCATAAGAACTTCAAAACTTTTCGCTATACCCTCTCTGTAGCTTCTATATATTATGACCACTGAGAGTGCGGACACTCCAATCAAAAATCAATTTAGCAAGATTTAGATGAAAAATATTGGGTTTCCTACCCAACTTATTCTATTATCATTAAAAAAACAACAATCTGATAATTATTCACTTATGTTTATTAAACACTATGTACACTACTGGATACTAATTACAACTAACACTATTTCACTTTGAAACTCAAGGAAATTTCCAACTAAACACGCCAAATCAAGACTGACTGACTCGGCCGTTTATTCTTCTTTTATAGACCAAACGAATATTCCCGGTATTTTCTAGAAGCTCTAGATCCATTTCTCGAACGATTTTCGTCGATTCTCAATATTCCAGTCGCGCCTCGATACACGGCATTATTTTGTTTGTTTATCAGAATCGCGTAGGAGCAATCGAGGCAATCTAGCGTTTTGCGATACCACAGTCCTCGAATTGGGTGCGGGCGGGACAGATTCTGTGACAATATGTTAATAAATATCCGCTTGCATTGAAATCTGTGCGGAATTGATGTCAGTCAAAATCCGTTACAGTTCATTGGCCTTATTTACGGCGGTTGCTATGATAACTGAGACGCGTATAACTGATCAGAATTTGCGGGTATCGCGGAGGATTCTCCTGTTTATGTGAGGTTGGTGTCAGTGTTGTAATTTCCATGTCGGGTATTCGGTTTTATTATTCAACAAAAATTTTGTTTACAATATTGATTTTATTTTGACGCATTGATTCCCAAATTTTTTTAGATAATGTATATTTAAAATTTAAAATCAAATCTTAACACTCTGCGAGTCGGCAACATTTTTATAAAGCATGTTTTTCTATATCCTATTATTTGGATGTTTACAATCTACAGTAGTCTTAGGATCCATTCATTAAAAACCACCCTATACTGGACGTCTCGAAATTAATGCAACATAGAGCAGTTAAAGTTAAAATTTTATTTTTAAAATACAAACATTTCCATACCATTTAGAGATAGAGGTTATTTTGGGGATGAGAATTTCAAATTAATTTCTAATTTTGACGTCACTAGTAGAGGGTGCCAGTTACGGCACATTATGCTTTTTTGAATGATAGAACTTTCTTCTGGCTTATTCTATCCATCTGACTATTGCAATAATCGATTATCCTATCTTTTTATATGAAAAAGATACTCCTTGTGGAATTTGTTAGGAGTAATAGTTTTCGAAATAATTCTGTTTGAAATTTTCGATGTACAGAGCAAAAGCTTTTGGTTTCAGGTAAAGTGCCTTTTCCGCTGAAAACACAACACAAGATATTACTTGAGAAAGTTATTCAGAATGGTAAATTATGGCGATCTTCAACGTTACAGGAATATCGGCAAGATTTGATGAAACCGTTAATTTTAGATTTTCAACAATGGTTCCATCAAAGCAGGCCGATATTCTTGATTTCTTGAACGACACCATAAATTACAATTTTGAATAACTTTTTCAAGTAACATTTTGCTGTAGGTATTTTCAGCGGAAAAGGCACTTTACCTGAAACCAAAACAGTTTTTATTCTGTGCATAGGTTGTATGCCACAAGTGGCGCTCTCTACTAGTGAAGCCAATGTTAGAAACACATTTCTCGCCCCCAAAAAACTCCGATATTCAAAATGTATGCAAATATTTGGATTTAAAGAAAATATATGGAAAATAAAATTTTAACTTTGACACCCTGTATGTTTTTAACCATCAACTTTTGACTAAGGTAAGTTTTGCTACATCGCATTAGTTTTTCATCAGGCATCTACTCTTGTTCTATATTGCATTAATTTTGGGACACCCTGTATAATTTGTATTCGTGGCGCATTCGCCATTTTCTAGAATTTCGTAAAATTTCTTTTTCTACAAAACTGTTAAAAGTGGGCTTTTTAATTGTCATTTTGATATTAAAAATGTCATTTTTTACACGCGGGTTAAAAGTAAGTTACTTTTAACACTAGTGTTAAAAGTAAATCAAAGTTGATTGGGTTGCTACGAAAATTTGGGTTCATAAACATTGCGATCTGTGTGGTCTTGTTTGATTGCTTATTTTTATTGAATGTAAAGTTCTTCCGATTGTTTTGTAGAAAAAGTAGTGTATAATATACGTGTTAAAGTGATTTTATTTTGTTCGTGAAGTTAAAAAACTGGCTACGCTCGTTTTTTAATCATCTTCACTCACAAAATAAAATCTTACTTTTAACACGTATATCATAAATAGCTATTTGTTTGTTTTCAGTATAATATTTTATTTTATTTCACAAATATTAAAATGGTTTGTTTTTAAATTACCCTACAGTGATAAACTTTTATTTTTAATCAACATGCTGTACACATTATTATTAATTTAAAATGTATGTGTTTACTGCAAAATTGTTTTCAACATAAATTGATGGTATTAATAATATAAATATTAATTGCAAAGATGGATTTCTACCCAAAACGTACGTAAATATTTAAGCCTTGGTACTTAGGCACGTTTTATGGACTGACAAAACGTTCGAAAGAATTCGCAGGGTGGTTTTTAGTTTTCAGCAAAATGTTATTGAATAATATTTTTAAAACATTCTATATAAATGATTCATATGTCACAAAATATTGTATGAAGTTCATCATTGATTGGCGTTATAGTTAAAAGAACATACTCGAAAATCGTTGTTATTATTTTCTTTGTCGTTATATAAACTTTCACAATTTTCAGCTGTCGCACGTATAGAGCAAAATTGAGATACAGGAGCGAACAACGTCAAGTGTTTGTGATTCAAATGTAATCCTAAAGGCGGCAAACCTTTTATTAAAATGTCTATTGTTAACTGTATGTGTAATACCTATATCCTTTCTCATGCAAGTTACAATATTATATATTCATGCTTTAAACTTTGAATACCTACCATATTCCCATTCGCACCTTAAATGTCCAAAGTTCTATTGCAAACATGACGAGGTGCATTTCCATATTGTTTATAGCTACGTAAATATAGCCTGCTTTGGTTTCGTATTTTTTTATGAATACGTACTTAGTCCTTAGTGATTTTTATATAGGAATAATGTTTCTAAATCGATTTTAGATGTCGGTTCGTCTAATCGATTCATTTATATTCTAAATAATTCATATAGTAACGTTATTGCTGCTCAAAATTCTTCAGTATAAAAAAGTGCTTTTAAAAAGTAAAAAATGGTTACATAATTACGAACTAATCTCAATATATTTAAAATAAATATATCTTTTATATGAATCTCTTAACATTTTTTTTAAATGTAAGAAATATATATGTAGTTTTTATTCAAACATAATATGATTTATTAGAAAATCTCTGTGTGACATATTACTCAACAAATTAAATAGGCATTTTATAATACTCTCCTCAAATCAAGTTGACCTTAAGAAGCGTCTTTAAGTATCAAGTATTAGTATTAGTTTGAAAATACCTCCCTTAATAATGATTTTAATGCGGCTTGCACCAGCTTTATTAGACAAAAATCTAGTTTCTACGCTGCTCTAAATCGTATTTTTTGATTCTAATAAATTAGAGATTAAAATGTAATGAGAACAGAATTAATACGTTTTTGTAAACTTTACCAAATAGCGATGGGGTAAATTTTACCCCTTTTTCTGTGCGGACTTCCCTGGACCAAATATAGTGTAAGTTTCGTGTAAAACTTTATACGCCTTTTTTGCTGTGTAGGTGTTAGATGACTAACTGCAAATACTTGATTTGAATAAGACATTTTGAAATATAATAACATAAATCAATCTACGGTCGATGAAAGCAGGCAAGATACAAGAGTACTTGTTTTAGGTGTTTGCTTTTTCAGAAAAAGAAAAAATATGGATTACTTTTCCCCTGCATATGGAGGAAAGTTATATCTGATTGTAATTGGAGTTATCTAAAACTATTGGTTTTCAGTGGTGCATATTACATTTATCGCCTTGTTATTTGCTTACTAAACAGTTTTGGACTCATATTTATAGGAAACCTTTTTTGGTTTGGTACATGGCGATTTTCCGGGTTGTTGTGCCGTGACCTCGGTAACTGGTAGGTGCCAGAAACAGAGTTAAAATGCACATCCCTAGCATTAGCTGGGATTCTTTTACCTGCCCTGGTTGTTCTCGGGCTAGGCTCTGTGGGGACAGACCCGCTATCGGTGTCTCTGGGCCTGTCCATATATTGATTTCGGTTCCTACTGTTAGTATTACAACTGCTACGGTCGGAACCGTTCCTCGGATAATGGTGGTCCTCCGAGGCGTTCCGTAGCCGCCGCTGTAACTGGTCGCATCCCATGCTTCCAAACGTTTCGCCGCTCTTCACTGTCGGCATCTTCAGTGGTGACTCTGCAAAAGCTTCGCCGCGACTGAGTCCCAACTAATGCTGGGGATGTGCATTTTAACTCTGTTTCTGGCAGCTACCAGTTACCGAGGTCACGGCACAACAACTCGGAAAATCACCATGTATCAAATTACAGCACTGGCCGCGAAAGCCTAAAAACCACTAGGAAACCTTTTGTTTAATATAACTTCCAATTTCCTGTTTTATTATATTTTACAAAGAAGCCTATATATTATTAGATATATTAGCCCCGAATGGACTCTATGCTGGCAGGCTTTAACTAACATTCAATTCAGAAATGCGAGAAAGCTGGAAAACCCCATTAATTAGGGGGAAAGTCAAACGCTAAGTTGTTCGACTGTCTTACGGTTTGAACCCTTACCTTTAGGTCAAAAGACGGGGGTGCTCTAGCCCCGAACTGTCGACCATTGGGTACACTAAATCCACTTTAAAATATTATAATAATATTTTGACAGTTTCTAGACCTTTATTTAGGTATAATACCTTGTATTTTTAGCGGATAGAATTCATTTATTACCGCGGATGCACTGGAAAGTGCCAGAATACTTAACTCGTAAAAATATGTGTTTACTTAAGTAAACCCCTCGTTGGACGATAAAAGCTTTCACATTCTTAATATGACTGCACGAATCGGAACCAGCACGGTCGTATATTGTTCTTTCTACTTCCTTGTGACAATAAAATAAACTACTAAAAGTCAGGAGGATATTTCTTAGTGGTGACTGCCTAAAGCAATTATATAATACCAACTGCTTTTTGTACGATTTAATTTCAAGTAGGTACTATGCAAATATATTTTTTATGAAAAAATTTGTTATTTCTTGACAAAATATTGGCTTCTTACTAATTTAAATATTTTACTAGATGCACATGATTGGGTTAAAGTGACAAAATAAGAATTGCATAATTCGAGATATAAAAAATGTTCAAACGGGCTGTAAAAGTGTAACTGCCATTTTCACAGGTAATAAGTTAGACCCAAGCAAGTAAAAGATATTATACGACATAGATCCTTTTTCAAAATTTTATCCTATAAATATTTATAAATGTTTGTTTCATATTTGCATACGGCATTAGAAAACTTGAACTAAGAATTAGGTATAGGTATTCGCACCTTTTAGAAATTCCTCGCCACACCACTGCCTTGTATATCAGAAGTTTTATTTTTCACGCATACACACAGCAAAATTCATTATCTTTGATTTTAAATCGTTTGAACAACTAAATTGTTAAAAAAGTTACAAAAGCTAATTCAATTTTTTTACAAAACCTTCGAAGTAATTATCAATGTATTTAAACGAGATTTGTTACCTCGGGATTTTTTTTTACATGACAAATTCAAATTTTCTGTTAATTTTGGTATACATAGTAGAGGGCTCCACTTACGCCTCTTTGAATTTTTATAGTTCACAATTTTTTTTTTCTACGTTCATGCAAAAAACAAAACTTTATTGAACTATATTTAGTGGAAAAAGTGGTTCTTGTTTATTGCATTCATCTGTCATTCTACTACAAGGTTTTGTCATCATGACAAACATAAACGTTCAAATCGACGTCACATTTTTCTAGACTTAGTGTCATCTAAATAACATTATTTGGTTTTTGCATGAACGTAGAAAAAATTTTGTATGCAGCTCGTACAAAAAGTGCTTATTGTCCTACTCGACCTGACGGCTTCGTTGGACAATTTCACGCCGCGTGCAATAAACACTTACTTTTTGTACTTGTTGCATAAATAACTATTTACACACTACTTATTTTCTGTTTTTTCAATCATTTTCACATCAAAATGGTATTTTTTTCGTGACATTTGCATTATGACAAGAAATTGATTCTTAATTTCAAAAGCAAAATTGTCATCACATAAACATAACTGACCAGTAGGTCCTTAGGACACCCTAGCGCTCCACCTCTTGGAATGAAACTCTCCAGTTCATCCTAATCAAACAGAGATATTTTTAAATTATATTCAATACTGTTAGGACACAACCGTATGTACACTGACGTATATGTTACAAACAATTTCTCTGCATCTCAACATTAGAAATATTTATTCTCTGAAAGTATTTATTTGTGGCATAATTCTAGTTTTTCTTTAGTTTTATTGGGTATTTTACTACACTTCTGAAAAAGATAAACATTAACTGAATAAACCCTTGCGCCAAAAGAATCAGTCATCAAGGGTTATTTTTTTAAAAATTAAGTTTGCCCAACCAAAAAATCTCGCACTGAAAAAGCAAATAAGTGTGCGATTTTTGTTATTTTTCCTTGCACTTTATATAGTCCAAGATCCCACTGCAAAGTATCTTCACCCAAATGTTAATAGAAAGTTATTAATTATGGAGGTGAACTACAAATTAGTTTAATGCAACAAAATATATACCAATAGAAGTTAATAGTCTGCGTTTTGAGAATATATAGTTGTCTGTATATTTTCGGGTATAAAGTGTGACAACCCTTCGCGAAAAGTTTAAATTTTGGGCGCACGAAATAAAACGAAACGTGCAGCTATGCGCTCAAGAACGGATTCAGTTCCAGACTGTCCGTTGTTTTTTATAATTATATATCGGTCAGTGGTCGCGCGGTTTAGGCGTCAGTACTTGAATCGAGGTGACTGGATCGCTGTGGGTTCGACCCCTGGTAGACCGTATATAAGCTATATTCGTGGAGAGATTGGCACCCTCTCTGCGGGTATGGAAGGGTGGAAGAATGTTGACTTGGGTCAATGTGAGAGATTGATACCGGTTGGCATTTAACTACCCCCCTAATTAATGAGGTTTTCCAGGTTTCCCTCATTCCTGCACTGAATGGTGGTTAGGGCCTACCAACGTAAGTCGTTCCTGGGCGCAAATGCGACCTGCTTAATAATAATATGCCGCCCCCTCTCCCGCACAAGTCTTCGACTTCTGGGCTAATCCTCGTGATTAGAATGTGGGGTAGAGATATTATTATTGTTATTATTATATAATGTGTTTTTTTGGAAGAAAAAGTAATTTTTATTCCAACTATACATATTTCAAGATAAATATACTAATACCTTTATTAGTTATATTATAATATAACAGAATATTATAGTATATGATTGGGCTGACGGTAGCCGAGCGACCAAGGCGGTGACGAGTAGTCGCTGCCAGGGCAAGCACGAGCGGCCGGAAGTTGGTTCGAATCCAACACGGGGCAGGAAATTTTTCTGTCCTACCCATGGATGTCTGTGATTGTAAGGGTGGAGGGTAGTATAAGTTAGTAGGTAAAAAAGGCCAAATATGGCCTAATTACCAGTAACCTTAATTACATTTACCTTTTTACCTTTAGTATATGATTTATAGTTTGATGTAAAAAATAGAGTTAGGATGATTTAAATTTTAAATTTAATCATAATTTAAATCTTCAACTTAAAAAAAAAATCACAATTTAAATCAAAGCAAATGTTGTTGACAAATTTATTGCATGAAAAATAAATTATTGTTGAACCATTTTTAATTATAAAAAAAAACAACATTTTGAATCTGAGAATCTAGTGTAATGAGAAATAAAAATATTTAATTGGAAAATTTAAATTCGGAATGTACCAGTTCAAAAGTACTGACAACTCATTCAACTGAGGCTGAAGAAGCAGTTGCACAAATACACATTTTACTCATAAAATTCAATAATAGTTGTTTAGAATAATAACAAATCTCCTCTTTTTTCAAAAAAATAAAATTGTTATGAGGGCAACTATTAATCTGTAAATCATATATTTTTTTAATTGACAGTTTTTTCTGATAGTGTTGGTATATTGCAAAAATAAATACTCTATGGGAACATAGAAATAAATTGTCTTTTATTAAATGATATAATTTCTTGTAACTGCCTTTTTGCGACTGGCGGTATCTGTTCTGACCCTTTTTATATCACATTGTTGGGGAGTCAATTCTCGAATAAATTTCAAACAGAAAATACTGCCTATACACGTACATGTACAATTTGCAACAGATATAATTGCCATCTGTAAAAAGTGTTTTTTTAATTAAAATAATACAGAGATTACATATTATTCTTCCTGACCATATAAAACTGGTCTGAGCAGTGACGTAACGTACACCTCTACAGATCCCGTGGGAGGGTGAGAGGCCCAAGCCTAAGCCCAAACAAACAGTGTAATGTGGTAGTTATGCTATAATCAAGAATAATTTTGCCGAAATATGAGAGAATATTCGAAATGTTCTGCTTCGCAAAATTACTTTTTGTGTTATTTGTCTCGATTTTTAAGAACGCTCTGCATAAAATTTAATATAATCATATCTAAACCTATTTGATGTTAAAATAAGTCTACTTATTTGAATTAAACAGTAATATAAAGATGTGAAATTTGACCATCAGTTTCGAAGATTCATACATTTAAATTTTCTTTTTATGCGTACAATAACGTTCCTCGCGCGTCAATCATTTTCAACTAATTGCTCTAATATATCTTGTAATGACTTCCTTCGCAGTCATACGGATTCCGCGCGCCCAGGACCTTGTCGTAGCGTTCTAACATGTAATAACGTCTGGGAAATACGTTCTGCATGCGATATTGATGCAGACAGTTATTGCATTTAGGGTGTGCCGATTGTAACTGTTTATCATATAAATGTCTTAATTAATTTAAATTAATGGCTGTTGTTCCGAGTAATACGAGCAGGTTTTCTCGCTTGGACCGAATTAAATACTAAAAGTGACACTTTTAGTGGTTTTAACTGAGAGATGCACTTTAAATGCGGGTTGATAACTTGATACCGTGCTGAAATTATAACAAAATGCAAATTTTGGCATACTTGCCAGAAAACCGATATAAAATAAAGTTGCAAGTTTTCAGTGTTTGCACTGTTTGCTCTTCAAACCTATATGGTCTAACTTCTCTGATCAGTTTTCTGATTTAATTATAAAATATTTTAATGATCGGCTCCAACACAGAATCACAGTAATACATAGTAGCAAAATAATTCTACTATCGTTAACCATTAAAAAAGGAACATTAGAAAATAGAAAATGTGAAATGTTTTATTTTTTCAAATACTTATTGTAGATTCTTTAGTCTTATAAAAATATTAAAGCTAATATAAATCAAGTTTCTTACAATTCCTATTAATGAAATCATTTGTGAAGTTTTTAGGTACAGAAATCTCGGAAAATAATACACATAGAAGAAAAGTAATATTAAAAATAAAATTCTTGGTGTTTTGTTTATCCACTTTTACTATTTAAGCGTTTGTAAAACACACATTATTTTGCTATTCTAACCCCACATTTTAACAATTATTTTCATATACTTATAAACAAAAGTGAACAATCTTATATGCCCAATAACGTAAGTTTATATTATAACAATACAGGCTGTATCACATATAAGAGGGCCACTCCCCTGTATCTCGCTTAATATGCGTGACACGTCAAAAATCTTTAATTGTTTTTCTTGCATTTTGGATGCCTTTATATTCGTAAAAACAAATTTGAAATCCATGGTCGACTTTATGAGTAATAACAAAACAAAAAAAAACCTGTAAAGTTACCAAACGTTAAGGCTGTCTAACTTTTATTTTAAGAGATAGAGAAAACTTATTGGTAATAAATTTTGATTGCAAAATTGATACCTTTCATCTGATATAAACAGATTTTTGAAATATTGTATGTGGTTCGCTGCGCCCTTTAGGCGGATAAAATTTTTTTTTATTGAAGCAGGCTATGGCCATAAAAAGTTGCCTGTTTTTCGTCTTTCATGCAATATACTACATGTTGCCCTTATCTTTTGTATTTCTTACATTTTTTCCAATTTTAGTTAAAACAAAAATATTTTCGTGTTGCTCAAGATAAAGTAGTCTGTTTTAAAGACGCTAACTGCAAAAAAAAAACAGAATGTACTTGCAAAATACAGATTTTCTTATAATATTATTTTATTGGTTTCACATTACAAGCAATTGGGTCTTTAAAATTATTTTGAGACAGACAATGTAATAAAATAATATTATAAGAAAATCTGTATTTTTATAAAAAGTACATTCTATTTATTATTTTTTGCAATTGGTGTCTTTAAACAGGTTCTACATTATCTTGAGCAACACAAATATTTAGGTACATTTTTTTAACTAAAATGAAAAAATTTAATAAATACGAAAGATAAGAACATATAGTATATTACATGAAAGACGAAAAAAACTGAGGCAATTTTGTGGTCATCCGCCTAGACAATAGATGAGATGACCTATTCTGCATTTCTAGGATTGCTTCTTCAGGTCTTTAAATTGAATTAAATATATACCAAAATTAATTTACAGGGTAAATAAATTAGGTGGGGTTAAATTAGGTGGCCTTCTTTAAATGTAATTAAATATATATCAAAATTAATTTACAGGGTAAATAAATTAGGTGGGGTTAAATTAGGTGGCCTTCTTTAAATGTAATTAAATATATATCAAAATTAATTTACAGGGTGTTATAAATTAGGTCAACGTAACACGAGCCGCAAATCAAAATATTGTAAGACTAAAAAATATAGAATAAAAAGACACTCTATCTAAAAAAAGTATTCTTATTTCTACGACCCGCCTTCCTTCATTCGCAATACAAGGATGTTCTGAAATAAATACATTTCTTAAAAATGATAAAGAAGGGCTCATTTTTTTTTAAACAGAAAATAGAATTATCAAATCAAGGAAATAGATAATTTAAAAACTTTTAACCGCATTAAATGTTTTCTGTTAAGCCATGTGTTAAGGGAGAAAAATCCATTCAAAAATAATAAAAACAAACTATACCTACTTACTTTATTTAAATCGACATTAAGTAACACACACCACACGGTAGTGTTTCAAATCCTACCTATTTCATGTACGATATGATCCAATATACCTTCCTCTCTATTTAAAACACATTGCGGTACCTATTTCTTGTCCACTGCCTTCAGAGCAGTGATGATCGCTCAGCCTGAGAGCAGCGTTTGACATTGTTCTAGGATTCAGTTGTTAGTTTTAAGGGTAAAGACCAAGTCAAATTTAAATCATATTCGTACGATAGATCTGTCGGTGGTCGAGCGTCTTATCGCGTCATTACTTAATTCGATGTTCGATTGCAGCTCGGGTTCAATTCCTGATAAAGAGGATTGGTACTCTCTCCACAGGTATAGTATGGGGGAAGAACGTTGGCTTGGGTCAATGTAAAAGACTGTTACCGGTCGGCGTTTGACCATCCCTCTAATTAATTAGGTTTTTACACTGTTCAGACTAGAGGTTTTTAGTTACTACTACTGCTGCTTATAAAACACAGAGAATGTTCCAAAAGCGCTTTATTTTTTTTTAATACATTATTTTTAATACATGGCACCGCGTACATTTTGTTTTACCAAATTGTTAGAGATTTCTCTAAAACTGCTATCGTTCTTCTTGTGCGCAAATGCGGCCTACTTAATAATAATATTCCGCCCCCTCTCCTGCACAAGTCTCCTGCCGACTTCTGGGTTAATTCTCGCAATTAGAATAAGAGAAAGATATTATAAGTACCATATCTACAAATTTTTGATATGAATAAATCATATAAAACAGAGTAATTCAGCCTACAGCTGATACACTTACGCTCTATTTTGCTAATTTTGTTTCTAACTCCCTTGAAAGAAGAGACTTATTTCAGAAACACCCTGTATATTAATCTTTATAGTGAATATGAAAGATTATTTTATTTACGGTTTTACTTAACTTCCTTGGAACTACGCCTGTGAATTCCCGGGTTGTTTCCGATCGGTACAATAAAACGCCAATATGTGCCTATAGAAGCTTAATGAATACCAAAAGGTTTTATTGTGGAATGTGGTCCGCATGCTACGAGATTGTATTCATTATATTAAATTTTCAGCTGAAATAACTAAATTAAATTGAAATTTTATTTGTGTGGCGAGGACTTTTAACATTACTTGCTAAAGCATAAATTTTGGCTAATTCGTATTTGTATAAATAGAACGTGTCAGTTAACATTCCCAATGGCGTTACCTCAGAAACTAAAATGTAAGTATTTAGAATCCAGCATTTTTTTATCCTGAAATCAACTGTTTGTTAAATGTTTTGTAAAATATAAGTTTTTGATATTTTTTTCAGTTATATAAAAAAAACTATAAAATTATTTTTAAAATCAAAATTTATTGAGCCTATGTCCAGTTATGCTGAATTAGCACTAATTATAATTTCACTGCCACTTGACTGAAACTCTTGTTGTATTCTGCAAGACAAAAACAGATTTTTTAAAATTTTACGGGATTTCTTGTCCTTGCCAACACTAGTCATAGACATTGATTAAAACACATCATTAAATGGTGATGTTAGATACAATTTTTTTCATAAAAGGTCAAATAATTTTGTTATTGTTGAAAAGAAAGGAAGGGTGAAAATTGTTATTATTTCAAATAACTTGTTTGTTGGACTGACATAATAAGGATATTCAGACTTCAGACACTTACAGCGAAAACAATTGTATATTTTTATTAATTAATTTAATACCGTTAATTGTAGTTTGTCTTTTATTCAATTATTATGTTTAAATGGGAAAGAAAAATACATTTAAAAAATAAACATTCCTTAGGTTTCCTACAGTGTGGGGTCTTGTTCGTTAAAAATCCATTCATAAAAACCTTACACACGATGCACGAATTCCTTACAGACCACGCATCGCGAAATTCAAGCATTAGCGGGCCTATCATTGTAAATGAAGAAAAACAATAAACAAAAAAAGTTTGGCTCACGACACTGAAACGTTTTCACACTTAGTAGTAGAAAACAACCAGGATAGAATTAAACATATCATTAGCTTTTATACTTTTTGAAGGTGCTTTCATCAGAGAATTTAATAAGTGTATAACTATATTATTTTCAACAATATTAATGTTAATTCACTTTCAATTAAACTAACAAACGTACAGCAACTTGGTTGTTGTCTTTTAATTGTATTTACCAAAAAGGTTCCTAGAGCCGCGCTGTTCGCAGCATAACCACCGCTGTACGATGCACTCCCTGCACCATAATCATTATTGTCATCATTAGAATGCGACATTTCAGTTTAATTCGTGTCACCTGAAGTAAGACAGAACATCGAGCCAAGACAATGTATTGCATTTCGTCGGCGTACTTGTAAAACCTTCTAAGTTTGATTTTCGGTCATTTTGGACATAGCCGAACAACGTAATACTGCTTGATCTTAGTCAAACATGCGTCGTTGTATCATAGCGGGCTGAGCGGGGACGCTGAGGGCTATTTTCAGTTAGTATTTTGAGTATGTTGCCCGCTGCGTTTTCTGTTCTTCAAACAATGGTAAAATGGAAGAGGTACGAACATACGAATATGTCTTCAACAGATTACAATTCTTTTCATAAACTGTGATATTCGCCAAGTTTGTCTCGTTTGTTTTTAATCACGTAAATCCATTTCTCATAGGTCGCTGGGGACATAGCTACGTTTTGCCTGCCGAAGAGAAAATGAAATAAAAACAAGAATAATATATATTAAATCAGCCACAGCTAAATGAGGACTATTGTTTGGATTATTTACATAACTATTTTTCGGAAAACATTATCTATTACAATGGCAAAGGTTCTTGGCTGTTCACACAGATACTGCAGGTATAATTCAATGCCGGTCGGGGCATTAGCCCGCGGAGTAGTTGTGTCCTGTAATTTATAGATTTAATGGCGCATCGCCCAGGGCGAGAGGTCTGCGGTTAAGTACCTACGACAATGTAGGTCGCTTGCTGCAAGTCGAGCCGCTTAGGCCGAGCAGGAAGTAGCAGACCAGTTACATCTCACCTGCACTCGATTTATATGTGAACCTACATATGAAGGAACAATCAATTCAATTGTTGGTCATCTCACCTATGGCATACTGATGAGGGCTAACAAACCCGAAACTGGTCTATGTCTGATGGAGTGGCCGACAAGTGTTCTTGGCTGTTCACACAGATACTGCAGGTGTAATTCAATGCCGGTCGGGGCATTAGCCCGCGGAGTAGTTGTTTCCCGCAGTATCATTTATAGATTTATCGGCGCATCGCCCAGGGCGAGAGGGCTGTGGGTAAGTACCTACGACGATGTAGGTCGCTTCCTGCAAGTCGAGCCGCTTAGGTCGAGCAGGAAGTAGCAGACCAGTTACATTTCACATGATTATTATCAATATTTTCGTCACTATCATCATCGCCGTTATCTTTATAATATCATCACAAAACATTATCTATTACCATTGATCATCATCATTATCGACATCATTGACATTTATCATTATATCATCACAATGGCCATCATTATCATTGTCGTGACTTTCATCATCATCATTATAACGACTGCCCTCCTACCTTGCAATATGAGGTCGTTTTACGAGGCATTCTTACATTGTAAAGGTTGTCCCAATTTTGTATAATTATATATGAATGCACGACCAACTATGCACCACGCAACATTAGTTTTATTAATTTAACCTGTTTTGACAAATTTCAATATCTAAAGTAGCAACTGTTATACAGTGCGTCCATAAAGTCATGCACAAATTCATTATTAGATAAACAGGTCGATTTTTTATTTAAATTTACTTTTTTTTTCAAATAATAATTCAATATACACGGTGACCTACCTTCGAGTAATAACGTCATCATCATTTTTTTAAAAGGAACACAACATTTTTTCCAATTTCCGTATTACTCTAGCTGAGCTGTTTCCAAAAATATATCGCAAGTTGCTCGTAATTGTTACAGGGTGGGTAACAATACCCAAACTATTTACAAATACCAAAGTTATTTACAAATAAATAAACATATTAAAAAATAGATTGAAATTACTACACGTTTACACATTTTAAAGTGTCTACTAGAATGTACTCATTTTATAAAAACATTGGTGTTACATATAAAAACGTAGAGAAACGTGATCGATCGTAGGAAATTTTATTGTTCGCTAATTCTACAAGAACCTAAATTAAATTTTCAAATCAATGAGCCAGACGAGAAACAAATTCTTATTGTACATTTCCAGTAACTTCAGGCGGGATGGCACGAACTTCTTGTCGAATTTGTTCCTTGAGATCGTCAAGATTATTTGGCTTAGTGACGTATACTTTGCTTTTTACATATCCCCAAAGGGAATGATCTAGTGGTATTAAATCTGGCGAGCCATTCCTTAGGTCCTCTTTTGCCAATCCACCGGTGAAAAAACACGTCATCTAAGTAGCGGCGAATAGCGATGGCACCGTCTTGCTGTAACCAGATTGTGTCATTGGGCAAATCTGGTTCTTCTTCATTGGGGAACAGTACCAAGGAAGGAACTAAATCAAATCTAAAGAAAATCTAAATATCTTGCGCCATCTAAATCTCCTTCAAAGAAATACGGTCCGAAAATTCGATTATCAACAATTCCAGCCCAAACATTGACCTTCTGGGGACGCTGAGTGTGTGCTTCCATCGTCCAGTGTGGATTGTGATCTGACCAGTACCGACAATTTTGTTCATAAACGGTGCCACTCGGATAAAAAGAAAGTTATGCGTTTGACAAAATCTGGATCTGCCTGACATTCTTCCATCATCATTTTGCAAACTCTGTCCGTCTGTCGAAATCGTGGTTGGATAATTATTGCACCAAGTGAGCTTTGTAGGGATAGTACTTGCTTTTGTGAAGAAATCTACCAATGTGCTTTTACTCACACCTAAATCACCTGCTAAGATTCTCATAGTGAAATGCGGGTTTTGCAGTGTTTCATTAAGCAAAACACAAACTTCCTCATGAGTTCGAATTATATTTCGCAATTTCGTCTCGAATTATAAATTTAACTACTTGTAGTTTGCACTTTTCAAACTCACCCGGTACGTACTTTAAAGACAAAAAACCCTTATCTCTGTTACCACACATTCCCAACACGCTCTTACTATCATTGTATTTTTCGTACCGGCCCGGCTACGACGTGAAATAAGAGAGACAGAGTGAAAAAGTGTTTATGGTGTCGGAAATAGTGCGAAATAGGAAATCTCGCAGGAAAACATGGTTGAAGTTGCAATATAACGCTTCTGCCACCGTTATTATATGACACACTGTTGTAAAAATGAATGGGCATAAAAGTGGAAATCTGAAGATGAAATTTAGAAAAATGCTCAAGTTCTTCAAGTATGTAGATTTTCCCTTTTCTTTTTCAGAAATCAGTCAATGGAAGGATGTATTATTTTCTGGTGTTTGAGGTTCACATGAATTCTCACATAACACGAAAGAACGTTCCACAGAACTTTAATTTTCAGTCACATGACTTTCATATACTTCCTAACTACCTCTACATACTCATCGGGGCAGTTTATAGAAGGATATATATATATTCCTCTATGGTGTTCGAGGTTCACATGAACTCTCACATAACACGAAAGTACGTTCCACATATGTGTGAACTTTAATTCGCAGTCACATGACTTGCATATACTTTCTAACTCCCTGTACATATGTATCCGGACATGCAAGTAAGTAAATAATTAAAGGGTTAATCTACTGAGTAAATGTAAAATTATATATGAGTTATAATATCCCCAAATGTTAAATAGAAGGAATCAATAATGCAATAAGTAAATAGAACTGACAGTTTTGTCAAGTTCGCAAGTTTTGCTCCAACAGTTTTTAATAATTACTGTACCGATAAAAATATAAAATAGGAGTATTCTCATAAAAGTTTTTAAAACTATTAATAGACATATAATATAGGGTGAATCAAGAAAAGTAGATATGACTCATATAGCTAATAATAAAAGCTAATATTACACACAACACACATAATTTTAATTAACCTTCAATATCTGTATAATGAAATGTATAGAGTTATACATACATTTAGATACAACGTCTAATGTACTGTTGTTACTGTTGTTTATAGATGAATACATATTCATATTTTCTATACACATATCGATTAGATTCAACCTCATAGGACGACTTCCACATGGAGGAGTTCCAAAGCAAAATCTGAGGTGTAGGGACACACCTGGATTAAATGCTGATGTAATGGTAATAATAAAGTGAGGACCCAAGTAAATCTGAAGCAGGTAAACAATAGTGAAACTGCTAGATAGAAGTTATTAACCAACTTTTGGAGACAGGAGGTGAATTTATTTCTTCATATTTGCTACAAAAAGAGTGTGGGACTTTTAGGTTTATAATCGTTAAATCCCCACCCCAGATTAGAGAGTTATCACTCTATATTGAATTTTACTTATACAGAGGTCTTAAAAATAAAATAAATACAATATTAAAAATAAATCCTAAAGCAATGATCTCAAGAACGCATAGTGTTATATAACATCTATAAAACAGAAACATTAATGTAACTGTTTGGCTAGCAGTGACATCTTGGTCTTGATTTTCCTTGATTTTGTTTTGGTCCCGCTAGACAAGACTAGACTTGGCAAGAAATATTGCTAGAAGGTCTGGGGTGAAATTTAAATGAACGTCAGTTGAAATAAATAAATAAATAAGTGACTAAGTAAACACACATTGCATTTCTAATGTAGGCATATTCTTTATTTAAAAGAATTAAGCATATAAAATTAAAATTCAAGGTGCTTAGGTGCAGCTCTGCTGAATACAACTAATTATAGTGCCAGTTGACTGAAATAGCTCCGATTTAGCACGCCTATCTCGTCCATTGCTTATTATTATTAATTATTATGTAAAACTAGCCGTTTCTATATTTTATAACGTTTACCAATCGACCAATATCTGAGCTAAGTAAGTTCCGAGCGGCACCATGTCCGACCGAAAGTAACTACCACTGTTATCAGATTGGTAATAAAGTTTCATATTTCTGATTTCTATGCAAAAGTCTCACAAGAATCATGCAAATTTGCGAGACCTTTCGCAGACAATATAAAATACATAATGTTGTAAAATCAAGCAAGCACAAGGCTTTATAGAAACTTTTGTTTTCTTCTGCAAGACAAGACAAGGTTTTTCAAATTTTTGCAACAATTTTTGTCTCACATCCAACACTACTTTTCGCTTCTGTACGGCACCTTCTGTGTTTACGGACATGCTTAATACCTTTATTATAACGTTTAAAGTCTTAGGTACAATTACTTGCACATAATATTTAAATGATATTTTAATAAATGGAAAATATCAAACAGAATGTTTATTTTATAACGATAAAAATATTAATAAAAATAGTCAAGCTTTGCTCGTACCTAACCGGAAGTGTAAGGTCTAAGCTTTATTTATAATACAAATAACTTTACACTCCCTTTAACAGACAGAAGAGAGGACATTTCAAAGAATATATAAAAATAAAATGAATAAATAAAATAAAAAATTTGAAATCACACCTGCTGTAAAATTAGAGAGTGGTTAGGTTTTGGAGGAACGTTAGTTGCAGCTCGTTCTGCAGTAATGTTCTGGATGGAAGGTATACAAAGACCTTCGAAAGAGAAAAATATTTTGCTCTTAAATATATAATAGAGGATATTTCGATAAATATATACGTAGGTATCTCAAATATAACGAATAACTTTTTATGGAGAGAAAAAAAAAAAACATAAAATCCTATATTCAACTCTAGAAATCTATTTAGATGCCTCCCTTATAGGGGGAGAGCAGGAGGTGACGACAACATGGGCTTTACATATTGTCATAAGAATTATTAACAGTTTTCAATGCTCAAAAATCATTTTCAAAAAATGTTAGTTATTGCAAATCGATAACACAATTGCTATTTCTTGTAATAACCTGATGGGGACTGTGTAGACAGATAAAGCTTAATAATAACGTAGGGAAAGAGATATGGGAATGGTATGAAATAAGAAAAATAGGGATATATGCATTCTACATCAATATACTGAGAGACATCGAACAATAAAAAAGTTTGCTAAGATAATCTTTGTCATCGTTGGAATATTCTGTTAGTACTGCAATGCATGTACCAAGAATAATTTATTTATTTGCCCGATTTTATTACATTCAGTCGGAGTTTTGCTAAAACAATAGACTTCTCAGGTTGAATAGACGTATTTTCTATCACTACTTTTACTAAAGGTAACTAGATAACTTAATGAGTAGGTAAATGACTACTTATTAACGGTTAAAGTAGGTGCGTAATAGGATATAGATATATATGTATATGCATATATATAAATAATAATAATAATTTACCTGTAGCTGAAAGGCTTCAAGCTGTGAAATGTGTAACAAAGCTATATTTGGTTAGCGCGTCGTGGGTAATCTTTACATATGCACAAATGCATAGCCATTTTATGCTTAACATTACAACAGGAAGAACGGACTGGACAAGACCTTAATAAATATATTATTACCAATATAGGTAATATCTATCTCGTGGCTAATCTTTACAAATGCACGAATGCATAGCCATTTTATGCTCAACATTACAACAGGAAGAACGGATAGACAAGACCTTAAAAATATAATATTACCAATATAGGTAATATAACCAACAATATCTATTTATTTTGTGATATGTATACATTATGCGAAGTAAGTTATATAAAAAGCAATAATATATATATATGATACATGAGAGAGTGTGAATAAGGCATGTGACAGTGTTCATTAGCCATCAACGTTAACGAATTTTTTTGCCATTAAAAAGCTAAAATTGAAGGGCGAGTGGTAGTCGAGTTTGTTCAAACTGTAGGTATCTTCCATATACCATGCCAGTGAGTTATATATAACTTATATAATCAATGATTGTAACTTCTTTACAGTAAAATGAAAATTAGGAGATAAAGGATAAATGAACTAGAAATCATAATAGTAGCTATACAGTTACTGACTAAAGTTACCTAGGATGAAAGACTGTCACTTGCAATATACATTTTTGCTAGTGTCAAAAGTTGCAAAAACTACTGTAATAAAATAATGGGTCCCAGTTGAGTCTATTTAATGCAGATATTTTGCTGGGATTAACCAATGTCTATTAAAGGCTAAAACATATTTCCTTTAGTGTACCCGGAAAAAACAAATAAATATAAAATAATAAAATACATAACAGTATTTCGGTGTTTAAGAATAGAAACCGAACGTTTAAACAGGTTTTTGGAAATATTATGTAACATGTTCAAACAGCCTGAAATAGACGTGTTTGCAATGCACAAAAAAAAATAATAATAAATAAATAAATAAAATAAAATAAAAATAATAAATAAAAAAGATATCGTAGAAATCAAATCCCCTCATTCTATTATTGTGGATGCATTTACTGTCACACGGAATCAATATATATTTTATGCATTAATATATAACTAAAAATGCAGGTAGACGCTAAATATAAATATATTTTGATATATAATATATAGGTATGTATATTTGTGTATATACATATATAAAGCAGTATAAAAATGTTTTAATTATCAAAAGAACGATAACTGGTCAATATGTAAGATGTAAGATGCAGGATATACAGTTTCTGTCTGCACACTAGATCGCCTATAATTCTTTCAACATCTACAAGTAGTTAAATTTATAATTCGAGACGAAATTGCGAAATATAATTAGTAGATCAATCGACTTACCTGTAAGGAAGTTTGATCATAATTATATGAGCAATTTCGTCGAAAAATATAAATTCCAAAATTCCCACCTAGGCGATCTAGATAGGAAAATACAATGATAGTAAGAGCGTGTTGGGAATGTGTGGTAACAGAGATAAGGGTTTTTTTTGTCTTTAAAGTACGTACCGGGTGAGTTTGAAAAGTGCAAACTACAAGTAGTTAAATTTATAATTCTTCGACGAAATTGCTCATATAATTATGATCAAACTTCCTTACAGGTAAGTCGATTGATCTACTAATTCTATCACCATACCCGATCATCATGAAAATTTCAATCCGTTCCGTTTTACAAAACTAAAAAAGTTAATTAATTAAAAAATATTTAATACTTTAAGAAAAAACCAGTTAAAATGGATTCATTCGTACAGTCTTAGTAAACTGTTTGAAATTTATTGTCTGTAAAAAATACACAAGCACGTTCTATCAGACAGATAAAATTAAAAAAGCATCAAATAAATTATGACTAAAACTTTGGTATTTATATACCTAATAATGAATTTGTGCGTGGCTTTAGGGACGCACTGTATATTATTGTGATGGAAAAAAATTATTCAGTTGAATTGCACACGGTTCATTAAAAATTATACTATTATTTTTATCAGCAAATAATAACTAGAATTGTAAATATCTAACAAACAGTTGATTTTACAGAGATAGTTGAACGGAAAAACTGATCAAAATTTAGTTCCCAAAGTGACACTTTATCTCTAGGTAATACAAGGCGTAACAAAAAACCAAGTTATCACATTAACTGCGTATATTTGATGACAAAACCCTACTCGCCTATATACAAAAATGCCTTCCTTAACAGATACAGGATGCTTTTCTAATTATTAAAAATCTAATATTTTGATAATTAATATTCTCCATCGAGTCAGAATAAACATTGTCTTACATAAACCCACAAACTAAACTGAAGTCCAGTGAACTAAAATTAGGAGAGTATGGTGAAAAATTACGTTTCTGTCACGTATTAACGATTTAGAAATAGAGAATAGTAATTTAATCCTCTAAATAGAAGTAAACAAATGATGTCGAAAATTTAGTCAAAAAACATTAGATTCTTACTACTTATAAAAAGTCTTTGCATTGCATTGCTAAGACAGGCGGATATGTGTAGCAATAACTATAACTGTATTTAACTAATCTAGTTGTTATATACCGTGTTAATTTTCTTAGTAAATGAAATTGCATAGTTAAAAGACATTTATTTGCGTAAAAACGGTAAAGCTGACTAGTCCTATGTTGGGGTTGAAGTACCCCTTCCCCCTAGTTTCTACGTTTGTTTTTTAGGCGTCGTTTGCAATAATACCTTTAAGGATTTGGTAAACTACAACAAATATTTCTATTAAATTTCAATCTGATAAATGAAAAATTGAAGTCGGAAAAACAATTCTAAAAGTTCAACTTTAACACCCTGTATTTCTTAAGGAAGACATTTTTGTATATAGGTAAATAGGGTTAAAACCTCATTTTTGTCGCCAACAATATACAGTTAATGGGATGACCTGCTTTTTTGTTGCACCCTGTATAATATAATTCCACATTAACAAAGAAATCTTCCGGTTTTCTATTTGGTTTTATCCTATATGTAGGTAAATACAAAAAACATTACGTAATATTTTTTTCTGTCAGTGTCTCAGAGTTTGTTGTTCAGAAAATGATATTCCATAATGAGGTAATGCACAAAGCTAATGTGTTCATCGTGTTCCACTTATTTAACATTTTCCATCATATTGTTATATATTTCTAGCTGAAAAGGTTTTCCAAAGCATGTAAAGGGCCTTATATAATTTTTTTTTGTTACATATTTCTTTCAGTCCTACATTATAACATGAATGAATATTGAATAACTAAGGGTCTCTCAGGAATATTTTAGATTTTTGTAGTTCATTGAAAAGCTCAGCAGACCCGAGATTTGATAATAAGGTCAATGGGATCGACCTCTTCTTAAGTAGAGCGGGGTCAATAGGGAGTAATTGTTAGGTACGTGGGTAGCAGCGGTACTCCTGGTATCAACTCTTTTCAGATTAAATTAGTTTCCGCAACCTTTACCGACGATATCATACGTTTGTTAGAACCCGTGAAACTGTAGGTATTTTTAAGGGAAACAGTTGTGTTTCGTTAGCTTGTACGCGTTGGATTTTAAGGTATGTAAATATGTATTATGACAAATACAAATTTTGTATGCCCATTTACAGTGATAAAAATAATTAAACATTTGATGAATTGAAAGAAAATATTATTATTGATATTGAATGGACTAAAAAATATATAAAGTTGTAGAAATATTAGTATGATTCCTATTAAGAGGTTCTGATGATATAATCAATAGTTATTATTCTCTATTTTTAAACTAAGAGGAGTAAATGAAGAAGTCATCCACAGGGAAAGTAACTAGAAAATATAACTAGATTATTTTGGCGGTAAATTTGAACAAAAAATAGAGAAAATAGGCAAAAAGTAATACAATTCGTTGCTTAGTTGGGATCAGAACTATTTCATTTGCTTTAGGATTAACGAGAAGGGAAAATAAACACAAAATAATCGACGAAGTGGCAACGTTAATCTTTGCCAAATATAACTGACATTTTAAGTGTTAGTAGTTGACAGTATTGACATTGACAACAACCATGAATTTATGTGAAGCTGTGTAAACTTGGCGACAAATTAACCAATAACAAGCTAGTGTTTAGGCGCGAGGAATTTAAATCACTCTTGTTAGTTTAAAAATAAGATATAGTAGTAAAAGATTTTACGATATACAGGGTGTTTTTAAATCAAGCAACAAAAATGAGACAAAAGATTCCTTAGGTGGAAATAAATCGATTTAACCTAACATACCTATATCCCAAGTCGCATAATAAAAACGATACAGGGTGTCGAAGTTAAAATTTTATTTTCGATATTTGTAGATAACTTTCTTCTTCAAAAAATCCAAATATTTACGTAACATTTGTAAATTAGAAATTTTTGCGGGCTTAAATTCAAATTTGTTTGTAATTTTGACTTCACTAGTAGAGACTTCACTTATGGTACATCATGTTTCTTTTAAATGGCAGAACTTTTTTGCTGCTTAGTGTATAGTGTATCTAACTATAGAAACAGTCGATTCTCCTACCTGTTATATCGGAAAAAGGAATACCTTGTTGAAGTCGTTAGGAGTAACAGTTTTCGAAATAATCCTGTTTGAAATATTCAGTGCACCGATTGAAAACTGTTATCGTTTTAGGTAAAGTGCCTTTTCTACTGAAAATACAGCAAACTGTTACTTGGAACAGTTGTTCAGAACGGTAAATTATGGAAACGTGCAAAATTCGGGTGTTTTAATTACTGTTTATAGGTACTATGTTTCTGTTTTCTTTTTTTAACAGTGTCGGAAGTGTAACATATTATTACTCAAAATTTAGAAAATCATTTATTTTATTTTTATACACGGTGTTCTACAAGGTCTGTAACAAACGGTGGCAGATGATAGCTGGGTTAATTTCGAACATTTTTTTCTTATATAAGCATAGGTCTGTTTTGTTTTTATTTAGAAATTACAAGCATTTAAGAAATATATAATTTTATATTTTTTTATTTTATTTATTTATTTTATTATTTGTTTTTATTATTTTATATTTATATTTTATATACAAAGTAGTAGTAAAAAGATGGTTGCTATAAGAATAATTAGTATTTATGTTTAAAGTTTAAACATCTTAAGACTATAAACATTGTTCAAAATGTCCACACTCGGCTCAAATGAAAGCCTCACATCGGTAAACTAAAGATGGTAGACAAGCTGCTTCAAATGTGCCCATAAATAAATGTCCGAAGGATTTAGATATGGGGACCGCGTTGGCCATGCTATACATATACATTGTTGACGTATCCATTTATTCGGGACATAGTCATTTAACCAAGAAGTTACTAGTCTCCCTCTATGTGGTTGTGCACCATCGTGCTGATACGACTTATTTTAAACATTATTAAACCCTATGTCATCAATGAAATCAAAAAGGTTGTTTTCCAAGAACGTTCTATACAGATTTGCATTTAAGCGATCATTTAAAACATGTACAGGCAATGTTGCTGAATATGTTACGCCAGACCTTAACACTGGAACGTTGCTTAAGTTGTATTGATCATCTCCATGATTGTTCTCCGTAATAAGTTAGGTAGTGAAATGCTTACATATTTTTAAACAAACAATTTTTTGCTATAACCCATAACGCTGTCAATAAGAATAAATATTTCAAGATCCAACAAAAGGTAGTAAATTTTTTAAAAAGTTGCATTTTTCAAAATTTATGGATACATAAGTACTGGTGTTGTCTAAAAACTCCTTAAATGTCATAAATCGAAGAAAAAACTCAGGAAGCAATGGAGGATTCGAAGCAAATTATGCTACCAAAGGAAACCTGAAGGGGCGACTTTAGAAATTAAATTACAATATGATTTTTGCACCACTTAGTCCTCCACCGAGAGTATTAGAAGGCGTGCAAAAGAAGAAACCAACAAGTTAAAACAAAATTTGCAGAGGGAAAACAAATAATAATAAATACCCACATATGACACATTTGAGAACTACTCATTTAACTGAGATGTTTTTCACACAGATACTGCAGGTATAATTCAATGCCGGTCGGGGCATTAGCCCGCAGAGTAGTTGTTTCCTGCAGTATTATTTATAGACGACTCATTTAACTCTTTTCTTCACACGCTTTCATCTGAAGACTTTAATAAAAAAATTACCCTAAGCGCTGATGCTAAAATTCCTAAATTCAATTGTTAATGTAAATATTACTTGTAATATATATTACAAGAGTGTACTTTTACTGAGCCACGCTGTATATTATGCAGCTTCTAGAAATTGATGACCTGCCACGTTTCAAACGACTTGGGAAATAAACCAAATTAATTAAATGACGGAAATGTTATCTGAATGTCATCTGAAATTATGTGTATCTCCAAGGGATGTCATTAAGGCTGGCGTTTCAAGGACGAATAATCATATCTAAATATGCACACAAAAAATACACACAGTAGGTGGAGGTCCTTATTAATGTAGTACTAAAATATAATGCTGAAATTGAATCATTTTCTTTAACTTTTGAAGAAAAAATGTGCTAGAGAACATAAAAACTGTGAATTTGTACCTTATCACTGTGTTCTATACACCGTAAAAATACTTGATAATTTACATCAAATCAAGTGTTACTAGTTGTTTAAAAGAATTCTGCAGGATGTGATAATGTTTATAATGTATACAATTTTCTCAATGTGCAGTTGACTTGTAAAATTCAGTAGATTTTATGATAAAACGTATTAGGTGAAAATGATGCTCTTTTTTTCTTATTCTAAATGAATTGTCAGCCTGAAAATTGTTTTATATCCCGGAGAAAACTTGTATAATTGACATAGTGAAGAGATATTCTCTCTAACTTACTCAGATTTTTTTTAGACTGTCTCAACAAACAGCTATGAAATTCGTTGAAAATTTGCCTATAAAACGGCGCCCTTAAATCCATAATTCTGATTCTTCATGAATTGGCTAACTAACCCTTTGAAGTTATCGTAGAATTTGGCGCGTCTCTTTAGAGATGTATAATTTCCTACATGCTTAATTTGTAAGCATAAATAAATACTCGTATATAGTTGATATCAAGATATACTCTTGGCTGCGTTTTCGTTTTTGTATCTTTATTTACAAATTAATTACCATCAAGACACTGTCATTGAAATTTCGTAATTATGTAATTAACTTTCTAATGAACAACTTATTTCTCATTTATTTGATGTTATTTGAGGAGCTGCTGCTTATTGTTGTTCATATCTGATAATTTCAAAGCTATCAAAAGTTTTGAATTGAATTAAGTTAAACTATATATATCTTACTAGAAGTGTTGCAGCAAACTTGTTAAATTTTGTAGAGTTAATTAAATTAACTGTTTGTTAGCTATTACTAGCTACCATCAAATTTTATCTTAATCTAGATTTTCTTATACTCTATACCGGGCGTTTCATAAGTAGCTAATGGGTTTTTATATATTTTTAGATATTAATAATATTGTGTGAAACTAACTACTTTGTGGACTAAAGCTCCAACTAGCGTTTAATTACACCCACAATATCCACCCATATATTCCTTATTATTAGCTAATGGGTCACAAACGATCTGGTAATAGTGTAAGTCAAATATTAAGAATATACTTATATGTATGTACCTATAGGGACGAGTATTGACATGGTGTTGAAGTAAAAGATTTTTTTACGAAAGCATCTGCAGTAGTTGACGTGTTGATTCCAAATTTGGTGTTAATGTATCACTTTTGAGCTATCTTATAAAGGACGCCACATAATATATAGTTGATGTAACTTTCTTTAGAGCAAACATTCTTAAAATTATATTAATTTAGACTTTTTCAGTGAAAAATGTCACACCTTTCGAGGTATTTGTATTAAAAAAAAAACACTAAAATACTAAAAACGTCTATATTATAATTTAGTGTTAGATAAAAAACGTTGCAGGATTTTTTTTACATCTGGTATTATGTGGCTCTCCTATAATATTGTTCAAAAGTAATATAGTACTTAAATTTGGCACTCCAAATTTACAATCGTCGACAACTGCTAAATTAGAGGATTTTGTAAAAAAAATATGTTACTGTAATACCCTATACCTACCTCTATATTAACATTTGCCCCTATACATATCAGAGTATTTTTAATATTTTGGCTTAAGCCAGGTCGTATGATACGCCCTTAATATAGATTTTACGGAAAATTATCGTAAATTGATATCTAAATAAATATGCCAATAAAATATTTCATATATTATATTTGTCCTCAAAGACATCGTACCTAGAGGTAGAAGCTTAGAAATAAATTCTCATGTGCCATTTCATTGTTTGAGCTTATTCGATTTGAAACAAAAGTAATTTCGTCCTGTGTTTGTCTTCAATATGTTTTTTGAAACGACAAAAAACTACTGTTACATCGAATTAAATAAGTCTAATTTAGAAAATATGATGTATTAGTTTTTCTATGTTCATGCAAAAAAACAAAACTTAATTGGACTATATTTTGTGAAAAAACTGGTTCTTTATTGCACTCATCTGTCATTCTACTACAGCATTTTGTGATTATGACAAACATAAACGTTCAAATCGCCGTCATAATTTAGTAAATTTTCTGTAAAAATAAAGTTTGAGTTAACTTGACTTTTTCAATGCAAATCGATAGTGCTAATTAATTATTAAATAATTTGCTATTAAATTACCTACGCTTGTTATTTTCCTGCATTGAATGCCACCTAACTAAACCATTTTGTTTTTTCTCCCTACATGGAAAATACTATTTTACTCCCTCATTTCAAGAAGGAAAGTAGTACTTTTGCTCCCTCGGGAGGCAAACAAGTAGAAACTTCAAATAGCTGTAAGAGTAATGTATTCTTTATTGATACACAAACTTCCTAAAAATGTAGGTATAGGTAATCATCATTTTCTTTCAAACTGATTTTTTATTACTTATTTTTATTTATAAAAATTGAAAACAGTTTAAATTGAGATTTAAATTAACATCAATAACTAAATATTGTTGAAATGTATGGTACAATTAGTTAAATTACTAATGGAAATTCCCCCTGAAGAAATATTGGCTCTGCTGGTGCTTGTTATTTTCCAAATTCGTGGTCGTTGATGAAGAAATTTTCAAAAATAAGACGTTTTTTTGGGTCTTGAAGTAGTATTTTCTCGCGTAATTATTTGGGTGGCTACCTCACATTTTTTAGAAATATAATCATCTAAGTGCCCTTGTGCTACTGCGTTTGTTTGCCATCCCCCATGTCTTTTTAGAGTGAGAATATCACTTCCAGCATTGACTAATAACGTAGTTGAAGTACGGCGGAAACTGTATCCAGTATAGCCTTTCGAATCATCCAAATTTAAAAATATTGCTATTCTGTATGGAATTTTGGCAATTGTGTTTTTGTACATTTCCTTTTCGCATAAGTTACAAAAAAATCTAGAATGACATGTTTTAGGGGACCTACAGTCCATATATTTTCTATACATATCGAAGACAGATACTCCACTTACAATCTCATTTGTTATTGTAATTGCCCTTTTGATATTAGTTTTTGAGTCAGGTATTTGCACCACCAAAATATCGCCTTTATCACTGATATCCTCAAGAACCATATTAGCTAATTCACTACGGCATGCCCCAGCAATTCCAAACCTGAAAAAGGGAAAATGAACTTATGACAGCCTAAAATGTCACTTAATTGTCATTTTTTATATACTTTCTAATAAAAAATGCTGCGTTACGTTTTTATTTATTATTTAACAATAACAATCAATCTTACCTTCATATGTAAGTAAGTTTCATCTGGAGCTTCTGCAATTGATATCCTCTCTAGAAGTATTGGCTTTCTTGGTTTATATGCAACAGGTTTCCTTTTTTAAAAATACAACTAATTTAAGAAACTTAATGTCGATATTGTCTTTAATTTGGAGTGTAGATCGCAACATGTTGTATATTCCATAATGTAGAAGGCTTCAAATCGGTGAATTTTTTGGAAAAGTAAAATAGGACTTCACATATTTTTCTTATTTGCCTAGTCTCCATCCAATATTTAAATAGCTGGTACTCTTTTTCATATATTTCACGATACTTTATCGGTAATAAATTTAACGAAATCACTTGCTTCTTTCAGAATATCTTGAGGAACTTCATCTTCACATTCGGAATACATTATTATAAACTTTTGGGAAGTTTGTTTATTTTGTAAACAAGAAGCAACCTTGGCAATGTTCCATGTACTTTGATTTTTAACAATATTTACTTATCTAAATAGGTACCTATTATGACATTTTGACATATTTGGTTGTTTGATGGTCATGCATAAGAAAATATAATAAAATATATGTAAACCCAATGTAAAACACTGTGAATGGTCGTAGAAAAAATTATGTATTACACAGGAGCTAAGTGAATTTTCCTCCCATGGATATTGATCATCAAACTATCCGCAGGAGGAAATTATGCACTTTGTCCCCTTGTTATACAAATAGCTATTGATTTTTACATAAACGTAGAAAAAATATTGTATGCAACTCGTACAAAAAGTGTTTATGGCAAGCAACGTGAAATTGTCGAACGAGGCCATCGGGCCGAGTTGGACAACACTTTTGCACAAATAACTATTAACATAATTTGTATTTAAAAGCATTGTAATAATTTTCAGTTTCAAAGATTAATGGTACTTTATGGTAGCTCATTAAATATTAATATATCTGTAATTGAAACATAAATTGTTTACGTAAAATGTTGGTTTATGGATCAGATTGATAATTTCATATAAAAAAGGAATTTTAAACAATCTGGTAAAATATACATAGATACTACTAATTTGAGTAGAATCACTGAATAAAATAATTTCCTCCTCTCAGTACCCCAACATTCCAAGTATTCAAAACTGGGAACCCTTTATATTGATACTATCATTCAATATATTATATAAAGTTATTGGAAATGCTTGAAGCTACCAGAATATATGCTCCACAAAAAAATATATATTTGATTTTTTCTGAATACGCCTCCCCGCTTTTTATTGGACGCATATATTAAATTTTTATTATATTTGTATATGTATCAATATATCTTTGGAATTCAACCCCCATGCGTCGGAAACCAAACCAATAGTAAATAACATTTATAGCAAATTGCACTCGAATATTTGTTGTGACCGTTAAGTTTGTGCTCATATGATAACAATGAAACACATTAAATCATTTTTTCTATTGCTAATGTTGAAGTTGCCCTTTCATGTACTAAAAATAATTTTAATCATTAACTAGTATTTTCAAATGCAAATACAAATATTAATATTACAATTAACAATCCCAGAAATATGCATGGAAGAGTATTGGGGCCAATGGTTTGATTTTCCTCGCTATTAAAGGCACTGTTTCCTTGAAATAGTGAACTGAATACTATTCAGTAATAATACAGGGTAATTTAGAACTTATCAAAAAAAGAAGTTGAATGTACAGGGAACTCGAAAATAATTTAAAAATAAAAATAAGTACTTACTAAGTTCTCTACATATTCACTTTTATTTATAAGTATGTGAACATAGTTGTTAAAATGTGGTGTTAGAATAGTATTATAATGTGCGTTTTACAAACAGTTTTTAAAAGTTATTAAATTATTTGATAAGAATTTAAACCTAAAAACGCTACAAATATGATTAAATTTGTGGTGTTTTTAGGTACGGCAAGTAATACGACGACGCTAAGTATATATTCTGATACAGTAATCCTGTCAGCCACTGATTTCACAACGCATATCTCTGCTACGGAAGAAGACTTCCAACCACTTAAGGCTTACGGTGAGCGCTCTATCAAACGATATATAACATCTGTTCCAAAAACCGTCGAGAACTGTTCAGTACCGTGAGAAATGTTTGACCAACACCGTCTTACGTCGCATTCGCCGAGAGTACATTAACAACTAAACTGACTGACTAATTCTGGACGGTTCGGAATCGATTCTTGCTGTGTTGGAACAAACCCATAGTTTTCGCTCAGTAACTCCTTAACGGATAATGATAAAAATATGCGGTTTTTAATAGACTTCAAATATTATTTTACGTCGGCGCTGTGTTTTGAAATTTTGAAAAAGTGTAAAATAAATTTTTTTAAAATGAATTTTGCATATTTTCAAAATTTCAAAACACAGCGCCGACGTAAAATAGTATTTGTAGTCTATTAAAAAAACCGCATATTTATCATTTTCGTTGAGGAGTTACTGAGCGAAAACTATATCCCTTTAGATCGAGCGCTCACCGTAAGCCTTAATCGCTTTACTGTTACCAAGTCTACGCCAGAATTCAAAATGTCTGGATTTGGCAGCTTTAAAAACGCAACCATCTAAATTGTAGAATTTTATAAATAGATAGTTGATGAATGTATTGTGGAGCAGGTTCTAAGGGCGTAGGGCGATGTATTTTCATATAATCTTCAAGACGCTCCAGATTTTTTATTAGTAATACAGAATGGCTGGTCTTTATTGGTTTTGGTGTCGAAAAGAGAAACAACTATCACAGATTGCCGATCGCCAATGTTTCCAACTTCTAATCTGTATAACTCATCCGAACGGCACGCTACATGTAAACCAATTTTAGTTACAACCTGTAAACCAACTGTAACATACATATGTATTTTAGCAATTAGCAAGTTTTATCTTGACTGGGACATATTCAATATCTCCAGTAGTTTGTAGAAATTTTATCACATCTTAATGGCAATCTAAAGGGATGACTCTGTTTAATAATTAAATTCCATAATTGATCATTGAGGAAGTTACTTTATCAATTACTGTCTGCCTTATTTAGTTTATTGTAGTTTTCTCCGGTTCTTCGGTAGAGGACGCTGCCTGGGAGGAGTAGGTAGTGTGAAAGAAGGTGGGGAACGAGCACTGTGTAGAAAGAAGGGCTCGTGTAAAGTACTTAAAGTACTCGTGTACTTTAGATACCACGGCATTTTTGTAAAAAATATAAGTTGTTTATTATAATAAAATCAGTGCAAATATATAGTCCACATGTTTATTGTTACCTCGAAGAGAAAATTAACCCGACAATTACTACTAAACATTTTTAGACCTTTAAATTTTTGAGAATTATTTTGGAATTCATATTACTATTTAAAATAGTGATAAGTACAAATTAAAAGCAGAAGACAATTCAGGAGTAAGCAAATATATTAAAATATATATATGTATTAAATACATTTGCCTGTTGTTAAAACAACTCATCTGAAAGAAATGTCTTTCGAAGAGTGCCGAAAATGGTAGGCTTACATTATTAAAATTTGTTTTATCAATGGGTAATCATTTAGCGTATCTACCATTTTAAAACTCAATTAACAACTCCATACTCGACACAAATAAAAAGTAACACACCACTACGGCTAAACCACAAATAACGTTGCCAGATGTATCAGCTTGACTTGCGTCCGGCAGGGACCAAAGTTGGACAATATTTCATCTTATTTGAAGTCTTCCTACATTTATTTTCTTAAAAATTGCACTGTACCAAAAATTATTGTACTGTACCGATTGAATTTTATAGTAAAATGTACCAAACCTGGCACAATTGTATCACCTCTGGCAGCACTGACTGCAACTGATATATTAGAAAATTATAGTTACTTATCTAGAAATATTTTAATTACCATTTACTGGTTTTAAAAAAGTAAATCAATTATAATTACTTATAGTAGAAATGTAATTTAATTAGTAATTAAATTAGTGAAAATTAAATATTGCCCAGCTCTGATGCCAACTATGTAAAAGTTTCCCTATTTAAAATCTCTTTAAATAATTTCTAATTAATTCTAATTAATCTTTTTCGGTCTACGATGAGCAAATTTTAAATTGTTCATATTCTTATTTTTCAATATAGTGCAATGTTCCCCAAATGTAACATTTAGAAACCTCGAAGTTTCCCTAACATATCAGTACTGTAGAAAAAATATGTTTATAGAATTTTGTCATTTTTTGTTATAAATCAAAATAATTTTTGATTTATGTGGTAGGTACTGATGGTATATGGATTTTACATGAATGCCTTGTGGATCTATTGGATTGTTATATTCCATATACCTGAAGAGACATACTGAAATCAGAACAATTTCTACAATACTTTATTCTCAAATTAAAATTGTAAATGTATTAATTTACCTTTTTAAAGCAATTACCGTTTCTTTCGCAAGCTCTTAAATAAATTACCTGGCTCAACTTAAAGCTGAACAAATTGTTTTCAGATAGTGAAGGGTTTTGTGTCCAGCTAGAGAATAGTCGTCTGCAGCTAAATGAAGTGGATAGGTACAAATTCTTTGCAACGTTATTCCAAGCCGAATTGTATTTATAAAACTACTTAGTTAGCAAATTCACTGAAAAGAATGCCCGTAGAGATACAACGGGCAAAATCATTAGAATCTACACAGATAGTAGACAATCACTACTGATCTTACGTAATCATAAGATAACAACTAGATCAGCATGGGAATGCCATCAGGCACTAGTAGTGGCCTCAGCTAACAACAGCGTATCTGTACGCTGGGTAAAGGGACACGACCGGTGAATTGGCAATAAAGTAGCTGACGAACTGGCTAGGAGTGCATCCAGTATGCTTCCTTTGTCAGCATTTGTTGAAATTATCAAAGGATACACCACAAAGAGTTTATGAAACGTTGGGATGAAACAAATGGCTGCAATTTGGCTAAGGAGTCCCTAGGGTACCCTGCAAGGATACAGCCAAAAAGTACCTGGCTATGTCTAGGACAAACCTCCGTCTAGTGATAGGTATTCAAACTGGACACTGCTGGCTAAGAAAGCACCTCTATAACATGAGGAAGTGTGATACACCTCTTTGTAGGGGTTTGCGAACTGGAAGACGAGACAGTGCTCCATGCACTCTGTGAGTGCGCTGCCATCTCATCAATAAGAGAGTCCGTGTTTGGAGAGCGATGACCTTCTATGGCCTACATTAGAGATCCCCTGAGCAGCGTCACCACCTTTTCTCCTTATTAGGTTGGCTGACGGCTTAGGTGGACTGATCTCCTAATGGGAGGAGGTACAATGATCCTCGCCTTCCGACTGCCTGGTTTTTGGCTTCCCTAAAGTTATTTCACTATTCTAACGACCTGAAAATATTGGCATTCCATACAGCCACGGCTGGGGGTAACGGTTAAGTGTAAAATGTAAAGGAATCACGGGTTTTGAACGGATCTCAATTTGTTATTGTTACATTAGCACGCTTTTAACTACTTGCTTTATCAAGAAAAGAAAGGGATTCAACTTCTAAAAATTATGCTACCAGTTTTTATGATACTTTTTTTTTGAAGACTCAATTACATAAACTAATTTAGATATATTTAGCTCAACAGACTTTATGGCCCTTGGCTTCGAGTTTCTTCATTTTTCTTTGCTACTTCTTCCTATAACTTTTACCTCTTTCATCCAGTCCGTGATTCCTATTTCCCTGAAGTATCTTTTGACTTCTTTTAACCATCTCTTTCTAGGTCTTCCTGCACGTCTTATACCTTCTTTCCGTCCTAATACAATTCTTTTCACCCACCACAACCAAGGATTTATTTTTTTAATTAACATTTCGGGATTAACAACGTATTCTGCGGCTAATCGATTTTTTCAAATTTAGTACATTTTGGTAATAAACTGTATTTATCAATAATGTGTTCGAGAGTGATACAACTTATTAACTTTTTTTGAAGAATCGCTCGAACAGGTCGACTTTGTTTTTTGGGGCATGAACTTGGGTGAAGTTCAATATTCAGAAATGTAACAGGTGACGGCGGGAGGGAGATTAGATTGTTTTTTTATGGCAACCACCTTTTTTATTGCACCGTACAAAAGCTTAGATCTTTCTGATTAATTTGTTGTGCAACATGTTGGGGGTTCGTAGAAAAATATTTGGACAAAAATCGGAAAAACCATATACACACAGCCATTTGTAAGAAACTACTTGATCCATCAATTTTCACATCGTTGGATTGACAGAAGAGAGAAATGTGAGGAGCTTGCATGATCTCCTGAGTTAATATCAGTTGCTTGTTTCTTGAAAAAATACTTCCGTAATACTTTAAAATCAAGGTGTATCGTGACAGACCGGACAAATTAGAAGTCTTGAAGCAACTCATTCGTAATGAAATCCAGAGCTTGTCGACAGGCAGCAGTTTGAACCTTTCACCCATTACAATGAAATAAAAATTGATTATGTTCAGGCTATTCCGTTGAAAAAGCTTTCATGTGGTGCTATAAAAAGGGTTTAAAAAACAAACTGATACACCTTCCCCGCCACAGCATTGGTTACATCTTTGACTTCACCAAAGTTCATGCCCCAAGAAAACAAAGTTGACCTATCCTCCGAAATGCGCATGACATGACTCATCATTTCTAGTAAATTTTTCATTAGTTTCTTGTTTTAGTTAAAAATTGAAGTAATAAATCAATAATCTGGGCATGACCGATATCGTTGGAACGTTTGCTAAATTAATTTTAAAAAAATAACTGTAAAGTTACGCAGTTCCATTAATATTGGTTCGTGATGAAAGTTTATCTGTACCATTATAAGAGCATAATTCCTTACCTTTTTTTCTCCATAGTCTGGATATTACTACCAATTTTATTAGTTTTTAATAAATAGTTAATATATATTAGCTTTATATTTTCATTGAATACTTTTATCTAATCTAACCTAAAATTAGCTATCGAAACCAGTCGTTATCTAAGTATCTATTAGTTCTAATATATTTTCAGATGATTTTTGTGGAATGCAATTAAGTTTAAGTGCATTTTTGTTCAACTGTTAATTATGGACTGAAATATATCACTCCAGATATCTGTAAAGCAGATTATCTAAATGATACTCCAACGCCAAGGTAGAATTTCAGGTAAATTGCTCTATGAAATGCTGCAGATAAAATAGCGCCTTGGACTGTTGCACGTGAAATGTATATGACAGGTGGCATCAGCAAATGAAAATAAATGACTGCGCCCGTCTTGTTTCCACCGTAAAACGATGCTGACACCAAAATGGCTGGCTTAAATGTCTTTCAACAATGCAGTTTCAGAATATTTCAGTTTGTTTATCGGTTGGTTGTTATGTGAATTAAAATAAAATTGAAACAAAGTAGGTAATATTAAAATATGAAGAGTATCACTTTATCTTTTATACGTTGCACTTGGTGTCCGTTGAAAATAATAAATGTGTTTTTTACTTTACATTGATATTGTTATATTCGCACGTGCATGACTTTTCTGGAAGCATATAAATATTGAACAGAAATTCTAATCTACTTGCTGATTTTACATTGTCATTCGAAATGATATGTGGAAGAAAATTAACTAAATAATAACTTCATAAGTTTTATATACTATATCACAGAAAAAGAAAGTATTATAAAAACAAGAACTATACAGTGTGAGCCATTGAAATCTTACCACCCAGATTTGCTTCGTTTTGATGCAACAGCTAAAATAAAAAAACATTCGGATCCGTTTTGTTGGATATGGAAAAGTCTGTGTTGTTCAACCAAACATTTTTTATATTCAGTTAAATATAAACATTTTAGTTATAATCAAATTACCAAAGTAGTTAAAAAAAATAATTGTAAATACTGTTCATATTACCTGTTAACAATTTTTGGGGTATTCTAAACCATTAAGATTCAGTTGGTTAAAACTTAAGTTGCTGTTAACACTTTATTTTTCTATATCTACAGTGTGTCACACTTTTCACACCCTTGTAAAGTTTTACCTAATCGTGTGATTTGGATTGCTATTTTTTGCAACTAGGTGCTCCTCAGATATATCTACTTTCCAATCCAGTATAACAGTCAGGTTACCTCTCCAGGGACTGCTATAATTTTTTTCATAGCGATATTTCGAAATTTCATATTAGCCATTTTTTATGGGAAATCTGCGAAAGCAGCATTAGTCAGCATCCTCGTAAAGTCCATGTATCCGAAATTTTATAAAAATTTTGAACTAAGCTGTTATTGATAATTTAAGAAAACATACATTTACCCTTGTATCGACCTAATTGGTTTTCACATCAACTTAAAATAATTGGTATCAGTTGTGCAACCAATCATTTATCTCTCAATACAATAAAGCAAAATAAAAATTAATAAAAATATTGTTTTTCCTAGGACATGCATGCTTTTGCAGTAATAATGACACTCCTTTAAAACAGTTTTTGAACTTCTGGAAGTTCTGAGTAGAAATTTCATTAGTATTATCTCTATTGGTAAGTGAAACAACTAAGTACTAATGATGAAAATTGTAAGTAGATTTCATTACAAATACGTCTACAGTTCAAAAGAAACCGCAAAATTAATTTTAGAGTGTCATTATTATTGCAAACGATTGCACATTCACCAATCACAGCCTTCTGTGAACAAGATTCAAAATTTAAAAATACTTAGCTGGCTATGTTATATCGGAAAATGCCATTAAAAAATGGTTAGAATTACAAACTTAGCTTATATAAGTTTTTGAGAAAATTTTTTCAGTACTTATAACAGCCTATATTTTTTTAAATTATCATACTTGTTCACAGTAGGCCGGGATAGGAAAAAAATGTTCTTTATTTATTATATACAAGATGTTTTATTGGGAAATCTACATACGTTAACAGTAAAAAAAACCTATTGTTGAAGGGTCAAACCATTGTCATTACCCAAATTCAGGGTGTTTTACCGATTTTAGCTATTTCTTCAACTTGCGACAAAAGGCGAACCACTGTGTATGAATAAAATGATATTCGATAGGGGTATTCTTCTTACTTCACTCAATACACTAACGTCATAAGCGAAACAGAGATTCATATCTAGAAGCATATTTGGTTTATTCGCAAAAATAATACCTTGTACCTATGTAAGATTTTGTAAAAATCGATTCAAGCGTTTGATTAAAGGAGAAGTAGTGGAGTGAGTGCTGTAGTTGTGCATTTAAGTCTTCATGTTTAATTGTTCGATCAAATAAGTCTATGAGAAATTGTTTCAAGTAAAAACTAGTAAACCCAGTTTTGTAATTATCAAATTCACAATTAATTCTTATTTTATACGTAAGACTACCAATTAATTTGGAGAAAAAAGTTTTAACGTCAATTTTTCCAAACATGGTGAGCTTCTATTGAGTTGCCTTCAAGGTCACCAGACACCGCTCCTGTTGATTACACAGGTCCACAAAAAAAAGTGGTGTGTGCTGAGGGTCCCATTACATTTTTCCATGTATTTTTTCCCGCACAGCAAATTTTAGAAAAAAACCATAAAAACGATAAAAATCACATCAAAAGTTTAAACAGGTCCAAAAAAAAAGTCATGTGTGCTGGGAGTTAGATTATATTTTTTATTGTATTTTTCCCGCTGAACACGAATCTGAAGTTAAAATTGGGGGTTACACAGCAAATATTTGAGAAAACCTAAAAAATGGGTAAAAATCACTTTCTCGTAATTTATTTTATATGATACTCTCTAAAACTGAAACAATGAGAAATGCTGTGAATTTGTGAATATTTACTATTTTACAGCTATCTTGGTATACTTATAGCTGTAAAATAGTAAATATTCACTAATTCACAGCATTTCTCATTGTTTCAGTTTTAGAGGGTATCATATGGAATAAATTACGAGAAAGTGATTTTTATCGATCTTTTTAGGTTTTCTCAATATTGCTGTGTAACCCAATTTTAACTTCAGATTCGTGTTCAGCAGGAAAAATCCAAAAGAAAAATAGTCTCACTCCCAGCACACATGACTTTTTTTTGTGGACCTGTGTAAACTTCTGATGCGATTTTTATCGTTCTTATGGGTTTTCTCTAAAATTTGCTGTGCGGCCCCATTTTAACTTCAAATTCGTGTTCAGCGGGAAAAATACTTGGAAAAAATATAATGAGACCCTCAGCACACACCACTTTTTTGTGGACCTGTGTTGTTAAGGTATATGAAATTAACAGTCAGGAACTGATTGAGGGAATTGTCAATACCTGCAATTAAGTATGAAACAATTCTGTATCCTGATATTATAAGAACATCTATAATAACTATTATAAAAAAGCATGGAAGTGTGTTCTACTTAACGGACACTTTGAGCATTTTTTGTAGTGTTACCTAAACTTGTTTTTGTTTTGTTACTACCTGTTATTTAGCATACTCTTTATTTTTCTCTTTAAATACATTTATTAGTTGATTATTGACTGAATTAAACAATTTACAAAAACCATTATTATTTCTACACATAAAATACATATTAGTTCACCCTAAAAATTGATAACTACATACAGTGTGGAAGAAAAGTTTGGAATAAATTAATTATTTCTATAACAACGAAGTTTAATGAAATTTCCTCGAACCCGTCGATTTTGCTTTTTAAAATGACTCTTTTTTCTATACTAACGCATTTCCGATGTTCATTTGTTTTCGCGTGATGACGTCATCGGATATTTTTTTAAATAGAACCCCTATATTTTTTCATCGGATTCTTGTAGAGCTTAACTTGCTGAATTCAAAAATGTATAATTTCAACACTTTATTCCTTCAACTTTAGCAATAGTGCAGCTATTGAAAACTGTTATCGTTTCAGGTAAAGTGCCTTTTCTACTGAAAATACAGCAAAATGTTACTTAAAAAAGTTGTTCAGAACTGTAAATTATGAGGACGTGCAAAATTTTAAGAAGATCGGCGAGGTTTGATTTTGAAACAATTTTTCAACAAAGCACAAAGATTTTATCAAAGCAGGTCCATCTTTTTAAAATTTTGCACTTGTCCATAATTTACCGTTTTGAACAACTCTTTCAAGTAAAATTTTTCTGTATTTTCAGTAGAAAAGGCACTTTACCTGAAACGATAACAGTTTTCAATAGCTGCACTATTGCTAAAGTTGAAGGAATAAAGTGTTGAAATTATAAATTTTTTAATTCAGCAAGTTAAGCTCTACAAGAATCCGATGAAAAAATATAGGGGTTCTATTTAAAAAAATATCCGATGACGTCATCACGCGAAAACAAATGAACATCGGAAATGCGTTAGTATAGAAAAAAGAGTCATTTTAAAAAGCAAAATCGACGGGTCCGAGGAAATTTCATTAAACTTTGTTGTTATAGAAATAATGAATTTATTCCATACTTTTCTTCCACACTGTATATCAAATTTGACAAAAAAGCTTAAATTTTCTGGCATTTACTTCAGGATGCCATCAGTATTTGAAGCTGAAACAGAAAATTAAACAGGAAAATTAATTGCACAATTACAGCAAATTCACCATAAACTCTATTATTTCTGTTCTACTCAAATGCCTGAACTGACCAGACCCCTGCATTTTTGTTTCGCTTATGATTCATGGCTTCATTGAGTAAAGTAAGTTAAATACCCCTACCGAATTTCACTTGATTTCACTTGACTAGGCCTCCTAGATATCCTGTATTTACTGTTAACGTATGTACATTTCCCAATGAAACACTCTGTATAGAGAGAAATTACTCATTGTACAACTGACACAAATTTTAAGTTGATTTGAAAATAAATTAAGATTAGACTAGGAATTTTATTTTAAAATAATACTTAAGAATGGATTTGTAAATTCATATTTAACTTTACACTATACGAACTATTCGTATGAAAAGTAACAGATAAATTAACCAAGTGTGATCTCGTTGCACAAGCTCCTGCTATCCATTGCGATCGGTCAGTGGTCGCGCGGTTTAAGGCGTCAGTACTTGAATCGAGGTGACTGGATCGCTGTGGGTTCGACCCCCGCAGCCGGTAGACCGTATATAAGCTATATTCGTGGAGAGATTGGCACCCTCTCTGCGGGTATTGTAGGGTGGAAGAATGTTGGCTTGGGTCAATGTGAGAGATTGATACCGGTTGACATTTGACTACCCCCCTAATTAATGTGGTTTTCCAGGTTTCCCTCATTCCTCCACTGAATGGTGGTTAGGGCCTACCAACGTAAGTCGTTCCTGGGCGCAAATGCGGCCTGCTTAATAATAATATGCCGCCCCCTCTCCCGCACAAGTCTTCGACTTCTGGGCTAATTCTCGTGATTAGAATGAGGGGTAGAGATATTATTATTATCTATTATTATTGTTCGGTATGGAAAACATTAACAGGAAATGAAAGAATAGCTGTATATTTGCGGTTAAGTAATCCTTATGTTAAATTCAGTATTATGCCATTCTTACGTTATTTACATTGCGTCGTTTCAGACAAATTGCCTTGTATATTTACAATCCCAATAGGGAAGTCTAGGAACGAACACAATGCACTCCAGAGATGAGAAGCGCCGGCGCCGCAGCATTGGGGTCAAGAGTTGAATATATTTTTAATTCCTGCACATGACCCAGGGAATGAAAATAAAAATGGCATTGGAATAGTTGATTATGTTTGATGCTGACAATCTGACAAAATATTTGTAGTGAATGAATCCATCTAACTCCAATATACTGTACCTCAGCATAGGTGGAACCAAGTAAATTTCTTGTTTATTTGAAGGGATATGAAAAAAGCAAAAAAAGGTGTCAATTTAGTTTTTTCATTCATACATACTGATTGACCACAAATAATCATAACAAAAAAAAAATATTATATACAGGCCGTTTCATTAAGACTCCCAGGTGATTATATTGAAAATTTTAAGAGGAATTCTCTTCATAACGATATACCCACACGCTGCGGCGTAAAATATTTTTTTGATGACGGGAATTTTGAATAGTCTGGTAAATTCATAGCAACATTTGTGGTATAAACAATTTTTGAAAATCTAGTGATTTTCGAGATATTTGGAGCTGTTGGTAACTTTATTTATATTAATAGTAGACATATGCTTATATTTGCAAACAATGTAAACAAAAAATGGGTTTTCCAAATACGTACAGAAAAAAGAGTGTATTAATCTAAATGACGTTTGTCTTAGACACTTTCATGGAAAAATAGGCCTAAAACCGGTATTTAAAAATCTGAACACGCCATATACATGACCTATGACGTCTGACGCCGTTCGTATACCTAATTATTAATATTAATACGATAGTACATACATTTAGAAGAGTTAATATGTCACTTGTGATATGATTAGGTGTTATTGTGTTAAATAGACATTTGTATTGAATAAAGTTGTAAAATAGACTCCTAAAATGGGATAAAGCGCATCTCATCGGGCAAATGGAAGAAGTATTGCATTATGCCATTATATAAAAATGAAAAGAAAAATTTGGTGTAGGGCGATGAAGCGCGACGAAAGGAAGCATTGCAACATTGAAGACCATTTTAATGTAAGTTTACCTAATTGAAAATATAGGCAGCTTTAAATTCATCGAAAAAATTAAAATATAGAGTTGTAAAGAATCAATCAAACTTTTCTATTAAGCTACCAAAATGTATACAGGGCGCTTAGAAAATCAATGGTAAAGCAAACTTACTGCATTTATTATATTTAGTGCTACATTCCGATTCCAAATAACATGTTCTTGCTCATACCATTTACGTGATGTAGAATGTTATTTGAGGCATTTATAAAGTTTTTCTATCCGACTTCACTGCATTAGATTACCTGTTTTATTGTATTGTATTATGAAAACATAACAAACAAAAGTAACAAATAAGGATTTTTTCAAAATGTTGAAAGAGAAATTAAATCAGTAGTAAATAGCAACAAAAATGTATTAATTTTAAGAAATTAATAAATATTAAATATCATTATTCTTTGCTGTTACTTATTATTTTTTAAATTAAAACAAATATTAATTTTATAAATACCTCAAGTAAAACCATTTATCTGATACTTACGCAACAGCATTGTCACCGTAATTATCACGAGCAGATCTAGACTGTAAACAAAGGAATAAATTACGTTTAGCATTACCGTAATTCACTACATCACCACTAATAATCATCGCATTGTCTACACAGTAACTACGACCCACAAATGCCACAAAAACGCAAGAAACAAACGCCTATTTACATCAAAAACACCGTAACCTGCACGTGTATCCACTGAAATAAACCGCACTGAATGGCGTGTAACATCGCACCAATGATGTCGCGTTTTTAGTCACGTGGTTTTGTTTACATGCTATGGCAATTTGTTAATGTTAATTCTGTAATTGTTATATTCTGATCATTCAATAAGTTTGAAAGATTACCCTGAATACATTTCAAAGCAATGTAAAATTCATGCCCCATTATTAAAAATAAAATAAAATAAATAAATATAGTGTAATTGTCAGTTACACCGGAAGTGTAATAGAATTTGTTTTGTTATATTTTATTTATCTCAATCAATCTCAATATGAATGAAATTTCGAAACACCTACACACCAAAATTTATATCTAAAAAATATAGCACTTTTTATATTACAAAACTTCTTATTTCTTAATCCAAATATCTGGGAATCCGATAGAATTTCGAAATTTGTTTATAAAAAGTTGCTTGGAAAGTATATTATTTTGCATAGACTACTTCTTAAAATTCCTGTCATCTAAAAATTATATTTCCCCTTAAAATTTAAGGCATATGCAATGCATTTTACAAATTTTATGTATCTCGTATAACTTTCAATATAATCGCCTGGGCAGTCTTAAATGAAACACTCAGTATTTAGAGTAGTATTTGCCATAAACATTGGACTCGGTTATAATAATTCATCTGTCAAGGAGACAGGCGTCGGCATTTGATTTACGTTCAGCATTGTTACACCTATCTGTCTGTTTCAATTGAGCATGCTTTGTGTTTATGTTCTAGAGCTGATTTATTAAAATCGATAATATTATTTCGAAATAATGTTATTATTTTATTTCCGACAAATCACACTCTTTTGTGTGCGAATAAAGTTTTGTAATAACTCGCCGAAGCATTGCACGAGGAATAGTTGATTTCATCTAATTTTTTGTTTCAATTCCTTCAAATTTTGCAGCATTGTGTATGCTTTACTCTTAAGGTCGCTCCACAAGAAAAAATCGGCGAGGATCAGATCGAGACTTCTCGCTGGTCATTTAATGTCTCTTCTTTGACTGATAACTCTTTTTGGAAATAATAGTTTATGAAGAGAATCCGACGATTGAATCGTGACATGAGAAATAGATCCATCTTGCTAAAAAATAGTGTTATAGCTTCCATGATTGTGAATTGCAGGTGTTACAAATTTGCTGATTATATGTCAGCATCGCTTAGATGTAACTGTTTTCGATTGACCACTATTATCTTCCAAAAATAAGGGCCAGTTATTCTTTTTCTAATTCCATTTCTAATTGGCTCCTATTTTTTTAAAGATAATCTTGATCAAGGTCAAACATTAGAGATGAAATAATTGCTATTTCTTGTGCAATGCTTCTGAGTTATAAAAACTTTGCGATTTAATAAGTGTGAAAACATAAACAATGCTCACTTATCCAATATCCTTTAACACAAATAAAAATATACTTAGTCTTTTAGCTTTCTTTTAGTTTGTTTAGATATATAAATTCTGAGTATTTATTTTTAAAGGATAAAATAAGAAAATACTTCTGAAACAATATTTGCTTTACAGAATGGAGAACAGCATTAAATAATTTTCATAAATTATTTTGAAGAACGCTCAATTATGATTAAAATTTTGGATGGTAGGTATACTTCCTCCATACAGGCCGTGGCAATTATATTGTATACAAATTGTTAAATAGCTTCTTGAGAATATTCTAAATAAAATTGTTGTATATGATTATCGATCTTGACGTATTTACATTTCAATTATTGCAACGAAAGTTTTTCTCTAGGGCGATCCTGGATACATCAGTTATAAGCGAATAATACTGATTGGTAGACTAGTATAATTAGATGGTTATGGCTTTTTGACAATTTTTCAAGGAAACACCACAAACTAACAGAAATAGATATTTATAAATTGTAATATTAATAATTTATTTCGGCAGTGAATTATTTTAAACTTTAACTCAGATTCTTTTAAATAGTAAACACAAAATAGTCTTAATAATTGTATTTCCACACATATATTACTAAAATAACTAGATACAACATGAGATAAAGGCTTAAAATTCTTACAGAAAATGTTGAAATTGACCATTGGCGTGAACACTGGCATGGGCTTCACTGCATCGAATACTGTTATCTCTATAAGATGTACATAAACTAAAGTAAAAGTAAAAGATGAAACATATGTTTTTAAACGTAATTGACAAGTGATTCTTATGTTTTACTTTATGTAAATACTAGATACCTTTGATGTTTGATGAGACTGATCAATAAAATGCCTAACGACAAAATATTTGCATAGGTTTTTGATGACAATGTAAGCACCGCACGGTATAGGTGACCCACGACGAGTTTAAGAGTGATTTATGGTTGTTTTTAAGAAATGCCGAATGAAGTACGCCATACAATGGCCGCCTTCTACATGTTTGATAAATTGGAGCGCAGCACCCTGTATATGTTAAAATCTGCAATAAACATAAACTACCACAATGGTAATATCACAGATTTTCCACAAATTAATTTGACTAACAGACATTTCATTCACATTTTGGCTACATAAATTAAAAGCACTGAATGATTCTTACAAAACATGTAGAAACGTATGGTTTTTATGAGTCATTTAAATGGCATTTTACTTTCTTAAAAGAGAGCAGATACTTCTCAGTCAGTGGGATTACTGTGTCTTGAAAAATTAGTTGAACTTACTATTTATTACAACAATTTTAATTATGGTATACCAACCTAACCACTCTCAGTCAGGGCGTTTGAGTTAAACTTTCCTGTTTGTCATAAACATAAACTGCCGCTGACATGATTTACTAGTCCGCATCTCCCGCTTTAGTGTCCTTTGTGAAATTACCCCAAAACCTAGAAAATAAAAGACGACGCAAATGGGATATCATACCAGTTTTACTCAGAACTCAGCCTATCCTACCTAAGTCCTTATCCTTTAAAGTTATGAATGCACTATGTTCTTAGTATATGCTATCATTAAAGACCCCCTTCTTCTAATGATTGTATTAATTAATTAAAATTTGTATAGTAGAAAATATTCGTAGTATTAGAATATCTTTCATTGTACAACACAATACCATAAAATTATGTTTAATAGCTATAGAAAATTTCTTAACTACTTGTCTCTAAAGTTTTAACAATTTGAATCAAATAACAAAGATATTTTTAGTCTTCAATGCAATGGTGAACCATCATCATAAACCAAAATCATCAAAATAGTTTCATTAAATACATCACAAAATCAGTAAATAATATATGTTTTTTGTTTTAGTGGTCAAATACCGTGGAGAAAATGTGGAACCGAAAGTCTTGGTTCATCCCCAGGTCTATCCCGTAAAATACCCACCCCTGAGACGTCACATACCGCCCCTGTAACTGTGAGTATTTTTTTGTTTCTGTGTGTTTCAAGCTTGGTGTCAGCGGCCGCTTATTTTTCATGTTACTGAATTCCCAAAATGTGTGAAGAAATTCTATTTTTCTTCAATTTTTTTTTAATATGACAAAAAAAATCCACCGTGGTTACGTTGGCCTCCGGCCGGCCAGCCTCCGATCGAAGCGCGCGGCAATAGCACCACGGTTAACAGTGGAAGGCATGCCGCGCGCTCAATACATACATTCAGCTTCATCGACAAACCATACATCCCGTAAAATTCATGAAATTCTCATATCTAGATATCGAATACATGATACAATGTTAATAAAGATTAATATAATATTAATTAACGTTGGCCGGAGAGAAGTGCTGTATACTACAAAATTCGTAGTTTCATCGAATACTATGTACTGCATAAAATAAATAAAATTAAATATGGACAAAATATTCACAGGGGACCTAAAATGGTCTATATATTATCGATCCCTAAAAGCACAATTGCAAAAAAATGGACTCAACTCGAGTAGGGCCCTTGGCCGGTGGGAAGTGCGGCAGAAAATCTCAATAAAATACGATAAAGCTGTCGCGAAAAATCTGAATATAATGTTTCTCGCAAACTACCTCAAAGGCACATGCACAAAATACTTATAAATATTTTTCTGCAAAAAAAAATATGTATTTATCAAAAATCGAATTTTTCTCTTCATTCTTACTCCTGTGACGGCGCGTCCAAATCGGAGGCTAGGCGCTACAGAAAAATTGGGAATTTTTCTCTCAAAAATATGTACAGGGTTCGCTTCTAGAAACCCGTGGCAATCACTTAAAAACAAAAATGGGCCGCTTCGGGCCCTTACCAAGCGCCAACGGGCCTCTAAAATTGCCAAATGCTGTAAAAATATAAGTTCTATCGAATTCTAATTAACATAAAAAATCAGTAAAATTAGATATGGACAAAATATTCACAGGGGGACCTAGAATGGACCATATATTATCGATCCCAAAAGGCACAATTGCAAAAAAATGTACTCAACTCGAGTAGGGCCCCTTGGCCGATGGGGCGTGCGATAGAAAATTTCATTAAAATACGTTAAAGTGGTCTCGAAAAATCTGAAAATAATGTTTTTTGCAAAATACCTGAAAGGCACATGCACAAAATACTTATAAATATTTTTCTGCAAAAAAAAATATGTATTTATCAAAAATCGAATTTTTCTCTTCATTCTTACTCCTGTGACGGCGCGTCCAAATCGGAGGCTAGTCGCTACAGAAAAATTGGGAATTTTTCTCTCAAAAATATGTACAGGGTTCGCTTCTAGAAACCCGTGGCAATCACATAAAAACAAAAATGGGCCGCTTCGGGCCCTTACCAAGCGCCAAAGGGCCTCTAAAATTGCCAAATGCTGTAAAAATATAAGTTCTATCGAATTCTAATTAACACAAAAAATCAGTAAAATTAGATATGGACAAAATATTCACAGGGGACCTAGTATGGACCATATATTATCGATCCCAAAAGGCACAATTGCAGAAAAATGTACTCAACTCGAGTAGGGCCCCTTGGCCGATGGGGCGTGCGATAGAAAATCTCATTAAAATACGTTAAAGTGGTCCCGAAAAATCTGAAATTAATGTTTTCGCAAAATACCCGAAAGGCAGATGCACGCGATACTTATAAATATTTCTCTGCAAAAAAAAATATGTATTTATCAAAAATCGATTTTTTTCTCGTCATTCTTACCTCTGTGACGGAGCGTCCAAATCGGAGGCTAGTCGCTACAGAAAAATTGGGAATTTTTCTCTCAAAAATATGTACAGGGTTCGCTTCTAGAAACCCGTGGCAATCACTTAAAAACAAAATGGGCCGCTTCGGGCCCTTACCAAGCGCCAACGGGCCTCTAAAATTGCCAAATGCTGTAAAAATATAAGTTCTATCGAATTCTAATTAACACAAAAAATCAGTAAAATTAGATATGGACAAAATATTCACAGGGGACCTAGAATGGACCATATATTATCGATCCCAAAAGGCACAATTGCAAAAAAATGTACTCAACTCGAGTAGGGCCCCTTGGCCGATGGGGCGTGCGATAGAAAATTTCATTAAAATACGTTAAAGTGGTCTCGAAAAATCTGAAAATAATGTTTTTTGCAAAATACCTGAAAGGCACATGCACAAAATACTTATAAATAATTTTCTGCAAAAAAAAATATGTATTTATCAAAAATCGAATTTTCTCTTCATTCTTACTCCTGTGACGGCGCGTCCAAATCGGAGGCTAGTCGCTACAGAAAAATTAATTTTTCTCTCAAAAATATGTACAGGGTTCGCTTCTAGAAACCCGTGGCAATCACATAAAAACAAAAATGGGCCGCTTCGGGCCCTTACCAAGCGCCAAAGGGCCTCTAAAATTGCCAAATGCTGTAAAAATATAAGTTCTATCGAATTCTAATTAACACAAAAAATCAGTAAAATTAGATATGGACAAAATATTCACAGGGGACCTAGAATGTACCATATATTATCGATCCCATAAGGCTGAATTGCAAAAAAATGTACTCAACTAGAGTAGGGCCCCTTGTCCGATGGGGCGTGCGGTAGATAATCTCTTTAATATACGTTAATGTGGTCCCGAAAAATCTGAAATTAATGTTTTTCGAAAAATCCCCGAAAGGCAGTTGCACAAAATACTTATAAATATTTCTCTGCAAAAAAATATGTATTTATCAAAAATCGATTTTTCTCGTCATTCTTACCTCTGTGTCGGAGCGTCCAAATCGGAGGCTAGTCGCTACAGAAAAATTGGGAATTTTTCTCTCAAAAATATGTACAGGGTTCGCTTCTAGAAACCCGTGGCAATCACTTAAAACAAAATGGGCCGCTTCGGGCCCTTACCAAGCGCCAAAGGGCCTCTAAAATTTCCAAATGCTGTAAAATATAAGTTCTATCGAATTCTAATTAACACAAAAAATCAGTAAAATTAGATATGGACAAAATATTCACAGGGGACCTAGAAAGGACCATATATTATCGATCCCAAAAGGCACAATTGCAAAAAAATGTACTCAACTCGAGTAGGGCCCCTTGGCCGATGGGGCGTGCGGTAGAAAAAAATCTGAAAATAATGTGTTTCGCAAAATACCTCGAAGGTAGATGCACACAATACTTATAAATATTTTTCCCTCCACCCTCCACCTACCTCCAGCCATTTCTAACCTCAGCTTTGTCGCACCGTAGAGATATTTGTTTCAGTATATTTCAAATTAATTAACAAACCAATACATATACAGGGTGTCCAGAAACTCTCCTGACAAACGAAGACCGGAGATTCCTCAGATAATTTTAAGACAATTTAACCCAATTCACCTAGTCCGAAAATGCTTCCTAAGGGAACTAGAGCTCTTTGAAGATGGCGCCTTGTAAATAGTTTTGTTTAAATACCTCCAGAACGCTTCTACTTAGAAAAACAAAAACTGGTACGCTTGTTTAGCCTTCAGAGATAAACCGATTCCATCAATTGCGAATTTCTAGTACCGGTCATAGGCGTCCGTTTTAGGTAGGTCAACGGTTATTTTAATTGATAAATTCTTTGTATTTTAATTTTAAGAATTTGTGACACTAGATTATTAACGAAAATTTTTAAATCCATTTTTCTAGAAAACGGTGTATCCTGATGACTTAAAGCAAGAGTACCTTTTAGTACTAGAATACCTGAAAATTTAATAAATTTAACGAAAATTTTTTAAATCCATTTTTCTAGAAAACGGTGTATCCTGATGGCTTAAAGTAAGAGTACCTTTTAGTACGAGAATACCTGAAAATTTAATAATCTAGAGTCACAAATGCTTAAAAGTTAAAGACAAAAAAGTTATGCGTTAAAATAACCGTTGACCTACCCAAAACGGACGCCTATGACCGGTACTAGAAATTCGCAATTGATGGAATCGATTCATCTCTGAAGGCTAAACAAGCGTACCAGTTTTTGTTTTTCTAAGTATACTCGCGACAAGAATTCAGACGACTTACGTCATACGAACAAATGAACAATTCATTATATTTTTATCAAAATATTTAAGAAGCTGCAACTGATAGTAATAAAACTGTATACTACACTAAAGTTTGCATCATACATTGCACTAAATTGCAATAAAACATTGTTTGTAAAGCGAACAAATATCGAAAATTACGTTGACAATATACACAAATGTGTAACGTCAGCTGTGACGTAAGACGTCTGAATTCTTGATTCGAGTATAGAAGTGTTCTGGAGGTATTTAAACAAAACTATTTACAAGGCGCCATCTTCAAAGAGCTCTAGTTCCCTTAGGAAGCATTTTTGGACTAGGTGAATTGGGTTAAATTGTCTTAAAATTGTCTGAGGAATCTCCGGTCTTCGTTTGTCAGGAGAGTTTCTGGACACCCTGTATATTTACCTGTTAAGTGTCCTGTTAATAAGATACATTGAGCGCTGCGCATTTATGGCCACCTCCACCCCTGCCATTCCTGACCTCACCTCTGCCGCACCGTAAATATATTTGTTTCATTATATATAGATTTACTTGGAGATTTACTAAAATACTGTACAACTTATATATCTATTTAAACATCTGGTCTTTTTAAAACGATACCTTGACCGCCGCGCATTTATGGCCACCTCCACCCCCTGCCATTCCTATCCTCACCTTTACCGCACCGTAACATGTTTGTTTCATTATATATAGATTTACCTGGACATTTACTAATATACAGTACAACTTATATACCAATTTAAAGATAAGAATTGTTTAAAACGATACCTTGACCGCCGCGCACTTATGGCCACCTCCACCCCTGCCATTCCTAACCTCACCTCTGTCGCACCGTTAATATACTTTCATTGTTTATATGTTTATTTGATGTCTCGTTCGATTCATTTCAATATGCTCAAGGAACCAGTTTATATTTACAGTCACTATATATATATATATATATATATATATATATATGGTTGTAAAATTTCTCCGGTTCTTTTCATGATGAATCTGCATGGTCCTCAAAAGAACCATTTGTTTGACAACGTTTCGGTAAAATCTCATTTACCATCTTCAGGTCTTTTACTTCTGCTTCGCGTTACTACGGTCGGCTTACTGGAAGATGTTTGTCCACTTGGTGAGTTATATACTGTGCTTCCGTTCCGGTGTGTGGTTTTCTTCGCATGGCTGCGCGTCACGGGTCTTGCGTTTAACGGTGCTGTGGGTTCTTGTGTTCTGCTTGGCCTACTCTCAGCGTTGCGTATCACTGGTTTATTGATCTTCTTGGTTTTCAGGACAGGTTTCCAAGCTGTTGGTAATCTTTGGGTATCGTCACGTGTATTAAGATTTTGAGGATGTTTTTCAATTTCGATGGCTTCTCTAATTATTCTTTTTGCCTTATGCTCCATTCTTGCTAGTACCTTGGTATTTTAGAAATCATTCTGGTAGCCAGTGTCTTTTACATGTTTTTTCATTTTTCTGGACAGCATTCCGATGTTCTTCTTTCCGGGTTTGAATTCTTCTGTTAGTTTGTCCAATGTACGTCTTCTCACAATCTCCGCAAGGAACTTCATATACCCCTTGGTCTTCTAGAGGAATGTTTGTTTTGGCTGATGGTAGCATATTGCCAATCTTCCTGTCCGTGTTGAAGATGGTTTCTATTTTATATTTCTTTAAAACCCTGCTTATTTTGTCGGTAGTTCCCTTGACATATGGCAGGAGAGCTTTGGCTATTGGTTTATCTTCTTCCTTCTGTTCTTTGTTTCGCCTAGGTCTTAAAGCCCTCTTGATGTTGTTATCAGAGAAACCATTTTGCTGTAAGGCTAATTTAACGTTTTTAATTTCCTCTTCTTTGTGGTCGTCGTCAGAGAGTCGTTCTGACCTTGTCATTAGTGTTTTGATCACTGATTGTAGCTGCGATGGGTGGTGATGAGATTCTGATTGTAGATATCTGTTCGTGTGTGTTGGTTTCCGATATACCGTATAGCCTAGACATCCATCTGGTTTTTCTTTATACACACATCGAGGAAAGGTAGCTGTTGGTCCTTTTCCAGTTCCATGGTGAACTTGATTTTTGGATGTCTGTTGTTCAGATGAATTAAGAATTCCTGTAATTTCTCCTCGCCATGTGTCCATATGACAAAGGTGTCATCGACATATCTCAGCCACATAGATGGTTTATATTCTGCTGCTTCTATTGCTTGTTCTTCTAATTCCTCCATGAATAGGTTGGCTATTACTGGTGACAAAGGCGATCCCATGGGTGCTCCTTCTATTTGCCTATACTTTTGGTTTTTGTAGACAAAGTAAGTGTTCTTTAGGCAATGTTTCGTCAATTCCATTAGATCCTCTCTTACATGGTATTTCCTCTGGATCATGTCGAGTGCTTGTTCCACTGGAATGTTTGTAAATAAGGACACTACATCAAAACTTACTAGCAGATGTTCTGGATCCACTTTTACGTTTCTAATACACGGGTTTCTAGAAGCGAACCCTGTACATATTTTTGAGAGAAAATTCCCAATTTTTCTGTTGCGACTAGCCTCCGATTTGGACGCTCCGTCACAGAGGTAAGAATGACGAGAAAAAAATCGATTTTTGATAAATACATATTTTTTTTTGCAGAGAAATATTTATAAGTATTGTGTGCAACTGCCTTTCGGGTATTTTGCAAAAAACATTATTTTCAGATTTTTCGAGACCACTTTAACATTATTATTACTATTGACATTATTTTAATGAGATTTTCTATCGCACGCCCCATCGGCCAAGGGGCCCTACTCGAGTTGAGTACATTTTTTGCAATTGTGCCTTTTGGGATCGATAATATATGGTCCATTCTAGGTCCCCTGTGAATATTTTGTCCATATCTAATTTTACTGATTTTTGTGTTAATTAGAATTCGATAGAACTTATATTTTACAGCATTTGGCAATTTTAGAGGCCCGTTGGCGCTTGGTAAGGGCCCGAAGCGGCCCATTTTTGTTTTTAAGTGATTGCCACGGGGTTCTAGAAGCGAACCCTGTACATATTTTTGAGAGAAAATTCCCAATTTTTCTGTGGCGCCTAGCCTCCGATTTGGACGCGCCGTCACAGGAGTAAGAATGAAGAGAAAAATTCGATTTTGATAAATACATATTTTTTTGCAGAAAATATTTATAAGTATTTTGTGCATGTGCCTTTCAGGTATTTTGCAAAAACATTATTTTCACATTTTTCGGGACCACTTTAACGTATTTTAATTGAATTTTCTATCGCACGCCCCATCGGCCAAGGGGCCCTACTCGAGTTGAGTACATTTTTTGCAATTGTGCCTTTGGGATCGATAATATATGGTCCATTCTAGGTCCCCTGTGAATATTTTGTTCATATCTAATTTTACTGATTTTTTGTGTTAATTAGAATTCGATAGAACTTATATTTTTACAGCATTTGGAAATTTTAGAGGCCCTTTGGCGCTTGGTAAGGGCCCGAAGCGGCCCATTTTTGTTTTTAAGTGATTGCCACGGGTTTCTAGAAGCGAACCCTGTACATATTTTTGAGAGAAAAATTCCCAATTTTTCTGTAGCGACTAGCCTCCGATTTGGACGCGCCGTCACAGGAGTAAGAATGAAGAGAAAAATTCGATTTTTGATAAATACATATTTTTTTTTTGCAGAAAAATATTTATAAGTATTTTGTGCATGTGCCTTTCAGGTATTTTGCAAAAAACATTATTTTCAGATTTTTCGGGACCACTTTAACGTATTTTAATGGAATTTTCTATCGCACGCCCCATCGGCCAAGGGGCCCTACTCGAGTTGAGTACATTTTTGCAATTGTGCCTTTTGGGATCGATAATATATGGTCCATTCTAGGTCCCCTGTGAATATTTTGTCCATATCTAATTTTACTGATTTTTTGTGTTAATTAGAATTCGATAGAACTTATATTTTTACAGCATTTGGCAATTTTAGAGGCCCTTTGGCGCTTGGTAAGGGCCCGAAGCGGCCCATTTTTGTTTTTATGATTGCCACGGGTTTCTAGAAGCGAACCCTGTACATATTTTTGAGAGAAAATTCTGTAGCGACTAGCCTCCGATTTGGACGCGCCGTCACAGGAGTAAGAATGAAGAGAAAAATCGATTTTTGATAAATACATATTTTTTTTTTGCAGAAAAATATTTATAAGTATTTTGTGCATGTGCCTTTCAGGTATTTTGCAAAAAAAATTATTTTCAGATTTTTCGGGACCACTTTAACGTATTTTAATTGAATTTTCTATCGCACGCCCCATCGGCCAAGGGGCCCTACTCGAGTTGAGTACATTTTTTTGCAATTGTGCCTTTTGGGATCGATAATATATGGTCCATTCTAGGTCCCCTGTGAATATTTTGTTCATATCTAATTTTACTGATTTTTTGTGTTAATTAGAATTCGATAGAACTTATATTTTTACAGCATTTGGAAATTTTAGAGGCCCTTTGGCGCTTGGTAAGGGCCCGAAGCGGCCCATTTTTGTTTTTAAGTGATTGCCACGGGTTTCTAGAAGCGAACCCTGTACATATTTTTGAGAGAAAAATTCCCAATTTTTCTGTAGCGACTAGCCTCCGATTTGGACGCACCGTCACAGAGGTAAGAATGAAGAGAAAAATTCGATTTTTGATAAATACATATTTTTTTTTGCAGAGAAATATTTATAAGTATTGTGTGCATCTGCCTTTGAGGTAGTTTGCGAAAAACATTATATTCAGATTTTTCGCGACAGCTTTATCGTATTTTATTGAGATTTTCTGCCGCACTTCCCACCGGCCAAGGGCCCTACTCGAGTTGAGTCCATTTTTTGCAATTGTGCTTTTAGGGATCGATAATATATAGACCATTTTAGGTCCCCTGTGTCCATATTTAATTTTATTTATTTTTTGCAGTACATAGTATTCGATGAAACTACGAATTTTGTAGTATACAGCACTTCTCTCCGGCCAACGTTAATTAATATTATATTAATCTTTATTAACATTGTATCATGTATTCGATATCTAGATATGAGAATTTCATGAATTTTACGGGATATTATGGTTTGTCGATGAAGCTGAATGTATGTATTGAGCGCGCGGCATGGCTTCCACTGTTAACCGTGGTGCTATTGCCGCGCGCTTCGATCGAGGCTGGCCGGCCGGAGGCCAACCTAACCACGGTAAAAATCGCATATTTTAAATTTTGAATCTAACCAAGCTAAAATCCTAGAAATCTCTGCTATCATAACAGATGCAAGGTCGACTAAGGTTACTAAATTTGATAATGAGGCTTGATAAAAACGGACGTCTAGCATATAACATAAATTGACATAAATACAAGTATGTAAATTAAGATTTGAAATTATGGTGTTTGACATATTATAACACAACGTCAACTAAATACGCGAGTAACTTGCTAAAGTTTATTTAGCTTTCCTGAGATAAACAAAACAGGTATTTTGATTTCCAACAATTCAAGTTTAACTCCACCGACATTATTCCGATGATGAATAATAATAGCAAGGCAACGCCCACTCAATTGCCAAACTGTAATGGAGGGGGTAAGTGCTTCATAACCGGAATTACCACTAAAGATGCCGACAGTGAAGAGCGGCAAAACGTTTGACAGTATTGAATGCGGATCACCATGAACATTTCAGCGATACACCATTGTCTGTAGAGCATAGCAGCCGTAATACCAACAATAGAAATAGTTGACGAGCTTAGGAGTTTCGATACCGCATCCATTCTCACAGAGCCTGGCCTGAAAACAACAAGGGCAGGTCACAGATTTCCAGCTAAAGCTAGAGAAGTCACTCTGTGGCCAATTTCATAGGTCGTGGCATAATAACTTTGAATCACCATAGTAGACTAAATATTATTCATTAACGTTTTTGTATGTTTTGTATACAATTGAATTAGTAAGATGTGACTGTATTAAAGCTATATATATGCTTATAGCAAATAGACACCTGCCTATAATCCAATACATAGTACCACAATCTTGGCCTTAATTAAAGATAAGGTTTAACCAGAGATGGGTATGAATACAGGAAATGTATTAAATCCGTGAATACTAAGAACTGTATGAAAAAGTATTCATGATTACTTAAATCCTGAATACAAAATTTAGAGTACTTGAATCCTGAATATTTGTATACAGGTGTTTATATTATTATATGTGCAATGCTGCATATTTACAAGTGTAGATATATTTAAGTCTAATTAAATGGATTCTAATGTAAAAGCATAGGACTAGAAAACACAAGTCACAATACCAGTGGCGGTTGGTGTAGAGGGCTCTGGGGTCCTGCCTCCTTGTAAATTTTCAAGAAAAAAAATAAATTAAAATGTAGTTTACAAAGTTATCTAGATAAATATATAGATTAGTTCTATGAAATACATTAAAAAGGAAATGTTAAATTTGCGGTTAATTACATATTTACTGCAGTATTTGGTCTCTGTTTAGTCCATCCGTGTCTGTAATCAAATAGTGGATTATGTGTATATAAAATAAATCTCAGTTTTTTGTATCTTATTCGACATAGTCGTGTACTTTGATATTCATGGACGCCCTAAATTCATAAAATACTTTCACGGTTCATGAATACTATTTTCGAATATTGAATGTTGAATACATATATCTAAACGTGATGAATACGAATACTGAATACCGTCGAATAAAGTATTCAATATATGAATATTGATTAAAGAAATACTGTATTGAATACCTACTCAGACAATGTATTCTAGTAATATCTAGCTCTGGGGAAAACACTTAATATTCGAATAGCCTAATTACTCTAACATATTATCTATGCTTCCTAATAAAATATAACTATATTTATTTTAATTGTAGACTAATATCAATGTCTTAAAAATATGCTTGTGTTGGTACGAAATCTCTTTCATAAAAATGTAACATAATTTATTTGATTCTGTTGACGTTTGCCAGTTTTCCAAGCACAACCATATATTAGAAGCTTATAAATCTGACATATTGATGTGTTTTGTTTACCCACATCCATCGACGCCCGAGATTCATGATATTTATCTTATTTCGCTCACTTCGTTTTTAGGGATTGATAACAGACAGGGTGTAACTGGAAAAACATCTAGTGTAATCTATTACGCTGAGTTTCATTCACTCTTATTTTTCTGCAATGTTAATATCGTCATTTACATATTTATAATATCTTAAAAACGATGTGATATATGTGAAACATATAACTTTTGTAATGACGATTGAAGTCTGTGGTTAGATAAAATGAATAATATTTTGCTTGCTAAACTTTTAAATATAGAGTAAACCTGTACCCAATTAAATAAGTATATATTTAAAATTTTAATATGTAGTTCGTCATAAACGAGTGTAGTGAAAGTCATTTTTAAAAATTTCAAATATTTACGGAGATTATATATTTTTTTAAAAGATACCTACATTTTGAGGATTGCTGACCAGAATTTTTGTAGTACGCTGCACAGCATGTTAACCCAGATTTTTTTTAACTTCTTAACTGACCTGATCACATACCATTAAGAATTCTTCGATATTACCAATTAAAGTATTTAGGAACCTTTGTACAGTGATCCCAAAAATGATAAGCTTATCTGTTTGCTGAAAAACCAAATAGGGGTACTTAAGCAGTCATCCACATTTCACAAGTCAATACCATTGTGCACTGTTAGAAAGAGACACAAATTTTTCCCTTAAGTCTTTTTGTGAAGAATAACGAAACACTGATTTTCACACAACATAACATACTTCTGGAATATGTTGTGGATTGCCAGTGCAAATTGAAAGGAAATATGCTGGTCGAATACCTAAAAGACCAATTTATTATGGGCTTTACAAAAGGCACAAAGACAGACTTCATGAAGATGAAACGTTAACCTTTGAAAAAGTAGTTTCAATCACATGCAAAAAAGAAGTTGGTGTCGTAAGCACAGGTAGATTTCACGGGCAGTAGCCATAACGTCCCACAGGGAACAGAACCACCACTTCGACCAGCCACATTCTAGGATTGACAGCCAGCGAGGTCGACGAAGATTATGTAGATAGCGGTGCACTGGTGCAGGGCAAAGGCAAGGTACAAGTGCAAAAAACATGTGGTCTTTGTGCAAAGGGTTTTCATAATTCCAATACATGTGACTTGAAAATTATTATGAGTTACTTTTGCATCTTCTGAGACCGAACTAAGCTAATGGTTTTTTGAAATGATGTGCGCAATGACTCACGCATCTGTTCTTATTGCGGCACTAGCATATTTAAATTGTAGCATATTTTTTAAACAGTGATCATGAGCGTGATGTGATACTGAAAACGATAGAATTGTAAGAAATCAGTTGGAGTGTAGTAAAAGTAATGTATAATGATCAAATTCTTGAATAATGCAATAATACTGACTCCTTAAAATGAATTTTGCGATTTTTTTTTAACTGCTGACGTATTTGTATCTATGAAATCTACTTTCAACTTTTAACATTAGTCCTTAGTTGTTTCACTCACTAAAGAAATTTAATGAAATTTCTACTCAGAACTTCAAAAACTGTTTTGAGAGAGTGTCATTATTATTGCAAACGCATGTACGTACATAGACATACTTTATTGGTGAGATATAGGAATGACAAAGGGGAATGGGTCATTAACAGTTTTATAAATAAACATATTTAAGTCACTCTATGGCGTGTTGTCTAAAAATCCTAGTTATTAACTTCCACGAAGCCTATTTTATATAAAAAGCTAGATTTCAAGACATTAGTGTAACACTGGCAACACTGTGGAATACACATCCAATCTACAATATCATGACCCATAAAAACCTTAATATTGCAGCATTGCAGGAAAGAGTTCTAAAAGAAAAAAATCTAGGGGTTGCTTATTCCCGCCCTCCAGAAACATGAGCCAAGGAATAGACACCACCACAAAATAGCTTTTGATTAGCTGATAATGTGTTCCAAAATAGACATTTCTAAGTGTAACCGTTTTTAAGGAAAATAAAAAGAAACTATTTATTTTCGCCATTTTGAGACTCGAATATCTCAACAGGGAGGACCCAAATTGAAAATTTTCATATGACGATTTCACCCTGAAATGGCTTGTAGAATACACTGGTAAAATATATGACCATCATTCTGGAACACCCTGTATAATAAAAGTAATAATAAAAAAAATTAAAAGTAACTGTTTTCTTTTGATTATTTTTAAATACATACATAAATTTTAAAAATGTGTGATGTAACATCAGGGGGGAGGGGGTTCTGAAAATGTGACAAGGAAGGGGGAGGGGTTAAAAAGTCCTAAAATTCGTGTGACGTAATTTATGGATGGCCCCTAAGCTTGTCATTTTCGTTAAAATAAATTAACTAATATCTCTTGTTCTAATCATATTGCTTACTCTAAATTATAATAGTCAAACATTAAAGCCATGCATGTATTCGTAGATGATATTCTAACTTCCTCCATTAAACTGTCAAACAATATGAAGTGGTCTGTATTCAGAAATATGTCGTAGTAGAGGATTGTAACTTAATTTACAAATAATCCCATATTATCACTTTACTTCACCGTAGAGATGAGCGAACAACAAACCCTAAACCGCATCTATTCGATTAAGTTACCAGTTTAATTTTGGTTTCATAGTTTGCGGAATTAAATTATATAAAAGCCGTTAATTTTGTTCTATTGATACTAATTTTCAAATAAAAACTAACTTATTAAAAAGCAATGTTAAAATGTGGCTTAATATCAAGCACTAATTAAAACTTCCACAGCGCTTCCTAATTCTTCTTGCACATTATGAATGATTTCTGGGGTAACTCGACTAGAATTTCTTCACAGACTTGCGCATTGTCAAGAAGTTGGTGGATGGCAATTCGAACATTTAATTTAAGTATAAAATTTAATCAATTGTATTTTATTTTACATACCTCAGAATTGTTACTTTTTTATGGATAAAATTTACGTTTTCTAATATTCAATCGTCATTTACTCGAAAACTTTCCTATGTAAGAGGGCAACATTTTAGTACTGTCTGATAGAGAATTAAACGATCTTTCAGAATCAAGGAAAAAAATATGGTGTTGCCATTTAAAAAAATCGATGACGTCATTACTCGAAAACAAATGAGATTTGCAAATCGCATTTTACGCTAAAATATGTATTTTTAAATTAAAAATCGACCTGTTTTCCCAAAAAATAATTGTTTCGTTTTTATTGAAAAAAACAATGTTGTGTAGTTTTGTAGAAGAATTTTATGGTTAATTTTACCAAATGTTTTGGCAAATTCGGTATATACAGGGTTAACTATGACTTAGTACAAATATTTTAAGAGGGGATAGGAAAAAATCAAAATTAACGGTATCACCCTTCAAAAAAATTCCAAACTTATTTATTAAGCGAAAAAAAATTTTTTTCAAAATGTTATTAACCCCTAATTTCTCGGCGACTATGCCGCCTGTCAGCTTCGAGGTTAGGTATGTTCTGCCAAAGTGAAAGTTGTCAAAGGTAGTGACAGAGCACCGCGTTGCCACGTGTAACGATTTACGGCGCTTTTAAAGAAAGTTTTATTTACAAAATACTAGATTATTTAATGAGAAACACGATATGGTACCTAGCACTGAGAGTAAAACCTACCTTACTGATACTTCCAGGACTGATATTTGGAGATTTCAAGAAAGTTGAATTATTTTCTGTTTTCTAACTTGTTTACATTATAACTTGTTGTAAAAATTGTTATACTTGCTGGGGACGTCTTGGTTTCCCTCGACCATTTCATAAATAAAAAAATACCTACTTTTTTTTCTGTAGGTATATCTATTGTAGTTTAAAAATGCTTTATTTTTATGTGACTAAGTAAAGAAGTTTCATAGAATTTTAAAAAGTATGAAATTGGACCTTTTTTATTTTCAATTTAGATACGTATTTAAAACTCCAGCACGTGTAAAACAACATTCATGGACGTTGTACAATTCGTACAAATGTACAAGGATTTGGCATATTCTGCTGCTGCACGATATGCACTTTCGTCGCACTTCCCATAAATTAGTACCATATCCGTAATTTCCGCGATTACACAAATTTGAATGTGCAAAAGCAAATACTGAAAACTAATAATAGTAACGATATTAACAATTGTTAAGGTAATATTTTCTTTGTTAATTAAATAAATACCCAATAACGTTTTACTACTTTCTTTAATTCGCACTTCCTATCTTTACAACAACAACTCAACTCTGACACACCTCTTCCTCTTCTTCTTACATTCTTTCTGATCTACATTTTACAAAACATATATTTATGCCTACTTACTAAGAAATTTTTATTAGCAAAATAATTGTTCACACAATAATCGACCATGTTTGCATATAATAATATTGTAGTATTATTATTTTAAACATCCCGAGGCGTTCACAGTGCTCTGTAATATTACTTTTCTGACCACTACTGTTTGACATTTGTAGAGTATTAGACACAATGCAACCAACAATACCTACAGTATAGGTTTATATCGACTGACAAGTGCTATGTGCGTGTAACCCCATGTCACGGAGGAAATGTCAAAACAATACTAGAATGAAGAAACCCACGATCGTACATAAAAGAAGATAATATTGATTATATTGATTGCCATAAGAATATTTATCTGAAGAATATTAAGTTCTCGGTGTAGGCGGACCGAAGACTGAACGGTGGCGTTGACAATGTAAATTTAGTTTTCCGTTTTTAGTGACAGTTTCAGTTTTAAACGTTTTATTCATTAAATAATGGATGGTTGCGATATATTGGGACATGTGTAGTTTTCCACAATTTTCTTTAAACGCACGTGGAGATATTTACTAGAGTTGAGAGCAATGCAGTTGAGTGTCCGTTATCGGACAAAATTTTATTAATTAAAAACTGCCACGGGTGTATTCGAAGTTTTCTGTTAGTATTTCTTTCACAATCAATTTTCTTAAAATAAATGGGCAATTTTATTAACTGCATCTACGCGAAGTGTGTATTTTGTGGCGGGTAATTCTGACGGACCTGTAATGAGTGAAAATGAAGTTTAGGCAGTTTGGAACGAAGGAACGAAAAACGAATGCAAAATACTGTAGCTAACCGGATTAACTGTTATCTATCAGGTACTTAGGTATTATTATTAATAAAAATGTTTACTTTCGTTGTTTCTACATTCGGCAACGTTGTGAGAAACGACCGCATGGTACCTAGTTGCACAGAACATATACCTAGTTGACATATGTAGCCATCTTGGACGATGACTGATGACATAGGCGCCGACTTTCCGTAGGAAAAGAGGGTTTTGCCCCATTTTTTAACATCGAGCTAGAATTCCGAAATAAATTTTTTATTGTCTTTTAGGCCTCCCTGAGCACGTGGTTAAAATTTTTGTACTTAGTCATAGTTAACCCTGTATAATATCAATCTGACCACCTTACCCCTAACCCAACTATTTTTGACGCATACTGAGTAAGAACGGCTAAGTTACTAGTTGTAGAGCTTTTTTTCGTAACACCTTGCTGACATATTTGTTGAGAGACTGAAGAGTAGATGCTATTATATAAAATAATTTCAAAAATCTTTGAAAAGTTAAAAAGAATCGGCCTATAATTAATAATTTCAGACCGACTATCACTTTTAAATATAGGACATACTTTTGCCTCTCTCTAAGCTACTGAAAAAAATCCGGTTGTTATGGAATGATTATATATTGTCAGTAGAGAAACAGTTTTACCCTGACTGTGTCCTTAACAACAAATAAAGGTATGCAATCTGAACCAATAGTGAACTTATTTTTTTATTTGTTAGACGCTTCTATCACTTCAGCCTCTGTGCTGCAAAGGAAATGATATGATTTGCCGAGATCGAAGCATCGTTTCTATGGTTATTGTTCTCAAAATCAACAAACACACTATGAAAAATTCTGCAAACGTATTGACAGTAAGTTGTGCTCGCTTACTATCTGACCATTATAACTGCCAGGAATTCTTGTGGAATGGTTCTTTGAGTGAATAAATGATCAGAATTGTTCTGGATTATAACTTAGATTGACCTCGGCATTAATGCTATAATCCGAGCTATAATCACTATAACCAAATCTTGCACAATACTTAATATATTATGCTCTCAATTCTTTATATCCACGCAACAAATTTTTACTTTACAGTATTTTATATTGTTTCAAGCATCGTGCTTTCCTTTTAATCTTCTGGATCGTGTCAGCTGAGTACCAAGGTGAATATTTTCGTTTAAATTACTTTATGGAAAAAATCTATCAAACATCTCATAAATTTTAACATATAATAAAATATCTGATGTTAATACGGTACGTTAACACACGTACAATGTTGTATATAACTGACTGACTGTGAGTTGAATTTTTCGGAACACATCAATAACATTACAAAATCGGCTAGTAAGTTCTTGGTTTTATTATTAGAACCTGTAAGTGTTTCACAAATGAGGCAGCGTTAAAAACATTGTATTTTTCATTGGTGCGTACTAAATTGGAGTATGGATCATTGATTTGGTATCCTAGTTATGAGAATAGAATCTTCTAGTTTAGAATCAATTCAGCGCAAATTTTTAAAATATATCTTTTAAAATTACTGGTGTATGGTACAGAGTTATGATCATGAGTTACTATTATCGACCTTTGATATTCCTTCACTAAAGACTAGGCGTATTATGTGTAGTATTATATTCTTATTTAAACTATTTAATAACAACATTGCTCTTTACTTTTGGAACGTTTTAATATGAGAATATCTAGCTTTGGGTCTAGGCAGACTGACACGTTTTATTTACCAATACCGGCAACCAATATTCTTAAAAAATCACCAGTATATACTATGTCACTTAATTTTAATATGATATCTGGTCATTGTGACATTAACAACAGTGGTATTTATTCATTAAAATCAATTGTATATAACACCTTTCAATTATAATTTATTTTTTGCATTCTCTCTTTATCCTAATTTATATTTGCTTATAATAACCATGTATTTCTGTTTTTTATATTAATTTCTTATTCAAGTACCTATTTGCTTATATGTAATATTTTAAATATGTTGTTTTGTTGTTACTATACATGATGTAGTTACAAATGGCAGTTACCATGATTACCCTACCAGACATAGTGAAATGTTATGTATTCCCAACCATAAGACTAAGAGATTTGAGAAGGCTCCATTGTATATGGGAATAAAGCTTTATAATCACTTACCACAGCATTATAAATCAATGAATGACAATGTTTTTAAAATTAATATAAAAAGATTTCTCTTAGAAAAAGCCTACTATGCTGTGAGTGATTATTTCTCAAACACTCTAGCATAAAGTACGATTGTTTATTCTTCAATTTATAGTTTTTGTGGACTCAGTTTGTGTAATTGTTGTATTATTGACTTGTCCTATACATGTAAAATGTCCAAAGGATTAATAAAGATTATTATTATTATTATTATTATTATTATCTACTGACTCTTTTTTTGTTTTCATTTATCACACCATTTTTTATAACTCCCTGTAAGTGCAAGTTTTCTGTTGGGCAAATAAATGAATTATTATTATATAAAAAATGGCACATTTACAAACAGTAAAAATATGATAAATGCTGAAATGATGTAAATGATACTAAGTGTAGAGTTTTAAAATTTAAATCAATTTAACAGCATTTTGAATTATCAGAATCGACTATTAGATCTTGTATTGTCTAACTTCTTTTCTAATATTAATAGGGATGTTTTGCCTTTTGTAAAAGAAGATCCTTACCATCCTGCACTAACAATTGAATTTAAATGTAATTGTCAACATCATCAACAATTTAGTGTTGCGAACAGCAAAATAAATCAAGAATATAATTTTAGAAAGGCAAATTATCCATTAATGTACGAATTAATAGGAAATGCAAACTGGGCTGATGTATTAAACTGTAATGATGTTAATACCGCTTGTAATGTGTTCTATGATGTCTTAAATAATATTTTTGATCAATCGGTGCCCCTAAAATTAATCGTCGCCGTCGTTATCCTCCATCGTTTTCTATCGAAATAATAAAAAATATACGTATAAAAGAGTCTGCATTTAAAAATTATAAGAAATTCAAAACAGATTATTATCATAACAAATTTACCAATATGAGATGCATTATTAAAGTTCAAATCGAACAAGCCTATAAAAATTTTGTACACGATTCCGAACGACTTATAACATCAGACTCCTCTAAATTTTGGTCATTTGTAAATAGCAAAAAAGGTCATTCTAGCATTCCAGGTACAATGAAACACAATGATACGCAATTTGACAATCCTCAATCCATCGTGGACGCATTTGCTTACTACTTTCACAGTGTATACGTAGCTTCTGATCTCACCTATGAGAATAATAACATACTACATGCATATAATGATAATATTGACATACCAAAAATTACTGAGTCTGATTTTTTCAATGCATTAAAGAAACTCAAAAATAAAATGACTTCTGGTACTGATTCTATACTAGCTTTGTTGTGAAAGACTGTGGTCAGGTCTTAGTATATCCTTTGTTGTTTATATTTAATCTTTCATTATCTACAGGAACATACCCAGATAAGTGGAAAATGGCACGCGTCCAGTTCTAAAATAGGGGACCCATCAGTAATATCTAATTACAGAGCCATTTCCATTTTATGCAATTTCTCAAAACTTTTAGAAATTATACTTTACGAATATGTTTATGCTTCAACTAAAAATATGTTTTCCCCTAATCAGCATGGCTTTATTAATAAGCGTTCCTGTATTTCGAATTTGGCTTGTATTTCTCAATATATTTGTGAAAACCTTGACAATATGGGGCAAGTCGATGTTCTATACATGGACTTTCAAAAAGCCTTTGACCAAGTTGACCATGGTATATTACTTAATAAACTGGATAGTATTGGTTTATCAAATACTCTTATTAAACTTATAAAATCTTACCTAATGAATAGACAGCAATTTGTTAAATGTGAAGGATTTTTTTCATCGAGTTTCAATGTAACATCTGGGGTCCCACAGGGATCCAACTTAGGACCCTTATTATTTCTTATATTTATTAATGATTTGCCTAATGTTATCTCCTCTTCTAAACTTCTGTTTGCAGATGATTTAAAAATTTACACAAGTATTGAAACTGAAGAGCATTGCATTCGGTTGCAGATTCAAGTTAACCTTATTAACAATTGGTGTCATTCTAATCGCTTGAAATTGAATACTAGCAAGTGCTACGTAATTTCATTTTGTAGGAAAAAAAGGGCATGTATTTACGATTATAGTCTTGATGGTGTTAATATTTTAAGACGTGATACTGTGAAGGATTTAGGCATCTATTTTGATTCGACTTTTTCATTTGTTGCGCATATTAATGAGATAGTTAGTAAAGCTAATAAAATTGGTATTTATACTCCGAAATTGTAAAGATTTTAAAAATATAGAAACATTTAAGACATTGTAGTATACGTTAGTTAGAAGTAAATAATTAGAATATGGCTCTATTACATGGTTTCCTATCTATCAATGTCATATCGACAATATAGAATCTGTCCAGAGACGTTTTCTAAAATTTCTTCATTTAAAGAAGATGGTGTTTATCCCGTGAGAGGTATTGATAATCAAATATTGCTGGATAGATTTGGTATTGTTTCTCTCGAACTTAGACGAGTATTTAGCATTGTCGCATTTTTATATGGTTTGGTGCACTACAATATTGACTGTGAGACTCTTCTTTATAATATTGATTTTTCGGTACCGCGTATTGAGTCTAGAGATAGTTCTACCTTCTATTGTGCGACACCTAGAACCAATATTGTATTTAGAGCGCCTATATATAATGTATGCACTCAATTCGACAAGATTTGTAATCAGTGTGATATAAATTTCTCATCAATAGACGTGATTAAGAATATTATTTACTTAACTAGGTGATTACATATATATTATAATGTCCTATTGATATCCTACCGTGGTATCACATGCTATTATTTATTTTATTTTGTAATATTATTTTGTATGATTTAATTGTACTTTTCTTTTCTGTTTATGTGTTTCCTGTAACTGGGTGGGTTTTCACCCGTTGGAAATAAAGAGCTTATTATTATTATTATTATTATTAATAGTTTCTAAGTCTGGTATAAGTTCTATAAAATTTGCTTAATTCTAAACAACTCAAATATATTTTAAAAGTTCGTAACTCCTTGGCAGTAATCTAAACAGTACTCCATTTCAGCAGTCTTAAGTAAGCAGCCACAGCTATTTATTATTCCTCTGATGAGGGTCCCTCCCGTTTAATTCGTAAATCCAAATAAAAAAGCAGCAATGCCAAGTCCCAAGCAGACAGCAACCAGATTCCCGTAAATTATGTGCTGCATTACAGAACAAATTTTTTAGTCCATTCCCCGAAAGCATTATTTTAGCATTAACACCCTCTCTTAGAACCTTATTTTAATTTTAATTTCACCCTTCTGGTTGTTTTAGATCTGAATTACGCATAATCTTATATCAGAATTATCATACTTAACGTTGAGGCAACATCTACCCTAGCGCTTCGAAGTCTGGTCTTAAAATGCAAAATTTATGCACCGTATTCCAGTAATACTTTACATCTAAACTATACAACTGAAAACGTATTTTTCCTTTTTTTTTAATAAATTTTGAATTACCACGAACAACGTAATTTTCTAATTTCGATGTTAGGCTGGTATATCAGGTACACGATTTGACAGCTTACTGGCCCTGAAGGGAAATTAATCTGTTATGTGTAAATGTATTTATATTAGGTAAATCAGCTATACTAGGCGACAAAGAAAGGTAAACACCCATGAAATGTTATTGTATTTTAATATTTTATTGCATGTTTTACTTCTCTCCATGAAAGTGAAAAACGATCAATTTTTCAACAATCAAGTTTATCTGTTTTGTTTTACAGCTGATTATGCTTAAAATACGTAGATTTGGGCAAATTTCCCAGCTTAGTGAATTTGAGAGGGGGCGGATTGTTGGGTTGCGCGAAGCAGATTTGTCGGGGAAAAATTTCTAGAGGTACTAACAGATTCTTACGTACCATAGTACGGTATTGCCAGGCGTGGTAGAGCAAACACAGAGCGTGAAGATCGTCGATTATCTTTTAGCTCTTAGAGATCGTACAGTATATCGCCAAATTCGAAGTTTTGATCTCTTACCTTGCGTGCTACCTCTCACTCGTCAACATCGAGGTAACCCTTACAATGGTGTGGGGGGAAATTCAGGGGGATGAAGAATGGAACCAGGTGATCTTTCTTGATGGATCCCGTTACTGCCTGGAGATGTACGATTGCCAAGGGTGAGAAGGCAACAGTAGGCGTTATGGTATAGGGTGATATCGCATATGGTAGCAGATCACCACTAGTTTTTATTAGAGACAACATGACAGCCCAACGCTGCATCCAGTGGTGGAGCCATATGCTATTCCATATCTTCTTCCGCTCCTTGGTTCCTCTACGACGACCGTTGCCTTTCGTTCTTTGTCCACGGCCACGGCCTTCCTGAATTCACGCCTGGTAACACCGTACTATGGTACATAAGGATCTGTTAGTCCTAGAAATTTCTCTCACCGACAAACCTGCTTCGCACAACCCTGCATTCACCGAGAGAAGTAAACATGCAGAAAATTACTATTAATATTACCAATATCATAATGGGTGTTTACCTTTTTTGTCACGTATATCTTCACTATACTTAGCACGTGTCTACATCTATTGATCACTGGTTATTCAGTGCTGAACCTGAATACGGCCATAACAAAAAGCAACCCACTATACCAGTGGTCCTCAATCGGCGTTCCGTGAAATGTATTAAATTATTCAATGTTATAGTAATACCAATATTTGAGTGAAATAATTTAACAACACCGTCTAGACACCATCAGTGATAGAAAAGTTGTTTTTTTTATTCAATTTTGTTAGAATACACTTTTTTAATATTGAATAATAGTTTATTTTGTTAGAGACAAAAATATATTTACTTATATGTATTGTCCATTTTCTAGTTTGTTAGTTTTTTTTAATGAATCTAGCTGCTTCGGCTTGAAAAAAACAACGGAATTTATTATAAATATGTTCAAAAAGATGATGTTTCACTATTTTTCTATTGCCACCAAGGTACGAAAAGGTTGAGTACCACTGCAGTATACTATAGATACTATTGTAAACCCCAACCTGTGCCGCTATCGACAATTACGATATTTACCAACGCGGAATTTCTTAAAACAACTACTCTGCGGGCGAATGCCCCGACCAGCATTGAATTACACCTGAAAAACTACAAACAGTCACGGTTAGTCGTCGGCGGTGCACCAGAACTTAGTTCACTATCCATTCCCGTTTAATTATTGTCTCCAACTTATTGAATGCTGCTCGTATCTTAAAATTTGAATTAAATGCAGTAAAATTTCTAATATTATAAATTTCGGATTTTTATTTCGTGTAGAAAGGTTCCTATTTTAGCGGTTCATGAAATTGTTGAGAACATTTATAACGCTTTGTTATATAGACATTTAAGATTGGCCCCTATGTTTCGTAGATGTTGGGCAGAGTACGCTGCAGAGGTATTAGCACTACTGTAATAGATACTTTATAAGAACGAATTCGGATCTAAGTTCACTGTAGACTCTATTCTCAAGGGCCAAGCCTAAAACGTGAAGAGTTGAAAAATATCGTCGGCAAAATATTTCTTGCCCACGATCCAATTACATTTATTTCTGATACTAAGCGTTCTACGAAAATAATATATCCATCTACTATGATATATATTTGCAACTTAACATTTCTAAAGCAACAGAAAATGTTCAAGTGACGTCAGTATTCTTGATAATTTGCATATTTCCGAGCTAGATATTGTCACGGAATTTGCCCCACTCACTCCCAAACCGACGACTGTGGCACCGCGAATTGCCTAAGATTGCCCCGATCGCCCCTACGCCATTCTGGTAAACAAACAACATGCCGTGATCGAGATCGGCCTGGAAAATCGAGAATCGACGAGAAGCGTTCCAGTCGTACGAGAAAAGGGATCTAGAGATACTGGAATATATCTGGAATATTCGTTGGGTCTATAAAAGAAGAATAAACGGCCGAGTTAGTTAGTCTTGTATTAGTCTTGTATAAGTCTTGTATTACAGTCTGAAGTGAAGTGTTTAGTTAGAGAGATCAAAGCGATTTAGATAGCGATTAATTAAATAAGTGTTTAGTTGACCTGTAATTAGTAGTGTTCAGTAGTTAATAAAGTAATTTATTAACGGATTCTTTTTCTGGAAGTAAGAAAAAAGACGGATTGGGAAATCCGTGACAATATACTTACAACCATATATGCATGGACTCTAGTCTTAATTCCAGCTTTACCCCCATTCGTAGAACGCAAAATTACAAATTCATTTTAATAATACGAGTACATTTTAAGAAGCAAAATCATTCCTAGGTCCTATTCAAGTTTCCACTTTAATTATATCTGACCAACATATGGCGTCGTACAGGGACGATCAACAATTGCGGATGTTTTATGCAAATCATAATTTATGTCTGGCGTTATCGGCTGCGTCTGGCAAAAGAGACCATGTTTTATTATTGCAGACACTTTAGATTGTGTGTACTGAATTTTTTAAATTGTTTCAATAGTATCTATGTCGTTATCAGTATCGAAATTTTAAATCGACGCTTTCCTCAGACGCACATCTGGTGTTCCCTAAGATTCAATATTAGGTTCTCTTTTATTTAAAAAAGCTATCAATGATACTGTCAAAGGCCTAAAGGTTAGCTATCTTCTATATGCAGAATATGTAAAAATGACTATTCAACTGTCTTTTGATACTTAGCAATTGGTGTGTTAATATCAAACTACCTGGGCATTTGCGCCCAGGAACGACTTACGTTGGTAGGCCCTAACCACAATTCAGTGCAAGAATGAGAAGTACTTGGAAAACCTCATTAATTAGGGAGATGGTTAAACCTCGACCGGTATCAATATCTCATATTGACCCAAATCAACGTTATTTCACCCTACCACACCTGCACAGAGGGTACCAATTCTTTTTACAAGTTTAGCTGATTAACGATCTTGAGGTCCCGGGAATCAAACCTGGGCGCTACGTCTTAAACCGATCTGATTTCTAAGAACAAATATTATAGGTATAGTTTTTTCTTTCAGATAAAACCGTTGGAATTTCATAAATAACTATTCTAATATTATTCATTAAATCTGGATCAAAGGCTGTTAAATCAGCTGTACACGCTATGGAATTGTGTAAGCTAACTGCAAATATGGTTACTAGCCGCATACTATAATGGTTGATAAATATGATATCCTTATTGGCACATTCAAGTATTATATAGCTGTATTAGTTAAATCGCTATTACATAAAATTTTAACTAATTGTGATGCTATTGAAGGTAGATATATTTATATTTTTGTCTTACTTATCAAGTATGTTTTTATGTGCCCTATTATTTTATTTTATTCTGGTTAATGTTATTAATATATCTATCTTATTTCTAAGTTATATCTTACAATTTGGTTATACTGTTTTAAATATTTCCCTGCTTTCATTTTATAGGATTCTGTAAAATGGATTGTAATTTACGCCAAACACACTATTGAAACACACTTTATTAAATATAACGCGAATAACAGGATTTGGAGATATTTTTCGATTGAAACAATAAATTATTCTTAACATTCACTTAACGCCCAATTCGAGGCGTTTAAATTTTAGCGAGTAACCTTACAAACCCCTTATTTGACATTACAAAGAACATTTTTTTTTCTTTCAAAAGTATGGAGCTAATCATACTCTCAGATCTATTCTTTGTGTCTGCGAAAAATAGCTTTGAAAGTATAATTCACATTGTCTCTCGTCGGGTAGTTTTGTTCAATATGAATAGAAGAATGTTCCCTAGATGTTGAAACTGAAAATACGAACGATAAAAAACAAAATGAATTCGTCATATTTCCAGAACGGATATCTAATAAAAATTAATGAATTGTGATATATTTCAGAAAGCTTTTATCTTAATTGTTAATGAAAAAATCAACCTATTAAATTCATTTTGCAGCTCATTAAAGTTGTTAATTTGTGTAGCTTTATGTATTATTTTATACCTTTTTTAGTCTAACAGTCTAATTAAAAACAATTTAAAATCATTTTAAGGAACATTTATTCGCCTGCTACTTAATATAATAAGTGTATATGAGAGTACATTGTAGAAAGTAATTTTCTTTTATGCGTACGTTTTCATGTTAAATATATATTAATTTACCAGAATAATTTTTATAAAAATATTGTAATTTTTATATAAATGTGTAGGTATAAATGGTATAGAAGAATGTCATTCCGGTTAAAGTTATAAATTTTGTAATTTTTTCAGGTGAAGCTTTGATTTTTCTTATTTTGAATGCTGAGAAAAAACTATTACATTTATTAAATGTGTTTCATATGGCTTATACAGTGCGTCTATAAAGTAACGCATAAATTCATTATTACCTGAATAAACAATATTTTTAAAAATTCCCGAAACAGGTCGATTTTTGATTTTAATTTACTGTTTTTTCAAATAATAATTTAATGTACAAGGTGATCTACCTTCGAGTAATGACGTCATCACCGTTTTTTTAATTAAATACCTCATTTTTCCTCATTCCCGGATTTCCCTTCCTGAACTGATTTCAAAAATGCATCACAAGTTGCTTCAAATTGGTACAGGGTGGTCAACAATACCAAAATTACATTACAAATTACAAATGAATCAATGTACTAAAAATTAAATGAAATTATGTATTTTTTTCATATATTTTCAGGTATTAACAATATTGCGTGAAACTAACTACTCAGTGTACAAAAGCCCCAACCTGCGGTGAATTACACCCACAATATCTACCCATATATTCCTTATTATTAGTTTTTGTAACATTTTTTTACTGTATTTTAAGCTAATATGTATCAAATCTCCTACAATTCCTATCAATGAAGTCATATGTATGCTCTCTGATAACAAACATCTAGGTATGCTAATGAACGTCCACAGACAAAACTCTATTCAATAATTATCTAAAGAATTTAATCTATTTACTAACCTGATATACTCTATATATATTAACCTCTGGAGTGGGAACTCGAAATTCAACCACAATAGATGAGATCTGACCTATTTCTGCATTTTTAGGATTGCTTCATCAGGTGGCCTCCTTTAACTTGAGTCAAATATCTAACTATAAAAATTATTATACCAATAAATTAAAATTATTTGAAATTAAATGTCGACAGTGTCAAAATGAATTTAATGTCGACAACGTCAAACAGATTAACTGTCAATGAGTATCATAACGACCTACTAAAATAAATAAAAAAAAATTATGTATTACAACTACTTTGATAAACTATTAAAAAAAACACCCCAAACACGTTGATTAATGATCTGAATTCTGCGCATATATGATGCACCAAAATAATCGAAATAACATTTTCATTGTTAACGTTTTATTTTCCGACGAGGCAATGTTTTATTTGAGCGGGCATGTTAATCGGCAAAACATCCATTACTGGTCTCAGAAAAATCCACATTGAACGCAAGAATACCATACAACCACAAAAGGTCAATGTGTGGGCTGGTATTGTGAAAACTACAATTGTTGGTCCATATTCGTTTATGAACACCTTTGGCATTGTTTTCAATCCTGTACCAATTTGATACATTTTCAGAATCAGCTCAGCAAGTGAAAATATTGGCTTCTGGAGAAGATGAAAACGCGGTGTATAGCAAAAAGATAAATTTTTGTTTTAAACTTTTGTAATTGATTTTATTATTCAAATTGAGGGACTGGACTGACGGGCAAACCTTAACTCGACACCTTGGAACCTGAAAAAAAATTGTAAAGTTCTAAACTGAATATTATAAATCGTATCTTTACCTTTTTCACGTCCGTCATTTCAGAAAAGCTTTAAAATTCATTAAAAAATTCAAGAAGTCAGCAAAATTGACTCACTTTGTAGAGAATACGAAAAGCGTACACAAAACCACTTTAGGAAAATTGGAGGGCTTTTACGGATATTAGAAACTCGGCAAAAGATAATTATTGTTTGCTTTAAAATAGACGCTTGCACGAGAAAGAAAATATTTGAATAACAACACACCTACTTTCGTTATTGTGTGGGTATATTTATTATAGTAGGTAATGCGTTATGGTTGTAATTAATTAGTAAAATGTATTGTACTAAAAGTCACTAATACATGAAATGAAATTAAGCTGCATTCTCATAATATAAATAGAAGAGTAAAAAATTGTGTTTAGTCCTATCTCCATTATATCTAATTTTTATAAAGTACTTGTAATTTTACTTAATTGCTCTATTTATTGCAATATTTCTAATACACTGGTCAGCATGGTTTTATGGAATGCCGCTCTACTGTTACTAAATTGATGTGCGTTACACAATTTATATCCGATTCTTTTGATAACAATACTAGTTATATTTCGTGTATCGGAAGCCTTACTGAGTTTTTTCAAATCTTATTTTTACAATAGAAAACAGTACCTGCGTAATTTACAATGGGTCTAAATCTGTCGAGTATGTGGCTACGCCAGAAGTTCCTCAAGGTTCTATTCTTGGATATTTGATTTTTATTATGTACATCAATGACTTTCGTCTTGATGATGATGCGTTCTGCTTCAATGAAACCTTAATAGTATAAATTCCTGGTGTAGTAAGAGTAACGGACTAATGTTAAATGCTGAAAATGTAATGTCAATTCTTTTTCCAACAAGTCGATTCGCATTATGTTTAATTACTACAACATTGATTATGCCATTTTGCCACGACCGAAAACATTACAAGGCCTTGGCGTTGAATTTGATGAAAAACTCATTTAATAATCACATGTCTCCGAAGCTAATAGAGCATATGGATTTATAGGTCGCAACTGTCGTGATTTTACAATCTTAGATGGCATCAAACTTTATTTTAGTTACGTTAGAAACTTGGATATGCTTCTCATGTATGGTCTCCGCACAGTGGTAAATGGAATCGAACCAGCGCCTATTTTTTAAATTTAAAATTGATTTGAATGGGGTTACGGGTAGTTCTATAATATACAAGGTGATCCACAACTTACCTAAAAAAACTTAAACATTTTAATTTATGGTGAAGTGAGAATGCTTTAGCAGAACGATCTCTCGGTAAACATATGCCAAATGCAGCTACATTTACCGTGGTATGCAGTGAGTGCAAGTGTTGTGCAACACGGCCGTGACACAGGAAATTTGCAACCGAATTGCGGAAGAGATGGAGGTTCAGGGCATCCTCGGCGTATTGCAGTAGTGTGGCGTATCATACATGAGGCTCAATTATATCCATACCACAGCATAACGAAACCAGCAAAATGTCGGCATTTTCATCTTTTTCAGACTGGCGCGCTTAGCGGCCCGGGTGTTTGCCGGTTCCTATCTCTCTCTCACATTTAGCAGGGCCGTATTTAACAATTATTTAATACAAACAAGACGGTGAGTTTGGTTGTTTGCCAAGGTTTAATTAAACATATTTTAATTACGTCCCTTTACATAAAATGCCTTAAAATGCATATACAAATAATTTATAATAATAATAAAACAAGTTACCTACTATTAATTATTTTATTTTTAGTTATGTCTCCAAATTATTCTTTTTCTGGTTGCATTAGCAACTTTGAAATTTCTATTTATATATTTTATTGTATAATATATCCTTAACCTAGCATATAAATGATATATATATATATATATATTCATAGTTAAAATGTTTACAGAGATGTACAAAATGTAAAGATTTAAATAATGTAACAACATTTTTCACAACGTTGTTTTGAATAGAAAATATTTCAAAATTCTCTTGGAAAAGGATCTCCATGGTTGTTATGTATTTAACGAAATTATTATGAGGCATATATAGATTTCCAAACAATCCAAAATTAATGTGCAAATGTCTGAACATAGAAAGGCAAAGGGGCGCAGCTATTCCAAAAATTTCAAAAATATTTGTTTGTCACTATATATTCTCGGTCTCAAGTTATATAAAAGGACTTGTTAAATCATTTTGTTTACTTAGTGCGTCAACTTTACAGTCATTTATCAAGCATATCAAAATTGCCCCTGAAGTTAATAACGATCTCAAAATTTTAGAAACGAAATTTGAAAATTTTAATCATATAAATAAATTTTATATGGTCTGTGTAGACGAAATTAGTCCGAAAGCAAGTTTATTTTATAGAAGAGACATTGATAAAATTTGTGGATTTGAGGATGCAAATTTTCTATTTAATGGCAACATCGTGTATGAATCTTTATATTAGATTTAAAGTACTTCATTTAGAAGTAAAAGAAATGGAGAAATTTGTCAGGAACATCAGCAACATATTTGACCCTTTGAATTTCTCGAGTCAATTTGGAAAACCATAATTTCAAAACGTACATATTCAAAGTGACGAAAACGATCTCTTTAGAACCTATTTCGATATGTTTCAGAAATCACAAATAATTGATTCAAAAGCAAAAGATATAACATCTATAATAAAATGGAGAATGGAAATTAGGAGAATTAGCTAAAAATGAAGGTATGACATTTTTATGAACTAGAAGCATTAAACAGGACTGTTTAAAAATTGTTTTGGGGCAATACGCCAGCGTCACAAAAAGCATTTTCTCGAAAAACAAAACAATACTGAATACGTCTCTTATATCTTCGTTCTTCTCCCAACGAACGTTCGCTTATACTGACAGTTACATGGTGCTCCACATGCTGAGAAAGCTGCGCGCCATATCCTGCGTCTGAATTTATTTAGCCGAGTCCGTTTGCTGGTTTCGTTACGCTGTGTTCATACCATGTACGGCGTGTCCAAGCATTAAGCCAAGGAGACTTACTTCTTTTTATGGGGATATTTAAAAATGAATAATGTAATCCTAAGTGGACACTATGGATGATCTACGCAAACGTATCATAGTTGCTGCCAATAACTTACGAGAGTAGATTAAGGAGGCGGTTTTTTGCGGGGTGCTGGGATGCGGGGTACTGGGATGCGGGGGTGCGGAACGCGGGGATATGCGACCTAACCTAAGGATCTAACCTAAGAGAAAAAACATGCGCAGTAGCAACCTAACCTAAGAGAAAAAACATGTGCAGTAGCGACCTAGCCTAACAGAAAAAACATGCGCAGTATCGACCTAACCAAAGAAAAAAACATGCGCAGTAGCGAGCTAACCTAAGAGAAAGAACTAAAGATCTGTAGCAGAGATAAGCGACTTTTCATGTGGAAATAGAATCTAACCTAACAGAAAAAACATGCGCAGTAGCGACCTAACCTAACAAAAAAAACATTCGCAGTTTACTAAAGAAAAATGTAAAGAGATAAGCGACTTTGTATATGGAAAAAGAATCTAACCTCACAGAAAAAACATGAGCAGTAGATTATAGTAAAAACATAGGCAGTAGCGACCTAACCTAAGAGAAAAAACATGCGCAGTAGGCTATAGAAAAAACTAAAGATCTGTAGCAGAGATAAAGCGACATGGCATATGGAAATAGAATCTAATCTAACAGAAAAAACATGCGCAGCAGCGACCTAACCTAAGAGAAAAAACATGCGCAGCAGCGACCTAACTTAAGAGAAAAAGTAGATATCTGTAGCAGAGATAAGCGACTTGGTATATGGAAAAAGAATCTAACCTAACAGAAAAAAACATGGGCAGTAGGTTATAGTAAAAACATGCGCAGTAGCGACCTAACCTAAGAGAAAAAACATGCGCAGTAGACTATAGAAAAAACTAAAGATCTGTAGCAGAGATAAGCGACTTGGCATATGGAAATAGAATCTAACCTAACAGAAAGACATGCGCAGTAGCGACCTAACCTAAAAGAAAAAAGTAAAGATCTTCAAAACAGGCAAGAACCAGAAATATTGTGTTAGTTCGTAGAAACTGGGTAAGACGGGTCCAAAATTGTATTGTTATTGCATTAGATACATATATCAAACTATTCTATTAATTAGAACCACAAATTTATTCTATTAATAACAATAGCGGCAAAAACAATTGAATTCGCTGCATAAAATAGATGTTATAAAATATAGATTTACAGTGGACCAGTTGCCAGTACTGTACAGAAGTGCATCTTTAAATCATTGAACTGACCTTTATGATTTTTTTTACAAAATTGTATTTGTAAGTCCCCTGTACATTAAAATAAAAAATGTTTGTTGATAAGTTTTGAATCACCCTGTATACGTATTTATTCGTTATTGGTGGAATGGAAGAACGACATTGCCGAATTCCTACCCTTTGTGTACTGTTCACAATGAGGATTTATTTATTTTATAATTTTTAAAGATTGACTGTTTAATTACCTATTTAGCCACCTATAAAAAAAAATTAAAAAGAATTGAATCGAAGTCCAGTCAACAATGTGAAAGAGAACATGTTGAAATTACAGTAGTAATATATTTTTTTATTAATTATTACAAGTTGTCAACTTAGTTCAAACCACACACATTCTCTTATGACGATAGTATACAAACTAACTTTATAGTTTTTATAGCGAAATCTTCTCTTTTTGTACCAGTTTCTGTGCGTTTTTTGTTTCATTTTAAATTAATAAATCCAAATGCGTCATAAACTCGCCAACTTAGACGATTTCCTCGGAAAAATTTTGTTCGCGTGCTACTTTTATGGCACAGTTAATGCAGCGAAGTGCCCATCAGTCATGTTAAAATGTTGCATACGAAACTTCCAAAGTATATTTCATATAATAGACATATATACTACAGGATATTCCTGAAATTAGTACATGGTGTCGTATTCTTCAAATAGTGTTTTATGCAAATACAAATAATTTTAGACATTTAAGAACTGAATAATACAGAGCTTAGCAAATAACAATACTGTTATCTCATGACACCTGCTAATACCGAAATTAAATGACAGAAAGCGGTCTAACCAACAAATGTTTAGGTATAGTCTATATCATCGATATAAGGGAATAAAAAACACGACATAAGAAACTGCCATAAAAAACATCAGAGGGTTCCGCGTCCAGCTGGTCAGAAGTAGACAGGACAGTATTTACTTTAGATACCAGTATTCACTCAATTTCGCCAATAATAATTTACATTAAAATATAAAGTATAATAATGAATGTAGATGTGACTATTTTGATTAAATATTCGATATTATTATGTAATTTTAAATTATTATTTCTCAGCAAGAACCACGAGAAGGTAGGAGCTATCTCTACCAGGAGGATGGGATTAAGATTGGGTAGGGTTAGGGTACATTAGGGGAACAGAAGAAAAAACAGAGAGAAAATAATAACTAATAAGTTAAGTTAGGTATACCTCGATACCAAATAAAAACAAAATAAAAAAATATATTTTCACCGAAATATATCACCCGAGAAGGGGGCCGATTGAGTGACCAGCCAGATCGCCTGATTTGACACCCCTAGATTATTTCTTGTGGAGATACTTAAAAAGCAAAGTAAACGTTACTAGACCGTTACTAACCTCCTGAACCTGAAGTTATTGATAATGTCCAAAATGAATTTATTAATCGTCGATTTTTTACGTACCTAATCCTTATCATTTTCAGTATTGTCAAAATTAAATTTTAAAATCTTCAAACATTATTTTCTTGAAATATTTGTTATGTAACACCATAATTTTTTTCATGATGTGTATGTAGAAAATGGTAGTAGTGTACTATAATAAAGTTGTTGATTATTAATTTATATAAATGCTATTGTTTTTTCGCAATAAAGCCAAACTTTCTACTCGATGTTTTTTTAAACTGTTAAACATCTAGAAGAGTATAAAAACAATAACATAAGATTTACATTAATGGAATGTGTTGATGATGTTACTAAAGCATGGAATATCGACGTAAAGCTTGAGACAATTGCTAATTGTTTCAAGAAAGCCACATTTGGTTAATATACTACGAATAGGAGGAAGAGGATGAATGATTTTCATACGTGAACGTTAGAATGACATAAGTAAGAGTGGAGTACAACTGTAATCTGAATGTGAAGTTTGGACAAATTTCCAAAATACCCCAGATGAACCACTGAAAACAGTAATTTTTTCTGTTCTACGTGTAATTATTTTCAATACAAACTCTAATTGGCGCACGTGATCAACATTTCTGCCTTCATATTATAATAGGTAGTTTGGTGTGAAATATACTTACCCAATACATATCCGCCAAACTTAAATTAATAAACGAGAAATTTTGCCTCGTCAATGAATATTTTTAGAAAAGAATTACATAAAGTTCTTTTTAGAATAATTTAAGGCGGGGATTTTATAGAAAAGAAATTGCACAGCTTGAGTGAGCGAAACGGCGAATCAATGAGGCCTATGAGACAGTATACAAACCGTGTAGGCCCGAACCACAAGGTTCCCGGAAGTTTTGACGTAAGTACATAAAAATGGAAGCTGTTATGATTTTACTCGAGGATACAAAATGTAAAATTAGCAATAAATATTAATCTGAAAGAGAAACACAAGTTGTCCTATATGTCCTGGCTAGTGAGTGAAGTAATTTGGTGGCTGTGGCTGTGATAATTTTGCCGTAATTGCGACATATTGGCGTAGTAACTGTGTAGATAAAATTGAGGTATTTATTTATTTTAATTATTCTTGTGATTTTATGACCAATGAAAATTATCTCACGCGCTAGCGTGAACCTTTGTAAATACGTTGATATATAATAATGACCAATTATTTCAATTTTCTTGGCGTTCTGTGTCCTCGCTTGAAGCCCTGTTAGGCGGTAAAAATATGTATAAAAAATCCCAGTCTTAAATAAAATTAGAGCTGTTTTGCAAATGTTAACAAAAAATTTGCCCTTCGATCACAAATAACTAACTCTTTTACAAGAAAATAGATTACATATGCGTATGCCAATTATTGAAATAAATATAGCCATTGTAACAATATCCGAAATATTTTTTTTCTAATATGTAAATATGTTTGTACATGCTTTTGCAATAATAATAACACTCCCTCTAAACAGTTTTTGAACTTATGTAAGTTCTGAGTAGAACTAATGTTAAAAGTTTAAAGTAGATTTCATTACATATACGTTAACAATTAAAAAAAATCGCAAAATTTATTGTAAAGATTGTCATTATTATTGCCAATGATTACATATATGCATATCTACTTCACTGTACAATTCAATAACTTGAAGTCTTGACAACTCCAACTTTCTTTGTGGCGTCATGACTTAAAATTTCTGTAATTTTTCAAAATAATTTAATATTACCTTTTGAAGCATCTCAAAAATTCCGCAAAATCCTTTATATAACGAACGTATAAACGGCAGGGAATACATAAAGCCGTGTATAATAGTCCCCTTGGGGATATGAATAGGTACCGAAATCCTGGAAATAAATTTGAGCCGTGTGCGATGAAAGTGAGGAGATGAAGGCCTTGACCGACATTTCTTAAAATTGGATTTATACATTGACTTAAATTCCCAAAAGACATGTCCCATGCGAGCAGTGGTCTAGGAGGCATGATGAACGTCTCTCCTTATGAATTTACCAAAATTTATCTCTTCCGATCTATACAGAATAAAACGAAATGGACATGTCTCAAATTTAAAGACATAAGAAGTTATTAATATTAATAATTCACGGTTGCTTCGTCAATAACTGAAGGCCATTTATTTATTATTTATATGACGTATTCGGTGTCAAGAAAAGTTTCTGAAAATATATGTATTTTAAGACATAACAAAGTAGAACAATAAACTATTTCATACAACGAGAACCTAGAAGTCGGAGACTTGTGTGGGAGAGGGGCGGCATATTATTATTTACATTTGAATTGAAACTGAATAAATAAAGTATACAGGGTGTCCAGAAACTCTCCTGACAAACGAAGACCGGAGATTCCTCAGATAATTTTAAGACAATTTAACCCAATTCACCTAGTCCAAAAATGCTTCCTAAGGAACTAGAGCTCTTTGAAGATGGCGCCTTGTAAATAGTTTTGTTTAAATACCTCCAGAACGCTTCTACTTAGAAAAACAAAAACTGGTATGCTTGTTTAGCTTTCAGAGATAAATCGATTCCATCAATTGCGAATTTCTAGTACTGGTAATAGCGGTTGACAACTAAAATGAAAGGAATCTATCACAAAAAGTATTCTTTGCAGAATCATATGGTTGAGATAGTGGCTTTATTTTTATTTTATTTTTTATTTTTTTTTGTACGAAAACTAGAAGACATTTCGGAGTTTGTAGAGGCATACAAGTTTTATTTGAAACATGGCTATTAAACAAAATACGTTAAAATTCTGATAATAAACGTCAGGGGGTGTATTATTTCATTCCCTTACTGCGAGGAGACTAGTGAAATACGTAAAAAGGTGACTTTATAACAGAAATGCATTCATGCAAACATTGGGGTTCTCAATTTGAGTCGGATTTAAAACATCCCATGGAAACTTGATCCAAACCCCGACCTTTAAAGGTATATAGTTATAAGATATAACACCCTCTCTAAAATCCGCAAAAGAATCTACTATTTCATTTTCCTCAACTATTTTCAAGGTAAAGATAATTTTATTGTGAATACGGTGGTATAAAGTTGCTTGCGAAAAATTTTTCATGAATTACGGTTGCCAAGCTTTGAAATTTAAAAATTGCAGCATGCAAAAAAACACGACAACGAACTATTTGGGGATAATGATCTAACTTTTGATGAATCTAATCCCGAATGAACTGTTTTATGATAAATTAAAAAAAAAATTGTACTGTTCTACATATTCAAATTTTCAGGATTTCGGTACCTAAAGGTATCAGAAATTTGATTATTTCATGACAAGAAATACGACGACCTTAATGTTACTTGTAACAATGTAAACATAGATCTATAACATCAGGTAAATTATTTATTAATCTTCCCAGTGATCTGAAAATAAGGACATTGTGTAGGTATTGATAAGGAATCTAGATGTCGTTGATCTTTTTAACGTAGATTTTGTTTTAACTCAATATACAGGGTGTCCGGGAAAATGTGTAACTCGGGTGCAAATAGAACATGTAAAAATAAGGTGACAAGTTCCTACGCAATAATAAATCTTAGTAGCTTTAACCTCAGATTTAAAAAAATGTACTCTTGTTTAAGCCGGGGACACATTGCTCTGATAGCACGCCCCGCCATGCCACTCGACGTGATGTGACGTATTATGTACTCTGTGTGTACACTGTTACCATGCCATGCGATACCTCGTTACGTTACATTTTATCACTGGCACTATTAATACATAATAAAATTTCTATATTTCAAAAAGGCAGTAAAAATTTGTTCTTTGCTACCTCGAGCAGCCACATGGCAGCGTGCGTATAGTATATCACTCAATGCAAAGCTAGAAAGAAATTCATGGAACTACTGAAAAAGAAGCAGCACCACTAGCATTACTCAGATAATCGCTTGTAATTGTTGAAGTGTGTGCAAGGGCACTTGTAGTTGCCGTAAGTTTGGGCTGAGCTGTTCAATCACTTTTACCACTTACGAAGGTCGAACTTGAAACGTTGATGAAGCTATTTACATTGATTTAGAGAACTTCCTGACAATTGAACTATCGGATGAAGAAAATTAAGAAGCAGAAGAAACTGAAGATACTGAGGAAGCAAATAGAGAAAGTAGAAACTGCGAGTCATCAACGCCATATCACCTTGAGCACTCCAAATGTAAAAAAGCAGATTAATTGAATAAAGTAAGCAGTTCATGTAATATAATAAAATTGAATAAACAATGATGATTTAAATATTCCACTTGATTTCGTATGATATACCGACTTCCTATATTCAAATGGTACAATCTATTCCGTATTTTATCATAAAACAAATCATTTGTTTAATATTGAAACACCAAAAGTAAAGATTTCATCATGTAGCATTAACAAAATTTCATCAATTTTGTCTGCCATTTTATGTGTGAAATTCAGGTGCACACTGTTACCACGCGACACCACGTTACACTATGCGGCACAAGTCGCAACACATCGTCGCATGGTGTGGCATCAGAGCAATGTGCCCCCGACTTTATTGTCGATAAAATGAAGATAGTGCAGATATCCATTTGATGTATGGTCTTGCGTCCTGTAATGATTTACAAGCTAGAAGATTATATCACGACAGATTTTCTAATCCTGCTCTGTCAGATCAGAAGACATTTCAACGAGTTTACCAACGTCTAAGGGAGATGCCAGTTAATAAGGTAATACATATTATGATTGCTGTCGAAAACACTCCATCACCGAGCACTCGAAAACTATCAGCACAGTTAATAAATCGAAAACTATAGTACATGAAGTTCGTCAAGAACAGCTGTTATATCTATACCACTTTCAAAAAATACATGAACTGATTCCTGAAGATTTTCCTCGTATAATGCAGTTTGCAATGCTACTGGATCAGCAACAAAATAATGTAAACTTCATTAGCACTATTCACGGATGAAGCAAGGTTTACCAAATATGGTATCATCAATTTACACAACACGCATATAGGGGTTGATGAAAATCCTCATGCAACTATTGTTTAGTTTCATCAATATCAGTTCCAATCAATTAATATCTGGGCCGGAATCATTGGCAATTTTATTATTGGATCATTCATATTACAGGAACGATTGAATGGACAACTTTATTTGGATATCCTTCAGAACGCTTTTCAAGATTTAATAGAGCACTTACCACTTGAAACACGCCAAAACATGTACTTCATGCACAATGGGGCACGTTGGTGTGCGGGCGCACCTGAACAACGTCGATCCAAGTCGTTGAATAGGTCGTGGAAAACCTATTGTCTGACCTCCTCGATCTCCTGACTTAACGCCGTTGAATTTTTACCTGTGGAGACACCTCAAGCAACTGGTTGGTGTATTTCACTCCGGTCGACACTAGGGAGGAACTTCTACAGAGAATTATGTTTCATTATGATGTGATAAGGACAATGCTGGGTTATTGTGGCGGGTACAGTAGTCCTCAATTCGTCATGCCCGCAAGTGCATCATACTTCATTATGAAGTTTTTCAATAATTTCGTTAAGATGCCTCCTGGGGCACCACTTTTTTTAATTTTGTATTTTTTGGATTAAACAACGTAAAATTAAACTTTTCTGTTCTTTGAATGACTTTCATATCGCACATTGTTATCGAGAAAAAAATAGAAGTCATGGCTTTTTTTTATTAAAAATAAAACATAAATTCGTTTATTATTCTATTATTTTGTCGACAATAAACAAGAGTACCTTTTTTAGTCTAAAGTTAAAGCTACTCAGATTTATTATTTTAATGTCTCTGTCATACAGGATGTTAAAAAGTTAGGCATTAAGTTCTAAAACATAGTTCGCCCCTGGCAAACCAAAAAAGCTAAATATGTTTCAAGAACACTATTTTAAGAGATCCTTCATCGCATTAAATTTTTATTAGCACTTTAAAAGTTATTCAAGTAAAACCGATTGCCAGCGACGTCTTTCGGGGACACATATCTTCGTAGGGAGAGCCTGTAGGAAAAAATGTTATAGGAACTTGTCATCCGAGAGATTTCCCACATTTTCCCGGACACCCTGTATATTCAGGATAATACTGATAAGCAAACAGAAAATTACATGCAAGTAGGAGAAAGGGTTGAATAAAAGTGGGAAGTAATGTCTCATTTTTTTATTATCAAAATGACAGTCCGTTATCACACCGTTCGATACTGCGACAACTATATATGAATAAATAAAAGTGTGTCCCTCTTTGAAAAATAAAATTCATCTGATTTTTTTGGACCAGGGGAATGCTCCACATTAAATTATTCAAATCAGCCTCATAAAACCGAGTTTTATAGAACGCATTCTAAATTATTAGATTATATACAGAGGCTTGTAGATCTCATCAAAAGTATCAAAAAAGTTTTTACGAAAAAAATGTCTAAAACGAATAGTTTTTTACAAATACATTAACTAGGGTACAATTAAGGTTAAGTAAAAGCTCCTGTAACGAAATTTGTTTTTTTATATCAGTATTAATAAAATAAACAATAGATTCCCAAAAAATCTTTAAACTTAACAACATTGCAATTTACTATCTGCTAAATTATTATTACTAGCATTATGTAATGCAATACGTTTTTCTGTACCTAGTGTCTGCTTGACATATCAATTTATGGTGAATCTGGCAAAAACTTTCTGGCTACGAGCAACCAATACATACATAATATAACTATTCACATTTTATTCTGTTGTGAAAAGAGCTCTAAGAGAACCATCACATTAAGTATGTTTAAGTGTATTTGTATTTATTTTGTACAAATACCATATATGACAGTTGTGCAACCTTGTCACATTTTCAAGATCTGTTTTCTGTTATAATTCTATTACCGTTGATCAGAGAAAAGATAAATATCTTAAGTCAAATATGTTTTGTTTCGTACAATTCTGCTTATAGCAAAATAAAGGCACCCATATTCTGAACACCCTGTATCCAATACAACACTGCGATGAAACATAACCATATTACCATTGTGAAAAAGCCATTGGGGAGTGTTGAATATCTATTAGACCCTTTTAGTTGCTTTGTTTCGGCACAAATCGAAACTTTGTATTAATTATAATTGGCGCATTCGCCATTTTCTCTCATGATAACGTTTTTCCTTTATTGTTTATATTTACATATTGTTAGAATAAAATTAATTACATTGTCTTATAAGTAGTCACATAGATTTATTTTTTCGATTATTAATTAGGTACATATCAATGTACAAGCAGCTGAATCTTAGTTTAAAATGTCCTTCAATACAGAGATATTTAGCACTTTGGATGGAATATTAAACATACATTTAAAGAGTAATATTCTAAATTCCTAATAGTTAATGATGTAGCACAATCAGAGTACTATTTTAGAGATATTTTAAGGATTATTTTATTAAAAAGGCCTTATTCTTCATGTACTACATAAAATGTACAATAGTTATATTCGTAGTTATTAAGATCTATTTTTGTAATGATGCAGTGGACCAGAGCACATACATCATAAATTTAGATTTTGATTCAGTTACTGGAAGAAAAGATAGTGGTTTTTATTTTTTGTTAACATTTGTTGCTGAAAATTGATGATGTTCTGTCGCGAATTGTGTTTACAATTTAGAACAATATTATCACTATTATTAGGTATTTATTACCTAAGGCGCAAAGGTCAAGGTTAAATCCAGTGGAGTACGGTTATCGTACAAGATTTTATAATTAAGGACTGCCGCAGATTTATTCGAGGTTTATATTAGTAGGTATTCCTTTCATTAAGTTTCGATTTTCTTAAAATAAATGGGTATTTTATTTAACTGTACGCGAACTTCGTCTTATGTTGTTAGTAGGATCTAACAAACCTGTACTGAGTGAAAATAGGGAAAATGTAGTTTTGTCAGTTTGCAACTAAAGAACGAAGAACGAATGCAAAAAAACTACAGCTAACGGTATTAACTGTTATCCATCCAGGTATTATTGTTTGAAAAAAAATATTTTGTAAATAAAAAAATTCAATGGATCAAAAACCGTTTATTTGGCGAAAATACATGCAAAATATACAGGGTGTCGCAAAATAGAAGGCCATACCATTAACCACATATTCTCTGGACAAAAATAATGCGACTTTCCTTATGCCATTTTTAATTTGGACATCCCTGTTTCAATATACAGGGTGTTAAAGTTGCATTTTAAAAAACTATTTTTGTTAATAATTCCATTCTTTTGTAAGACACAGACTTGAAATTTTGCACGTACTTTTATCTTATTTCGGCATACTTATCATGTAATTTTGGTGAAAAAATTTGAAGGGCGAATGGAGGTAACTGTGGGATGCAGTACCCTTTATCCCCCCCAATTATTTCTAAGTACGCCTATGCAGCTTTTTCTTAAAGTATCAAACGTAGAATTTTCTTCTGATCATTTTATCTCTTTTGTATTTTTTTCTTTAAATGCTCCGTTCTGGAGAAAAACGACAATTTGTAGTGCCCATAAATCTATAATTCACTATCATTTTCAAGTGAAACTGAAATTTTATGGATATACATATCATTACAATACTTTGGCAATTTAGCAAATCGTAATACTTACTGAATGAATATTTGCTATTTAAAACAAAATGGATAATTCTAAATGTTATAAAATGAAGAATACTTATGAATTGAGAAAATAATATGGCATTAAAATCTGTAATACAGTTCTCTTATCAACCAAATAAATAAAAGTCTCATTTAGTAATAGTAATAATGAACGATCAACATAATAACTTTTTACCTAAATAACATTAAATAAAATAATTCATTAATTACTACTAATTCAGCAAACGTTCTACTTGCCCACACTCCTCATTAACATATGTATTTACCCTTTTAAGTAGTGAAAACCTTATCTTTTGAAAGATATTTTCCTTTTGCGTAAGTTCATCAGCTGCCATTACTATTCTTTCTCTGAGATGGTTAATGTCGTTTATTTCTGCAGCATAAACCATATCTTTCATATAACCCCAGAAAAAAAACAATGGATTAAGATCAGTAGATCGTGGTGGCCATTGAATAAGTGCGTCTTGTCCTCGACCAATCCACCGATTGAGAAATAAATGGGTATTTAAATACTGCCGGATTTTTCTACCACAATGGGGTGGAACACCGTCAAGCTCCATCCACATACAGTCACGTACGATAACAGATAAATCATGTAAAACATATCGGAATTCATTTTGTAAAAAAATTAAAAATGATGCTGAATTTAAATTATTTGGTCTGAAAAGGGGACCCAGACACTAACCCTGAATGTAAATTGATGGTGTGCTACAATGGTTGCATGGGGATTCAAATCCGTCCATGCGTGGCTGTTATACATGTTTGTCCATCAATTTCTTGTAAACCAACGACTAAATTGCATCCTAGAAGCAAAATCTTGGGGAGGAATATTTTGTACGGGTTGGATGTGATACGGGTGCAGAGGTTGGGTTTTTAAAGTCCGATGAACATCCATTTTTGTACAACTTTGTACTTGTGCTTGGTTCTTCTTCTACCTGTGCTAAAATTTGCTCCTTTTGTCAAGGGCTTAATTTTCTATGTAGGCCGCAAATTCCGAACTTCTGATCCATAAACTTTCCGGTTTCACGAAGATGCTGATTCAAATTTAAGAAAACCTTCCTTTTAGGATGTGATCTGTTGGGATAAAGGAGCTTACTATTTTTTCCTGTCATTCATCGGCCGCTAAGACATTTGTAACCCATCAATTAATGCCGTTTTTCTCCAAAGCGAGGCATTTAAACAAAAAATTACAAAAGAGATAAAATGATCAGAAGAAAATTCTATGTTTGATATTTCAAGAAAACGTTGCATAGGCGCCCTTAGAAATAATTGGAGGGGATAAAGGGTACTGCATCCCTCAGTTACCACCATTCGCCTTTTTTTTCACCAAAATTACATGATAAGTATGCCGAAATAACTACTACGTGCAAAATTTGAAGTGTGTATCTTACAAAACAATGGAATTATTAACAAAAATAGTTTTTTTAAATGTAACTTTAAACCCTGTATATTGAAATAGGGACGCCCTAATAAAAAATGGCATAAGAATAGTCGCATTATTTTTATCCAAAGAATATGTGGTTAATGGTATGGCCTTCTATTTTGGTACACCCTGTATATACAAGCGTATTGATACATACATAATTTTTTCTCGACTATCGACTGGTACAAATTTTTAAACAAGCAATGTGTTATGTCACAACTAAAGTATAAACTTTGCTAGTTTGTAAGCGATGGCTATTATTGTTTTTAATTTTGAGATATTTGAAGGACCACATTTTGTTCTCTCTACTCGAATGTCTAAAAAACATTACCTGCAACATTTCGATTTTTATTAATCATCAACTTTATTTGTTATATTATGTTGTTAGTAGACCTTAACGGACCTGTAATAAGTGAAAATGAAATTTTGGCAGTGTGCAACAAAGGAACGAAAAACGAATGCAAAAAACTGCAGCTAACAGTATTACGTGTTATCCATCATATAGTATTATTAATAAAAATGTTCATTTTCGTCATTTCTGCATTTGCTAGACTAAGCCATCTCGGACGATGGTTATCATAAACGCCGATTCTCCGGAGGAAAATTGGATTTTGCTCAATTTTTTAAGCATCCAGCTAGAATTCCAAAATTATTTTTTTATTGTCTTTTTGGCTTCCTTTAGCATGTGGTTAAAACTTAATAGGATAATAGTTAATCCTGTATAATGTACATAACTTATGTCATAAAATAATATCTCGTCTAATCTCATTTAATGTATATTATGTAAGTGTGAAATTAGATTACCATAAATTACTGCCACCACGAAAACATTTTTGGGGCTCTTGGAGAACTCAAATTCCATTATCCTATTAAATTTTAGTACAAAGTCGTCATCTCATGATACAAGGAATATTTATTAACCTAATTATTTTCTATTATTACTTCGTCACCGCGCGGCGGCCTAATCTTGAGTTAATATTTAGCACTTCATTAATTTTAATTAATTTCCGCGATACGTTCCGGAGCTTGGCAAATTTATGAAGGTGTGAACACGCCTTTATAAAACTCCGTAATGCCATAAATATTTATTGACCGATTTCACGCTTTATTGTTTGTATTCATAAAACGAAGATTAAAGTTTTAATCTGTGTATAGCTGGCGGGAATTAATTCGCTTAATTGTTAAAATATGCGTCCTAAATGTAAATAGCTCATCTCCGTGATGGATATTCGGCAAACAAATGCCTGTTGTCCGGACGGGAACAGCCTGGTTTATTTCTGTGTTGTTTAATTTGAAATGATCCAGGAAATATTACTGAATCATTTAAAAAGACATAATAGCTATTACTTAATACAAAAGGAATCAATATCATAAAAAAAAATTATACAACAAAAAATTGTAATATAGACAAGGACTAAAACAAGGAGACGCTATCTCGCCAACACTATTCAGTTTAGTACTAGAAGGTAACATAAGAAGGATGAAACTAAATAGAACATAATAACACATAATAACCAGTCAAGCACAAATAATAGCGTACGCAGATGATGTAACAATTTTAGCGAGATCAAGATAATACTAAATACATGAAGTTTGGGAGAGATACGGAGGTAAGAGGATATTTAAATACAGGGCCATACAAATATGAAACAGTATCATCTTTTAATTACCTAGGTACAGTGATAGGAAAACCAGGAAAAGAGTAAGAGAAAGAATTCAAAAAGAAAATCGAGAATATGGCAGAAATAGAAAATTATTGAGATGTGCGTCAATTACAAAAAAAATTAAGATAAAAATATACAGAACCCTAATAAGACCGCTAATTACATATACAATGGAAACTACAGTAATTAATAAAAAAGGAGAAGACTTAACAATATTAGAAAGAAAAAAATAATGAGAATAATATTAGGACGTAAGGTAATACAGAAAGAGTAAATGAGGAGGAGAAGGAACAGAGAAATCGAAGAGGAACTGGAAGGAGAAAACATAGTAAAATACATAAAATCACATCGTTTGAAATGGGTAGGACATATACCCTCAGAAATGATAAGAAGAATAACACAGTGGTTACCACTATGGCCAATGAAAATATGGTGGGATAAAATGGAAGACAATGTAAAAAAGATAGAAATAACAGACTGGAAAGCAAAGTGCAGAGATCGGAAGGAATGGAATAAAATAACTGTAACAGTCAGGACCCACACAATGTTATAAAAACTGGAAAAGAGAAATCCACCTCATTAAATGGATTCTTGAATGCTTTTAGCATTAGCCAAAATCCTAAGGATTGCATGGCATGATGATGATGATGATGATGATGATGATGAAGATGATGATGATGATAGCATCCCTGCGCTACTGTAGTTAGTCTCTAGCGTCATCGGAATGCAGCCTATCTATAGAAATGTATTTTTAAATCTTTTTCTATCTGCCCTTTTTGATTTATTTTTTATAAAATTTTATTTGCAAGATCCAAAATCTTTTTCAGATAAATTATGAGTCATCCTGTATATTTATTATTCATTGTATAAAGATTGTGCAAGTGTAGGGTTGCCATCAGTTCTCCAAGTAATGTCGCTAAATATCATTTTTGAAGATAAAAATTGTTTGAAAAAAAAAAATAGTAGTGTCTGACTTCTAGTGTAGATGATGTTATTTTTCGAGTCTAAATGAAGATAAGGATAATAAGGGCATTACCTCGGCCGACGGCCGACTGTTAGTAGTATAGTTTTATTATAGTCCAGGGAAGTTAGGAAAAATAGCGGAAATTTTTAGGCACAGCAGATATCGAAATGCGGTTTTCTGCATTGTGTTCAGGAAGGTCCCAGGAAAAAAGTCTATATCGTCTGGTTTAGCCATTTTTTGAAAAATGCCTTCTGGGCCGGAATATACATTACACCATTATAGGAACGACTGCAAACTCGGAATAAACGCTCGGAAATCGTTCATTAATACAGGTGTTTTCTTCGCCAATAGTGTTTAGTTTGAATACCTAATTTTTGGCTGTATCCTTGCTGGGGTACTCTAGGAATTCCTTAGGAGCTATATGTTTCATCCCACCTTCTTTTAAATTCTTTGTGAATGTTCTCCTTCATAATTTCCACGAAGGCTGACAGCGGAAGCATACTGGAAGGACCAGCTCCAAAGATTTCCAAAACACAGCTTGTGTCCCTTTACGCAGCATATATGTAGATATGATGTTGGCCACTTCCAGTACTTCCGTAATAGTTATTATCTTATGATTACGTAAGATTAGTAGTGATTGTCTACTATCTGTGTAGATTCTGGTGGTTTTGCCCGTTATATGTCTACGCTATGGTTATACATGCTAATTCTGATTGTACTACGGAAGTATTCATGTCCATTGTCCACTGATATCGAATGTTCAGCAATCTGGAGTAGATTCCACAACATGCAACTTCGTTTCTTTTTATCTGTCCATGAACATGTTGTCACAGCCACTTCCTTTACATAAATATGCAAGAGTGGCAGACATAGCATTACCTCCATTGCTATGGGTCGGCGTGTTCGCATAGCTCCAGTTATGGTCAAGCAGGCAATCTTTTGTACCTGAGCTTTTGTTTCGCTGTTGTCTGTTGGACTTTCGGCCACCAAACAACAGCCTATATAGTATTATTCACAAACAACCTAAACATAATCAGTTATGTCCCTGTAGAAACACCCCTAATATATTATCAGAAGTGGGATATATATAAACAACTCCCTAATAATCCAAACAGGTCAGTCTCCAAATTTTATTCAGTTTGTTTTTTGCAATGCTCTGTTTAACTTTAGGTCAACAAACGACTGCACCAGAAATAACCCATGGCATTATTATTTTAAATATTATGGTGTAGAATTTTAGACACTGAACTTAATTATTAGATAGTGTGATTGCGGGAAAAGACGTAAGGTAAGTAATAGATTATGAGGATACCTACATTTTACCAGCGATGTGTAAGTAAAATTACGATGATTGTGCATGGGAGAGTTGAACAAACTTTCCGTGTCGTTACATCATTATTATTCTACTTCCGCGCCTAAAACATTAGACAAGATATTATACGCGTTGTAAGTCTCATTACTTCCCAGCATGAGAACAGTAATTTTTGTTGTCCCAATTCGTGAACGACCCGTAAAGCTATCAATTGCTGTTTTATATTCTAGCAGCGCCTCAAGTGTTTTAAACATTTGTCCAAATACCTACGCGTAAAATCTACAGGGTGAATATGTTCTCGTTAATATATTTTTTTAAATATGCAAATTAAAAGATTGTTAATTGTTTCATAGACATGAAAGTCATTATGATACAGATTTTCATTATGAAAGAGATATTTTTAGTTAATCCTTCGAAACTCAACATTTTTTAATCAATTAGCCAGGTATTCCATACAAATGGTTAATGGTTGTGGAAAAAATAGTATACGCAACATGTAATTAATACATACGCTTAAAATATACGTATCCTACTTATTATGCTCGTGTATTAATGACTCATCATTGTATAATATACTATTATATTTTGTACATTGGTTCAAGAGTTCGCCATATTTTCATATATACGAGTATTTCAATTGAAAAAAAATGGGTTCAGTTAGATAATTAAGAACAAGATTTAAAAATAAAAAATCGTTGGTGTATTAAAAATTGTAGAATTGTAGAAAATATAATAAAAATTTAATATTTATATTGCAAAATACATTTCATCATTGGCGTACTAGTTTATTATGACTATTGCATACCAAGTTTGAAGAAAAAATATTTATTTGTTGTTGTAGATAAAATATTAAAATAAAATATATTTTTTAAACATATAACAAATGTTTTGTAACTTTTACATGTGTAAGAGCAATTTTTATTATTAAATGTACATCAGAGTTTAAATATTTACAGAATAAAGGTGTTTGAATGATAATAAAATAAAAGACATTTTAATGAAAATATGTAATTAAATTCAAATAAACAACCAAGTTTTCTAAATATTTATGAATGTTAGTTTTAGTTTAGCTACTCTAATAAAGAACTTAAAAGCAAATAAATATATGAAAAAAATATAACAAAGATATATTTAGGTACCTACTACCATAACATTCATTTACGAAAATTAACTCTCTAAAGTAAGAAGAAAAACAAAACACGTATACAAGATCATTCAGAACTTACCTAAACACATTTGGGAATGGATGTATCAATAGAGTCAATGTCGTACAAAATTGTTTGCAAAATTCTTATAGTTTCCGAATGAAAAATTATTGAAATTAGTAGTCTCGAGCCAGGCGAATCCGAATATTGAAATTCGATTACTTTTTGTAGGTATTAGCCTTTGCTGTGATGTGAATCTTTACATTAGTTTTTCAATGTCAAAATTGGCATATATATCGTGTTAATTTATGGCGATGTGAAAATGCTTTAGCAGAATGATTTCCCGGTAAACATGTGCCAAATGCAGCCACTTTGACCGCGGTGTGCAGTGAGTGCAAGTGTAGTGCAACGCGAGGGAAATCTGAAACCGAATCGTGGAGAAAATGGAGGTTCACGAGTATATTTACACGAGGCTCACTTATGTCCGTACCATATACAGCGTGCCCAAGCATTAATACCAAGGGATTGGACGATGAGGACCGGTACAATGGCCGCCACGATCTCCTGACTTTAAATCATTTGGACATCTTTTTGTGGGGATACTTAAAAAATGAAGTGTATTACAAGTGGATACCTACTATTGATGATTTACGCAAACGTATCATAATTGCTGCTAATAACTTACGAGTTCAAAATGGATAAGAAGCAGAAACATTTGTGTTAGTTTGTAGAAACTAGGTAAGACGGGCCCAAAATTTTGTTGTAACATCATTTATGTTAAACTACTTTATTAATTAAAACCACAAATTAATTCTATTAATAATTATTAATAACAATAGCTGCAAAAGTATTTGAATTTGCTGCATAAAGTAGGTGTTATAAAACGTTATTTAATTCTTTCCTTGGGAATTTCTTTCCATTTTTGTTCGGTCACCGATTGGATGCTTTGCCGCCTTATCAGGTTTTATAGTGTACCAGTTTGCAGTGCCGTGTAGAAGTGTATTTTTAAATCAATTTATAACTGCCCTTTTTGATTTTTTTACAAAATTGTATTTGTAAGGTACATTAAAAAAAATTTTTTTTAGATAAGTTCTGAATCACATTGTATAGTAATCTAAACATACAGAGTGAATTTCGTAAACAATTTTGAAACAATAACAGTCCTAATTAGCCTAATAACCTAAACCTAATAAACACTTTGTGATGAAAATTCATGTAATTGGATTCACCTTGTACTCGACAGAGGTCTTCACATTTCTCGCTCGAGCAACAGCGTCACAAATGGGTGCTCACATTAGTTTCTTGGCGACATTTGATCTGATTCGATTGAGAATCGTCGCGATAATGTGCAATGTGTTCTGCTTATATTAGTTACCTACATCCTAACTCGAGATCTCTGATTTCCTGTGAGCCTGGGAAATGGGGATTGGCGTGCGGTTTTTATATTTAGTTGGTGAGACGTGATAAAACAGCTGCTCTAGGATTCATGAGGGAGTGTATTTGAGCTCTGAAGAGCGTTAAATTGGAAAATATGGTCGTTTACTTTTGTGTATGTTCCATCAAACACTGTTGATAAGTAAATGCAGGGTGTAATATATTATATAGTATTTGTTTGTAATATGTACATAAATCAGTCCACTCGAAAGATGAGTTCCTTACCTTTTATTTATAAATATTATAATTCTAAATTAAATAATTTTTTATTGATTTTAATTTTTTTGCTCTAATATGAGTTCATTCCTTTCTCATAGTAGGTTCGGTTCACGGGAAATAAAAAATAGTTTTTTTATATTTTAATTTTCTATAACTTTCTGGTTTATATATCTTTTATTATTGTTTGTTGTATGGTTCTTCCATTTAATTATTTAAATAAAAAAAATTGTGAGGTTTTAACAAATTAACAAATATATCTATTACATTACATTTTTGTTTTCTTTGAATTAACTAACTAACTAACCTATTATTTTCCTGTCTTTCCTTATAACTAAATGCAACTTTTTTATAATTTCACCCCCTTCAGGTGTTAATTATCTATGTTTAAGTTAATTTTTTTTAAGTCTGCTCTATCCTTTTTGACTTTGTTAATGCCAATTGAATTCATTTTTCATATTACCGTGTCCTTTTGTGGGAGATTTTTAGCTATCCTTTATAGATTCCGCACTATTTTCTTCGTATACCTTTTCTGGATTATGCTCCTTTCCTATTTTGTGGATTCCTTTTATTATAACCAAATTTTAATAAATCTGCGTTCAATCTTTTTGAAATTAATATAGCATACAGTTTTGCTGCTAAATATTTATTTCGAACTTTAATTAAATTAGATATAAATTTTCAAATTTTAAACTGTTCTCTTTTCTTGATTTTTTATTATTATTATTTTTTAATATTCCTCGTTACTATGTAACCCAGACTATGTTTTTATCTCCCACATACTATATTTTTCTATTTAGTTCAATTTGTAGATTTTCTTTATAGCTATCACAATATTGTATGTTTTAAATTTTATATTCAATTAAAATTTTAGAATAATTTCATTTGAATTTTATAATTATTCAAATTTATATTCTCTTCAATAAACTCTTTTTTATTTTTCATGTAAGTATATCTAAATTCTACAGCTATTTTTCTATTGCAAGGAGACTTATTTCTTTTGGTTTAAATGTCTACACTTTTTTGGAACTGACGCAATAAAATAAATTAAATTGTCAACTGAGAAGTCGTAAACTCGCGCGAATATATTCTTTAAGTGGTCTAAACATCTTAAGTTAACTTCTATCACCATTTACATATTTATAATGCCACGCGGGTCCCTAAAGGCACATAAAGAACGAAAATAAAAGTTTTGTTATACTTTTTTTTACTATGGGCTGGTTTCATATTTTTAGGATGAATAATGATAATAATAATATAATAAAATTACTACTCTACTGTAACTCTATAAAATGAAATTTTAAAATCGACTCATGCAATATGAAGTTTGCAAATACGGAATTCCAAGAAACAACTACTCTGCGGACTAATGCCTCGACCAGCATTGAATTACACCCGGAAAACCTAAGATGAGGTATCTGAAGAATTACTCTAGCTGTTCAAGCTTGTCTAAGCCCGACAGAAGGGATCATGATGGCGAATGGCCGCTAGATGTAGCTTGTCTACACCGCGTACTTGGGCAGACTTGAAACAGCTAGGGTTATATAGATTTAATGACGCGTCGCCCAGGGTGATTGGTCTGCGATTAAGTACCTACTGCAATGTAGGTCGCTTCCTGCAAGTTGAGCCACTTCGGCTGAGCAGGAAGTAGCAGACCAGTTATATCTCACCTGTACTCGATTTATATGTGAACCTACATATGAAGGAACAGCAGTTCAATTGTCGGTTATCTCACCTATGGCATACTAATGAGGGCTAATAAGCCCGAAATCGGTATATGTCTGGTGGGGTGGCCGACAAGGGTTCTTGGCTGTTCACACAGATACTGCAGGTGTAATTCAATGCCGGTCGGGGCATTAGCCCGCGGAGTAATTGTTTCCTGGAGTATCATTTATACATCTCAGCTAGGGTTATTCGTCAGTCACCTCACTTATGGCATACTGATGAGCGCTAATAAGCTTGAAACTGGTGTATGTCTGACAGGCTGCTGCCGAGTGGCTTTATCTGTTTACTATAAGCTTTTCAGGTGTAATTCAATACTGGTCGGGGCATTAGCCCGCAGAGTAGTTGTTTCCTGGAATTCCGTATTTGCAAAATATCGTTGTCGCCAAACGCAATAGAGGTCGGTAGTTTTCAATGGTGTCTACTGCGATGTAGAGCGCTTTGTGCCTGTGACTTTTCAGTCCGGCATGGAGAAAGATAATTTAGAATTACTTATATATGTATGATGGTTCATAAATATCATAGTCCGGTAATAAACGGTCAGAGATTTATTAGCCCTGTTCGCAGAACAGTTGAAAATGTCAGACGCACGGGCAATGAATTTTTAATGCCAGCGTAAGATTGAAAATGCATTGTTTTAGTTGGAAATCTGATTCTGGTGTTACGAGAACAAAGCTATTATATCAGATAATAAAATCAAAATCTTAGTTTATTATAATATGAGAAGTAGTCCAAGTAGGCTAATAATCTATTTCTACATTTTATTTCTGATTGTGCTTTTGTGTCTTGTTATCATATCGATTGTGTTTTGTGTCTAAGTGAAGTTGTATTTTATTTGTTTGTTCTTGTTTTTGTAGTTATTTTTGTTGTTGATTTTTAAGTGTAACAATATATTTTTAAAATATTATCAATATGTTGACCAAATTTTGTGAATATTTATGCCCATATTTGTAATGAACTGATATTAATAGGTAAGCATATCACTTGCGTAAAGGGTGTGTTGTTTAATGCTTCCCAAGCTGGAATTTGGGGAAACAAAAAAAATTGGATATCTAAGTCCTGTAATAAAATTAGTAGCAATAATCTTTGTTCTTTAAACATTTGTTTTGTCTACAAATATTTTTTTTATATTGTGTTGATCGGTAAGTTAACCTCTCACATTAAAAATGCTTTGAATAGTTACGTCATTTCTGCTCAAGATTATAATAACAGCTTTTTATGGCTACATTAAGCGTCACTATGCAGTAAAGTGATACAACACGATATACATAATAAATTATTCGCACAGTTGACATGGAAGAAAATAATATGTTTTACTACTTTTTCCCCCTTATTCCCTACCAGTATTGAACAATTTAACTATTCACTATTACAATCATTTAAAATAATTTTAGAAAGTTGTAAAAGTCATATCAAGAAATGTAAGAAAACATTATATATCTCCACCATTTTACCCGCTACTGGATGAATTTCATTTATATTTCTCATGTTTGCTTATATAGAATATCTATATATTTGCAAAATTTCAACACCCATACCAACTTTTTTCTTATTCTAAGGAATTTTATCAACAATTAATTTGACCCAGAGAATTTTGGTGGAATTTCTGTATATGCAATTTCTCGTAATCTTTTCGATATTTTTCCGTATCGCTTTTATTTCCATAGTACTGAATCCAATGACAAATATCTGCTTAATAAATACTATCCTATAAACGTAAGTACCATCTTTAAAAGTGGCCTGTAGAAATTAACCCTTTCGGTAACATTTGCATAAAATATGTTCACAGTTGAATAAAACCCTACCACGAGGAACGTTAAAATGATTCATAGCGATACATTAAGGGTCATTTCAGAATAAAATTAACTTGTGCCGCTTTGTGGCATACCCAAATTATGTTTTGTGCCAAATAAAAATGTCCTGACAGACCCCTTGATGAGAAGTCTCATGAAATTTCCTCGAACACGTCGATTTTGCTTTTTAAAAAGACCCTTTTTTCTATACGAACGCATTTCCGACGTTCATTTGTTTTTGCGTGATGTCGTCATCGGATATTTTTTTAAATAGAACCCCTATATTTTTTCATCGGATTCTTGTAGAGCTTAACTTGCTGAATTCAATTCATCTTATTACAGTACGACGATCCCGGATATTATTGAAAAACTCTTGTTTTCTGATGTTTCTCTGTGGAGAATCACTCGATTTAGAAATCTCCTACGATATTCGTCCACACTTCTACAGTTTTCTTCACAGACCTCTAGCACAAGTCACATGTTAACTTGTTCGCTGAATATAAATTTTCCAGTCATTTTCAACAACAAACAGTAGCAGAAATAAAATAGTTTTATTACTGTCGTACCTAAATTTTAATAACAAAAAGTTTGGTTATTCCAAGGTAAAGTTATTCAGAGATACGTTTTTTCGTTTCATAAAATAATAAATATATATAGTTTATTCTTACCTATTGATTGTTTTTTTTTTAGTTTCTGAACACCGGACGTAAAACTTTTTCATAGTAAGCTTAATTTAAAAACAAGTAAATTTTATCATTTTTTTTTCGAAAACACTTTATTTTGCTTACTCTAACCGTAGACATACAGTTTGGTTATTGTTAAATCATGTATATAACCTTCTGATGTGGAAGATAAATAATCCTCCTGCTTGTTCGTAATTAATTCAAATTGATCCCAATAGTTCATAGAACTTTTTGTATTATTTTTTATCAATGAATACTTTACATAAGTTTAAATTTACTGAATTAAAATTTCATAGCTCCTCCGCCTTTATTTTCCCTTCTGTTATTACCTCTATACCGAGTATTTAACAGGGTAGTTATCCGATGCTTTAAACTAGTTATGTACTGTTTTAAAAAGGCCAGGAGTAGAAGGAACTCGTTGAACCCTTTTTATCACCAGCTATTTGAACAAGTAAAGGTCGTAAAACGTGCCGAGTAAGGTACGGAAATGTTGTACGATACGTAATTAGGCAACCCTTGTGATTTTTGCTTTAATAGTAAAAAAAAATTCAACCGAAATGACCAAACACGAAGAATAAATGTGGGCGTGCAAACAGTGTAATATTTTTCAGTACCTAATTGGTATATTTTATTCTATTATTTTGTGAAACTTCTCTTTTACTTCATAATGGATTTTGTATTAAAGGTGCTTTAAATTAAATTTTAATCTGTTTCAGTGTAACTTGCCATAAATTCTAATAATAATTAAATATTGAAAAATAAAGAATTTTCTTTTTGTTTTGTTGTAGAAAAGTATGGAATAAATTCATTATTTCTAAAACAACAAAGTCTCATGAAATTTCCTCGGACACGTCGATTTTGCTTTTTAAAAAGACTCTTTTTTCTATATCAACGCATTTCCGACGTTTATTTGTTTTCGCGTGATGACGTCATCGGACATTTTTTTAAATTGCACCCCTATATCTTTTCATCGGATTCTTGTAGAGCTTAACTTGTTGAATTCAAAAATGTATAATTTCAATATTTTCTTGTTTCAACTTTCCGGTCTTGCACTTTATATAATTATGCAAAAGAAAAGGAAACAAATTATGCAACTAAATTACATACACACATTACAATTACATAAATATACAGGGTATTCTATTTAATATATATATATATATATATATATATATATATATATCAAATTCTAAAAGAATCATCCTCTAGAGAAATTATAATTACGCCACTTAATTCTACGTAAAAAAACCTATGAAAATCAGTTTTCACAGTTCAGATATCTCAGCCATTCTCTGAGATACGAAGAATCCCTTAGAAGTAGTTTATTAAATTTCGCCCTGTATATTAAGTTTCTCGAAAAAGTAGCTCAGTGTTGCGAAGACCGCACCTCTTGTAGTTTTCGAAATACCCTGCAACCACAACGAAATTGGAACACCATGTACATCTTTTATAAAAGTATTGCAATGTCGAATTGTTTCATTCGAAAACCCTGCAACTTGCTCCGTAACGACTTTCTGTCTTCAGACAGGAAAAACAAAAGTCATAAGGCAAACCGTATCTATGTATATGATCAAAAATACTTTGTAAAACAAATAACTGTTACACAGATGTCTGATTACTGGGGAAGAATAGAAATTAGAATAATTAAAATAAGGCAAATAAACTACTGCTATCTAATAACAGATAGTCTGTTACGTGTAATTTATTTTAAAATATTATTTTATTGAAAATAAAATACAATTGTAACAATGGTTATGATTTGGTCATTTTTTCTCTCTAGAACCATTACGATTTTTCCTCAAAGTGAGCAAAGAAAGTCATTGAAAATACTCGTGAAAACATATAGTTTTAGGCTGGAAAATAGGAAAAAGTCGGGTATTAGGAGAAATTATTCCTGAAGCAACCTGAAAAAGTATTACTTAAATGAAAACAACACATTAGATTACTAATTAATGCTTTATTTTGGTGTTTTCAGATTGCTATTGCCGTTATTTTCATTACTTTGCACTTAGTCGTATAATTTACTATTGATCTGATGCTGTTTTCGGGTCGCCAACATCCAAATAATTTCCAATTTCTACTTGGAGACGAACAGCTGCTGCGCGAGGGGAAAACAGCTTCCGTGAGGAGGTGGAGATCTCCTTCGCAAAGGCAAGATTGTCTTGTCTTTGCTCAACTTTAATAAGTTGTCGGAGCAGCTATTCAAAGAAACAGGTGGCAAAAACTGCGGCTTTAATTTGAACGTAAACAAGACTGAGTACACGATCGTGTCTAGAGACGTAAATATCAGATCGTGATTTGATAGTCCAAAATATCCATATTATAGGTACAGGGTGAAAGAAGGAGTATAGCAGACTTCAGATGATAACACTAATCAATTATGCAAAAGGTATAGTTTATATATATTTTTAGGGAAGTTATAGATAGTAGAATGAAATCATATTATGTTAGATGTATATATGATTCTTTAATCTCTTGTAAAGGTATTTAAGCTATATACATTTTCTTTGATATTAATTAAACTAACTACTCTGCGGAATACACAATTTTTATTATCGTGTGGTTTGTCATTAATTTTAATTAATTTGTTAATTTCTTACCTGAAGGACAGAAAAGAGTGTCATGTTCAATGGATTTAAATCTGAAGTGCCTCAGAAGCAACTTGAGACCTCTGTTGTTTAATATTTTTATAAGCGATATAGCTAATGTAATAGATGTTCAATGCCTTCTTTATGCAGATGCCTTAAAAATTTACTATCAAATTCATTCTGAGGCCGATTCTGTGTCCGGTTATATAATAAGAATCCTCACTATCAGACCCAGTCTATTAAATTGGAAACTGTAAAAGGCGTTTACTGAAACTGTTGTCTTTTAAATAGATGGCGTTTACCGTGATATTGGTATACCTCATGATTATTTACTTCAGAGACGGTTTTAAAAGCTTAAGTATTTGTAGACAGTGTCACTCAACGTTATTTTTGTTTAAAATAATGTTGTTACCTTCCATCTTCCTGTTCCTCGAACTAATATGTTAATCAAATCTCTTTTATTTCAGTGTTGCGCTAACTATAATAAGTCGCCAGCTTGATAAATTTAATACAACTATTGCCTGTATTAAAAGTTTAGTCTTCTCATAATTGTTAATTGCAGTAATTTATTATATTTGCATCGTTCACCTCATCATGTAATTAGTGTAAACTATTGGATATTGTAATTTCAAAAATAAAATTAAAATAAAGCCCAAACCTGCATTAAACTGCACTTGCAATATCTACCCAAATCTTCTTTATTATTACCTTTCAAGATATTTCACTGTATCGTAAAGGTATTGAAGCTAATAAACCAGTTTTCCTACAATCCCTTTCAACGAAGTCATCATGTTCTCCGATACTAAATTTTAGGTATGTTAATGAACAATTCCATAGATAAAGATGTATTCGACAATTATTAAAGTTAATTATAGTTTTTCGGGACAAAGATATTGATAAAAAGTTGAGTACTCAGGAAACTTGCAAACGCTTTAATACTTTATAAAATTTGAAAAAATAAAATGACAGGATAGTCGCATTTGTACAGTAAAGTAGGTATCGAGGACAAGGAAAGTCACATCACTCTTATGATGGTCTAGGACTAGCATGTTATACCTAAGAGAACCATTTATAAACTGCCTTTTCAAAATTTGAGAATGGGAGAAAGCAGATAGTTGTTGGTACACGGATGGCTCTAAAACTGCGGAAATCCGGGATCAGGCTGTCGTAAGCCTTGGTAACTACACAACTATCTTCTATGCAGCAATGTATGACATTGAGTGTTTATAAAGGCTAGACAAATAAAAACTTTAGCTTCAAAAGCTCTTGGATGCTACTGGTATTACTCAGTATAACTCAGGAATTGTAAAAAAGTTCTGGAGCAGTTGGGAACCAGCAGCAGAGTAACTCACTTGCTTTGGATACCTGGTCGTTAAGGTATTCAGAGGAACCGGGCTGTGCATTTTGTAACTAAAGAAGGCGCCTCGATCTTCAATGGACAAGCATAGTGTCGGCTACTGTCAATATATCCCTTCTGACCTTGGAAGGATAAAGTTACTGGTAAGAGCTGAAAACTTGATAAAGTTAACCAGGTTACACAAGAACTCTAGTTGGCCTGTACTATTGGGTACTACCAGTTAACTTACCATCTATGTAAGTTGCACTGAGTGCCGACTAAGAGACTCGAGAGTGAAGAATCGGCAGTGAAAAAGATTTGAACACGATATCATCCAATAAGGTCATTAGTTTCATGAAGAGGCTAAATCTATTGGATGCATTATAACTTTTAGGTATGAACCACAATATACCATTATGTTTCAGTGTAGGGCTGGTTAAAGGGCACACTCACTTTGAACATAACGATTACCATAGGGCACCGATAATTGATTATTTTTAATTAATTTGGGGAGAAGTACAATGCTTTTAGTACAAATATATGTATGTATTATATAAATAGTTAAAATAACTTACCACTTTAGTGGGAGCACGAAGGGATGGGTTGTACCTAGATAAAATAGTAAGAAAAATGTATTTAAAAATAAACCTAAAGGGAAATATTGCTGAGAGCTCTTTAGTGGTCAAGCAAACGAACAAAATTATTATTTTTTTTAAATTCAAACACATAAAAAACATACAATCAAATAAGGTACCTATCTAAATAAAAATATACACATAGAAAATGGATAACGAAACAACAGTAGGTTTCGAATGTAATATTTCTTTTTAGTGTATCAAACTCAGATAAACCATTTTTCATGTTTCGTATGGATTCGTGGAACTAATTCCTGAAATTTGAATTATTTTTTAGTAACATAATATTTAAGTCAATAAAGTGCTTATTTGAATACTTCCTTTATGATTTGCTTTTTTATTTATTTTCTTGATTTATCTAAAAATATTTATTGCCATTCGTTTATTTCTTACATATTATGTTTATAGCATTCCTGTATTGTTTGCCATTAATATGTTATTCAATGATGGTGCACTTCTTACTCCGGAATCTGTTTACTAAACCTATTCCGATATTGGAGTACATAAATATCAATATTTTTTGTCTTAAATCAGTTCTTAGTTGTTTCCTTGCTTGTTCACACTGTATAAGCACTAAATTATTACACTTCATTATGTAATCCAGAATGAATGAAAATAATCGAAAAATAACTTGTGGTAGAAGACTCTGGAGCTGTATAAGAGAATCCTCCCTGGTATTAAGCAACGCTGATGTCAACAAAATTATAAAAACCCAGGATTATGGCTAACAGTGACACTGAAAACTTGATCTCAGGAATCCATGTTAACATTCTTGGAGTGACGCCTTGTAAAATAACAGATTGCGTGGAAATGAAATTTAATAATTATACTTATCTCTTCTTCTTTATCCAGGTATGACAGGAAACAAAATTTTAAAATTTCGTTGCTTTTATTTTATTTACAAACACACTAGAATTACGAGTAAACTGAAGATTAATGTGTTTTCTGATGGTCATCCATTCGTTGCATCGTTAAGTTGGAATTCCTACAACTAGTCATGCTTTCTTAAGAATTAATTGCTGCGACAATGTGACACAAACGACACTCTGCCATGCGTAACCATATGAATGAGTTGGTGCAGAATAATTTACAACTGTTTCAGTTCGCTACATATAGTTAAGTATAAATTGTGTAGCAAGTTATACCAGGGTCGGAGTCATCATTGTGGTGGACACTATTGACATCGTGATGCAACAAAACAGGAAAAGCTATAGATTTGATAATAAACAAACCACACAGTAAATGAAAACGAAAATTATATTGTTATCAACCTGCAGTTAAAATTGAAACATTAGAAAATTAGAATGTTGTCACTAGATGTCACAAGCTGCAACTTGCATTGATGGCATAAGAAATTACATATGAATTAAGTGTAATGGAAAAGAACTTGGAAGAATAATTATTTTTTTGTTGAGGGATATATTTAATAGTTATTTACCTAACAAGTGCGGGAAGTGATACTTTTCCCCACGCTGATTGCAGTTGACCAAATGCAACAATCGAGTGCGGAAAAGAGACTTCCCGCATGTATTAGGTGCAATATTTTTCCTGCTGCCATGACAATTCTAATCAGGCGAAATGGTTTATTTTATTTACCAATTTATAACATTAATAAGTAATTATTTAAACTAATAAAATATGTCAACGAAAAACATTGAAATTGAAGGTATAATTTGTGGCATTTTGCAAATTCAGTGTTGAGGCAATAGCGGCTTGAAAATGTTCCTCAGTCGTGAAATTAACTGTTGACAAAGGGATGAGGGAATAGCTGCTAGATGCTGTTCTTCAGTCACGGAACATACTGTTACTGTTGATGTACTACGTTGTTCAGCACGGTTCTCTTTGAAGTTCTGAAGAGGGATTTGATGCTTTGAGAATGCTGTGGACTATTTCCTTTTTGTTATTCTAACAATCCTCAATGTATGATTCGGCTACCACTGTAAACGTCCACCCACCATGCTGTTTTATGTTTACAATATTGGACCCGGAACTGGCTAATAATGTGACAGAAGAGCGGCGAAAACAATGTCCTGTATACGCTTCGGGATTTAGGACGTCTAAGTAACCAGCGATGTTAGATGGCATTTTCTCGCAGGTGTTGATATCCACACATAGCTTGGTACATTTACCTTTTTATAAAATAAGAAAAACCGATCTCTAGGACGCAAAATAGCATAAGTTTCGTCTTTGGTATGGTAATAATAAGCACATCCCCTTTATCTTCTATATCGTGGATCGTCATATTTGCTAGTTCTTCGCAGTGAAAGGCACCGGTAATTCCAAATATAGTGGCTATTTTGGTCATAAGACAGGTCTGGGGTAGGTATTTAAGAGAAAAAAAAAATTTCCGCATGATTGTAGGAAAAAATTAATTTCACAAAATATAGAAAAATATTACTATCTGAAACTAATAAAATAGGTACTACTATCTGAAATTTTGTTTTCCTTAAATTTTTTGTCTTACTCCACACTGACAAAATATAACTGAACTAAAATGAGATGTTAATTTCACTTTGTTCATCTATTATCTCTAAGAGATGTTCGACTTAAACATTTGTATATTGAAATTGTCTTGATTTTGTTGAATAAATTAGGTTGAATTATTAAATTATTTTGAACTCGCATCTAAATTACCGTTTCATATCAAAATTTCTGTCGTATATCAAAATACTTTAGCAATTAACTAAAACTGAACGCAAATAATGTTGATGCGGCACAAGTCATTACATTAAACTTGACAAAGTTCACATAAACATTAACAAAAATGAATTATTTCAAATGTTCGTTACGTTATGGTCTGCTTCTCAAGTAGTTTGCAATGCTCTCCGTATGGGCATAAATAATATTTATGCAACAATTTATACTAATTTAAAATATACTTTTCTGAATATTTATCACCTTTTCTCTGGCTGTGTACCGGCTTAAATAAAATATCTAGGGAAACTTTTGAAGTTAATATCAATTAAGTCGTAAATGTTAATAATTCCTGGGGCGTATTATACGCCTCCGCTCTTATATCATTATTTGTATTCGTTAATGACTCGAGAAACTCGACAATCTCGGAGTAAGAAAAAATATATAATTACAATTTCATGTACCTAAATAATTATGAGATATTATAAAGAACACAGAATAATTCTCCCTATTTCGTCCCTCTTCAACCCCCCACCCGCCAATTTAAAAATAAGGGTATCTCTAAAAGGTCTGTGCAAAACACGAGGACACATTCCTGATATGAGAATCTAACCCAATACCACAGAAAATATAGCTTTGCGTAGCTATATATTCTGTGCCAATACGTACGTTTTCATTGATCAAACCTCTATTAAATTTAAATATCCATCCATATTCATTAAAAAACCACAGACGAGTATTAACTGAACACAACAACGCACTACAACAAAAATGGCGTGTGCTAGAACCACTGAAATGTACGATGTGGAATGCTGCGCATCCATATGAAGTGACAAACCTACGAGCAAACTCAGCAAAGAAATACTTCATCGGTTAGGTATGTGTGTGGGTGGGAGAGAGACAATCATCTGCACATGCGATATGAATTGTGTTCTTAATTTCCCATTATTTTGTTTGTAAACACGTCATTGGCGTACAGTGTGGTTAACCAGTACATTATTTTATCTTGTATCTCGTTAGTGTTATTCTTTGTGTATTTTTATGGGTGTTATTGTTGGAATATCTCATGTTTTATAAGGGACTGTAAAATTAACCAGCATATAGCACCAAATAATTCTTCATATCCAGAATTCAATTTCATTTCAATTCAGTCAGCTAAATCTTTATTGCTCCGCCATTACTAGGAGACACAAAACAAATATGGCGCTGACCACGAGTAATCCATTCGCGCAGCTTGACGTCCTTGACGATCATTCCAGTCATCATAATATAAAATTTAATTTCAGTGATAGAACTGCTGCCGTAGGTACAGGCGCACTGCGCATCTGTGTACAACCAATCATAAGCAGGGACGTATAACACAAAATTATGTTAAGTTAACACGAAATGATATACTTATAACACATTATTAGTAAATATTACACAAATTTAGTATAATTTGTTAATACTAATAATTTTAAGGGCGCCGTATTTTTGAAATATTGTTTTCTACAAATACAAGTAATTTTAGACATTTAAGAACTGAGTAATATAGAGTTTAGCAAATAACAAGAATGTTATCTCATGCGACTTGCGAATATTCAAAGGTACCGAAGTAAAATCAATATATAACGTCAGAAAGCGATCTATCCAACAAGCTTTTAGGTACTGAAATCTTTCAAAATACGTGTTTTTTTAATTGAACTATAGATGTAAACATTGTTATAACATAAACCTACATAGTTCTGCATATAAGATTGTTCACTTTTGCTTATGGTATATGAAAATAATTGTTAAAATGTGGGGTTAGAATAGCGAAATAATGTGTGATACAATTTTAAAAGTTATTATATTATTTGAGGAGAGTTTAAATAGTAAAACTGTATAAACAAAACATCAATAAATTTGTTATTGATATTACTTTTGCTCTACGTGTTTTATTTTTCTAGATTTCAGTACCTAAAAAACCACAAATTTGGTCATTTTATGGCGAGAAATACGGCGACCATTTTGTGTAAAACGTATAAAAAAACCAGTGTGTAAAACTATTCACAAGGAAATATGACACATAGGTACTGAACACTGGTAAGTCTCATTTACACAGGAACATTTTAACACTGTACGTTCCAAGAGATATGATACTTTCTTTTTCTGAAGTAACTTCAGTCATCTGTTTGGTATTCATATTTGATGGGTAGTCGAAGTCAATCCTGTCTTTGATTTTTATGTATGAATCGTTTCCAAATTACAGATGGTTCAATACCTTCGTCTCGGTTCAAATTATTTCGATTTGTCTGAATTTTATTCGACTCTCTGTAGAATCTTCCCTTCTTTACTAGAATTTTAGTTTGCGCCAGGTCTATGCACATAATCCGCTTTTTGGTCCACAAATGCTGAATTATCAGTGTTGTTATTTCTCAGGTAGCACTAGTGCTCCTTCAACTTTGTGCTTCGTGATTGCTTAGAAACAGTCGCATGCATACGTGATGCTGTATAGACTACAACCATATGGCTCTTGATTTTGGTATTGAAAGCAATATACAAGGTGATTAAAAAATCGCTGACAGATTTCTAAGATCGGAAGTACGTCAACATGTAGCCGCGTCCAAATCAACCATTTTTAAGTAAAACACGTTTGAAATAATCTGTCACTTTTAATTTTTGAAGGATTCTTGAATAATTTTAGGAAAAATGTTCCTCTTTGTTACGAATACAAGGTGCTTCTGAAAGTAGTTCTCTAGACCTCAAAATAAGACGAAAGATCAATACAAACATGTATCCTCGTTTTTGACATACAGGATGTGAGTGGTTAGTTCCTGATGACAATTTTTAATTACACTGAAAAAAAAGTTCACTAGTTACAATTAAAATTTTAATATTGGTAACTTAACAGTTCATCTATATATGGGACTACTCCACTGGGGTTTTTGTTACTAGTAAAACGGTAAATCTGTCATAACTCAATAACAGGTATTAAACTATTTTCAATCAAATTACATTATTTTCTGTTAGTAACCTACTACATTTACTGTTGATATACGTATGTATTTATATGTAGTACTGTATTTCCTTATCTTTAGTAATCGGAAAATTAATCATCATCGACTTGGTTTAATTTTAACAGAGAAACTATCCTCTATTTATAATTAAGCAACCATACTTGTGGTAAGTAAATTAATGTAAAACGTATGTACGTCGTTAATAAACAGTATATTCACTATCACTAGTTTAGTTAATGTTGCCAATGAAACTAATTACTTGCTCTAAATAAATATGTTTAAAAGGTGTGTTTTGTGTTTAAAGAAAATCACTTGCAGTAAATGGTTTGGTCATTTTCAGTCAATTATTGATTTAGTAATTAGTAGCTATTAGTAAACTATAGTCTTATCTCAAATATACTTTCAGTTGGCTCTTATTAAACGGTTTTCTTATGTAAAACGATTTTATACAGGGCGTTCCAATTACGCTGAGCTGATTTTTTATATCGCCTTTAAGATAAATTTATATTTCAAAAGTCCATACAGCATGTATTTTCTTCAGGCAATGTTATGCCACTAACAAAATATAAAAAAGTTGCTACTAAAAATAATTTTTATTTGTAATTTTTATTTCCTTCATAGACTATTGAAAAAAAGAATCACAAATTTTTTATATATCTATAGCACAGATTTGAGAAAAAATAAAACAAATTATAAAAACATTCATGATTCCCTAAAAAACCTACATGAGGAAGGGGTTTCAAATAAATTTATCGTAAGTCACCTAGAATATCAAATACATGTCTTAACTGGAACTTTGTATACATATTGTGTGACCACTTGACCACAATTAATTTGCTGTCTCAGAAAAAATTATTATTTTCCGAAGGATCTGAAAATTCCACAAAGAGTGATAAAAAAGTATTAAAAAATTACACCATATTTATGTTTTAATATAGATTGAACTGTTTAAAATATGTATACCGTTCTGACAAATTAATAAGTTTCTCCAGACATATGTTCAGTATAATTAAACAACTGTTCATGTATCTATTAGATACTTACAGTTTGTAATGGGCTATTTAGGATATAAATGAAAATAAAGGCAATAACATAACTTCCGTAGACATATATTTATATACATATATATATAAATAAAACATATAATATACATAGAGGGTGATTCATGAGGAAGTGCCCATAGGGTATCTATACCTACTATCATTTGGTATTGTATGGTCACTTCCTCACGAATTACCCTGTATAATGGATGGACTATAAGCTAAAGAAAACTGAATAAACAGAACATATGTTGCCCAATAAAATAAATACTAAAATATACTAATATATTTTTTAACTCCCTGAAGAGTAGAACAAATTACATGCCTCGAATAAAATATTTCAGAATGTTGTACCGTTATCATGTTATCAGTAGATTCAACTTGATAAGCATAATAACATTCATTTAAGGCTATGGTTTTAAATTTTTTACAAACAAAACGTACATCTTCATCCTTATTTATCAAAATGTAACATATAACACAGAAGACTGGTAAACATATATTTTCAGTTATGACTACATCGTTTACTTGGTAACTATCATTTCCTATCATTACCTTTTACAAACATTTACAGTTTTGAATTTATCAAGTATAATCTGAGATGAGCACATAGTGTCAAAATCTGATATTATTGAATAAATATTTTGATTTATATAGCTACAGTCATAACTAATTTTCTCTTCTTTAAACCCCCGATGACTGAAAAACCTAGAACATAATTTCAGTTGATTTTTAATAGCTAAAGTTTTAGTGATATTAACTCTAGAAGAAACAACGTTAGCAGCAAGTTTAGCTTCTCTATGTTTGGATTCATACCTTAATGTTGATAGATGTTTAAGAGGACCAACGTTTTTCATAATTGTAGGATAATGTGTAATAAAATGGTGTTTAGGCTTCAATGGTAGAAAACAGATGCATATAAAGATCATGGTGTTCATTTTTTAAATATAGTATTTATAGTATCATCATCTATTATATTAAATGATTCGTCTGTAATTCCTTCAGCTAAAAATAAAACAAGTAGGTATAACACTTTTTTTACTACAAAAGAGCTCTTATTCTTTATTCTTAGAAATATTAGGTACCTATTATGTTTAAATTTTATTTTCAGAATAAAACTTTGCAATTAATTTTATGTAATGTTGCTCTATATTTATATAGTTAATAGTTTTTGTATAGGTATGTAAATTTACATAATTACGAACATAGCCATAATTAAAATTATTTTGTCAATAACATAAAAACAATTGCAAGTACCAACCTGACGTAATGTTAATTAAAATGTGTCATTTTGTACAACATAAACTATATTCACAATAAACTGTTGTGAATAACTTAAACTTAACCTTACATATACCTATATATTTTTTTTTTAATCAGCTACAAATATCGTATGTACCTACCTACTAAAAATTTTTTAAAACTGTTAGCTCCAATATTTGATCTTATTATATGTTCAGTAATAGGTATTCTTAATTTACTGTAAAACTATTTTTATATAAATTGAGCACAAAAAATAAGCAGCTACATGAAGCAGTTTTTTTTATTTGCTCACGTGTACAATCAGGATCAAGAACAAGTACACAAAATATAAGATTAAACACTTATGCAAAAATATACGTTTGTCGAGAAATGTTGTATGAACAGTTATATAATTTATACAAAAATAAAAATACGAATATGGGAAGCTACATAGCCCAACTAACAAGTAACTAATGCAAGAAGCGGGGGAAAAACGCGCGAATATGTAGTAACTGTTTATCACAGCTGATTATTTACGGGTGTGAATCGCGTTTCTCTTATATACTTACAATAACAATACATTCTACTTTAATAATTATTATTATGAACTGTACACTGTACTTACCACAAAATGCCTCTATATATTCTTCGAGACCCCATTGGGTCAGTAATTGTGTAAATTTCATTATACACAAATTAAATTGACACAAAACATACAAGAACAGCACACTATTACCGTTGAAAGTAAAAGAAAGAAATAATACGACACGAGCAGCAGTCGACCCCCCACTTGGCGGTTCTTTTTGCTCGGATAACCTCGGATACCACACGTCATCACATTTTTGCGCGAAATTACCCGATGATGGCAACGTTCATTAATTACTAGAACATTGTTAACTAATATGAATTTATATGGTGATTTACGATTATTAAAAAAAGTCATATGCACCCATTCAATTGTTACAAATGCATTTTGATCCGCGACAAAACAAGCAGTAACTATCGATAAGTAAACTATTAATGTAAGTGTTCGTGTTATATAGGGGTTATTTATCAACTTATTAGGTGTTATTCATTTTGTGTCTGAATAATCTTTTTACTTTGTACAACTGCTACGGAACATTATTAGAAAACAAACTTGATATTTGTGGCAATGAAAACTGTGTTAGGATCACGGTTTACTTGGAGTGTTTTTCTCAGTGTAATGTTTACAACGTGAAGAGATAATTTAATGCAATTTGGCACAATCACATGTTTATGCTTTTTTTGAAAATCTAAAAGGATATCAATACAGCTGATGACTTAAAAAGTATCCAAACTTTTTTCTGTATATTTTTTGATAATTTTATAGCAAAAATGTAAACTCTAGATTTTTACATAAAGACGGTACTCTTTGACATGATTCCAAATCTGTTTCTTTTCTTTTAATTGAAAGCCAATTATGTTTCAAATCCCATAGATTTTTAATGAAGTTCCTGAAGCAGTACCTCCCTTGTTTTACCTGCTCCTGGACGAGATGTATTCATTTCTTTCAGATTTTCAGAAAGAGCAAAAATAATTATGGGAATGTGCCATATTTAATTAATTTATGTCTACGCGTTTAAAAACTAATAAAAAGCCATCATCAAGAACTAACCTTTCACACCCTGTATGTCGAAAACAGAGCGTTTTAGAATTTATTTTTATATAGACTTTTTGCTTCATATTGAAGTCTAGAGAATGCAGTTAAATGTATGATACTTCTTTTAGAATCACTTTGTTGAATTCCTTTTTGGTATTTTTATTTGTTAATACATTTAAATGTAATAATTATTGATATTATTGGATTTTATATCAAATAAATGTGAATATATGTGAGGGTTAGGAGTATCGACGAAATATTTCATATTTGGATTATATTAATGTCCGTTAAGTTTTACGCCCCAATACAGTTGGTCAGTTGGCGCTGACAAATTGTTATGTTATGCAAAATAACAAGACGTAAATGACTATTATGCCACAAACATACGTACAAATCAATACATGAGAACATTGTGATTTATGAACATTGCTCGCTAGACATCTACAGCCTTTTTCAGATTTAGGGTATGAATAGCTTGGTAGAACAATATTATAAAAGTTTGTAAGGGTATTGTCGAAATTATTATCTAGTTAGTTCATTTTTATTTACTTTATTATAAAATGATTATAACATACTATCTTAAATAAAGGCAAAAACAAAATTGAAGGTACACTGAAAAAAAAAAACAAATTGGTGCCTGTAAAAAATTTTGTTTCATGGAAATAAGTTACATATTTGTATAGGGCTAAATAGATATTTATTTTCTGATACCAAATATTTTTTTTAAAAAAAGCAAAAGTACAGTTATTTTTTGTAAAGAAAGCATTTGTTTCCATTAAAAACACATTTCCATTTCAATGATACACTTCTGGTGTTGGTTTAATTCTATGATAAAACAATATTTGTGTATTTCAAATAATGTTTTCCCAATTAAGCAACTGCTTATTTAAGTCAACAACATATTGCTCAGGATAGAACTGAGGGCTAATGCCTCGAACAGCCTTGAATTGCACCTGAGTACGCGAAATTTAGCACAGCGACATCTAGCAGTCAACTACTGACAATTATTTTTTGTTTATAGGAAACAATTCGAATTCTTCCTTTCAAACAAATATTTTTTTCGGCGTTACGACTATATTAAGAAATTGAGTTTTTTTAAATACGGTTTTTCAAAAGATTATATAGAGTGTTTCAGGAGGAGATGTACATACTTCAGCATGTTATTCCACGTTCAATTTTAATCAAAAAAATTCCTATGAACTTAGGTCTGGAAACGCATCGGTTAGGATATACAGGATGTCAACTTTAAAAGAAATAATTACATATTCTTTAATAATTCTCGACTACTTTGAGTTAAATTCATGAAATTTTGTATGGAGAGGTTTCTTGGGACGGGAAATTAAAATTTTATGCACAATTGGCTATATCTCCAAGAGGGTGCGACCATTAGGATCGCTTCAACTTTTTGGTGTCATGGTGTATGTCATTTTGGAAGAAAAACATTTTCCCGTACCGTTTCTACTTAAGAAATGTATACCCTATTGAAGTCTCTAAGAGCAGCCGTTTCCGTTAAAAACTCATCTAAAAATGGTGATGCATGCAAATTATGTATTAGAGTGAATCGAAAGTTATTGTCAGGTTTCATACATTTTGTTTAGAGATTTTATTTTTGCAATTCTCACAAATAATGCAATAATTGTTTTCATTAAAAACTAATAGTTCTTAGTCTTTAAAGTATTATGCCTTATTTTTTAGATAAAAGTAAGGTAGCACTGCGTGATTTTTTCAAATGCCAAACAAATACATAAAGAATCCTGGGGTATCACGAAGTTCACGCACTCTATCTTTGACATGTCATTCCAGGAAAGAGACGATTAAAAACAAAAACTGAAATAAAGATTGAGAAGATGTTTACACACATCGCTCATCCAAAAGAAAAATGACACATCTTAAAAAATATCAATTTAAGGTTTTTATAGAAACTAATATGAAAATAGTTAAGGCTTTAACTGAAAAATTGCCACAAGTGAGTTTGCAAAAATTAAGAAAGTTTATTGAGAAAAATGTCACAAGTCAAAATACATATGGATACTATTTTAGTTCTGTAAGGATTGCACTTCTGTATTTATTAAATATTTGGTATATTTATCATTTCCTTTATTATAGTACAATTTCTTTTAGAGCCTGTTGGTACCTACAAAGCTATATATACAATCTTTTAATTAAGTACTGCATTTTTATAACCTGCACTGAATAGCAAAAAATATCTACACTAGATTCTATTGCATTGTACATTGAAATAATTTGCTACAAATACGACGTTAAAAGAATATTGGTGCGTGGAAAACATTATTACTTCTTGCTGAAAATCGTGGTATTTTAAATTGGATATTGTTTAGCACACCTGAACATTTCAAAATGTTATGAAAGGTTTTACATAAAAGGATTACTTGGGTGACATCTTCTTTTAGATAAAGTATGAAAATGGAAGCGATAAAGTAATAGGTACGTCATGCGGAAAACCCTGAGGAGGATATGTACCGTCCAGTGAGTACAAGGCTGATTTCATAAATCTACGCCACACTCTTTCTAAAGTCGCATTGTGATTAACATAAATTGGGCTTCATACTATTGATCCATGTTCTAATTTAGAACGAATGAGCGTAGCGTATAGCAGAAGTAGAGATATTGGCAAACTCTTTGGAATAATTTCTTATAATATAACCCAAAGTTTTAAATGCGGATGACGTCATAATGCCAATATGTTTCGAGATGGTTAAAGTTGGGTCGAATGTTACTCCAAGGTAATAATGCAATTTGATTTATGAAGTATTATATTATTCAGTTTGTAATTAAATTTTATTGAATTCTTTTTTATAGTAAACTTAACTATATTACATTTAGATGCGTCCAAAGCTATACCATTATAAAAACATCAATTGCAAACAATGTCAAGTGCACTATGTAACCTGTCACAATCAGCAATGGGTTCAATTTTACATAAAAGTTTGAGGTCATCTGCATACATCAGATGGTGCACCTGCAAATCCCCAACAATGTCATTTATAAATAATACTAAAAGTAAAGGTCCAAGCATGGAACCCTGCGGTACGCCAGATATTTGATGAAAACATGTGAGACTTAATACCACTATACTGAACAAACTGATATCTATTTTTTAAATATGATTGAAAAAGTTTTAAAATAGAGTCAGAGAGCCCAACTTGAACTAGGTTAGTACTAGTGGACTTATATTTAGCGAAGCCATATTGTTGACTGGATAAACTTGAACTACCGACAAAAATATTTCTTTATGACCTTCTAGGGCTTACCATATACCAAATGTTTTCATTTATCACTAAAGCACTTCGTTCGCAGATGACGTGATTATCAGGGGCGCACTTAGGAAGTGAATGTATAATGTATATTTACAATTAATTCTTGAAGTCCCATTTTTTATGGGAAATAACTACAATGAGAATGGTCAAGAATACAGATTTTTTTTCTTATGAGAATTTACGTCACTTTCTGAGGAAATGTGTTCCACTAAACTTGAGAGTCGAGCCCCTGCAGGTAATAAATTAGATGGCATGAATAAGATTAAATTTGTTTTAATAGAATTAAAGTATATTGGATAATATTTGTTGGAAAAATTTATTTCAAGATAAACCAGTGGATCAATCAGTGGACACTTTTTATAGTAAAATTATTGATATTATTGATGATCATGTTCCAAAAAAGAAACCGAATGATAAATATCCTGTTTACTTCAGATTTAATACTATTAAATATATCTTAGAAAAAAAAAGATACATAAATAATGAAAAAAATTTAAAAATCGACCTGATTATGATTTATTTCGTTTATTAAGAAAAATATGTAAGCAGCTTATTTACATTGATTTTAAAAACTATTCACACTCTATAGAGAATAGTTTGCCTAGTAATTCTAAAAAAATTGGCATTTCATATCTGTAAAATATCGTAGTAGCGGTGTTCCTAATATCATGATGTATGACCATGTCACTACTCAGTGGATATGACGTAAGTAATTTATTCTCAAATTTTTTTCAAAATTCTTTTGAACCATACAGTCAAACTATTTTCAATAATGTTATTAACTTTTATGACAATTATATACCTATTTAGTTAATATGTATACTTATGCTATTGCTGAACAGGTTTTAGAAATCATTAAGGAATGTGTTCTCCTTAGGTTATGGGAGCAGCCTTATATAATTCCTGTTTTCAAAAAATGGCAATAAAAATGTTGCTACTAACTATAGTTTACTAGTTAAATCATTGCTAAATTAATTAAGATTTTAAACTCTGAATTCAGACTTTGATCTCATGGGACAAATTGTAGCATTCAGAGCTTTATAGATAAAGAATTAAGATATAGAGGATATAATATACAGGGGAAAATGAAACTTTACGATATTTGTCATCAACTAGGAAATTTTAAATGCAAAACCCTGTGTAATTTTACTGTTTTTGATTCTAGAGACGATTTAAGGACTGACTTATTTGGGAAATGATTTAGATCACTTAATTTCCTTAGACCTATTTTGATTTCTGGATCTCTAGATTGCCGTGATGTGCTAACACCAATTTCCTGATTAAATTTGATTGTACCATTGTCATGAACAGTACCTATTATTTAAGTACTGGGTGTCTAAGTAACGTTGCACCTTTAACTTACACCTGAAATGCATATAGCTAACAGCCACAGTTAGTCGTCAGCGGTGCCACTAGTCATGTACCGGTTTCGAATTGGTTAGTTCTTATCGGTATATCACAAATGAGGCCAATAACTCGCAACCTTAGCTGTTTACAATCTGTCATAATAGTTATCAGAACATGAGTAGGTATGCAAGACGTGTGTACACATCTAGTACTCAATGGCTACTCAAATCTGGGCCTGAATACAGTCACAAGCAGAAAGCAACCCACTATACTGAGAGTATCTACTATTAAAATAATAGTAATAATTAATGAGGTTTTCCAGGTTTCCCTCATTCCTGCACTGAGTAGTGGTTAGGGCCTACCAACGTAAGTCGTTCCTGATCGCAAATGCAGCCTGCTTAATAATAATATGCCGCCTCCTCTCCCGCACAAGTCTCCGACTTCTGGGCTAATCCCTGTGATTAGAATGAGGGGTAGAGAAATTATTATTATTATTATTATTATTAAAAGCCCCAACCATTGCCATATTTTTAGAAGCGGGATTTTAGAAAATAACTACTTTGTGGACTAATGCCCTGACTATATATAGTAAACAACCACGGTTAGTTATAAGTGGTGCCATTAGACATATATAAGTTCCGAGTTTGTTAGCTCTCACCAGTACGCCACAGGTGAGGCCAACGACGAGCAACCCTAGCTGTTCATGTTCTGTTATTATCGACGGAAGATATAAATACGAGAGGCGTAGTATGTAGTATCTACATTTGTTACTCACTGATTAGTCAATGCTAGGCCTCAATAAAGCTAGAAGCAGAAAGCGACTCACTACACTGTAGATACTATTGAAGGCCCTATTCGGACATTAAAGTCTGAATTCAGAGTTAAAAGTCTGAATTCAGAGATTAAACTTTGAATTCAGTTTAAAGTCTAAATTTAAAGAAAAATTGTAGACGTGGCCCTTCTACGGCTTCGTATAGTAGTGTTACACTTTTGAAGTGTTATTATTTTTTCTCTTTCCAACATTGTACACCAATTTCTTTAATTATTTGTTACCTGTTTTGTGGAACACTTTTTTAAGCTACTTTGGCTGTTGTGTTTTCTTTTATTGATAAATAAATAAATATTTAAATATTAAGATCGTCGCCAACTCCGAACCTGAGATCTGCGAACAAAGTGCGGGCTTTATTTATCACCAATTAAGCTTTTCACGTCTTTCACACAGGAATTATTGAAACTAATGTCCGTTTATTGTTTCAGCCTCTACATGATGGAAATCGACGGCGTTCTCCACTGGGCAGTGCCGGTCGGCGCGCTAAGGCAACCTCAACCCCTCAGCTTTTAGAAGCTCCCAGCTCGGAAAACAGGTGTGTATGTACTCCAATACTCCCCGCAATTCGCCGACTATAACTAAATAGTTAACCGTTTCGTGAATGTTTAGCTTGCTACCGCGGCCGCTCCATATGGCCTCACATCGGTAATTTGCTTAACTTGCCGCTTCTAAAGGTGACATAAAGGGACTGTAAAATAGGCCCGCACGTATACACACACTCGCACACGGCACACAATTATCTTCATCCGTATGAGGTTTTGTTAGTTCATTTACAGACCTCGGGCTTTTCATCTTATTTTCCCCTATTAAACTAAACAGCGTATAACTGGAATAGTTACGCGTAATAAGGTTAGCGTTAATAAATAATGGAATATAATTCAGTGTGGTCCACTTTGAGAAGCACCATTTACATTTTTAGAAGCATGTATCTATCTCAATTCCATGACTTATTTCCTAAACCAGCGGTTCTCAAATTTATTTTTTACGTACCACTCGTGTGGGGTGATCGATTTAATTTTAGAAATGTGTTTTTCTGGGAAACGGCTGAGAAAAATAAATTATTTTAGAAACTATTGCATTTCTGATTGCTTTTACTTGAAGGTAGGGTCAAAATACAGAAATTATCTTTACGACGCTAGGCGTCGCGCTGTTTCAAAAATTTTTTCCAGCAACATACATTTTTTAATATGTTACGATAAAGATTCCTTAATATTGAGTATTTTTCTATATAACATTTTCTAATGTTCCCATTATTTAAAAAGTTGTTATCGATTCCCAAATCGTACTTTGTTAATAAGAAACCATCATAAAACTATACAGTGTGGAAGAAAAGTATGGAATAAATTAATTGTTTCTATAACGACGAAGTTTATTTAAATTTCCTCGGACCCGTCGATTTTGCTTTTTAAAATGACTTCTTTTTCTATAATAACGCATTTCCGATGTTCATTTGTTTCGCGTGATGACGTCATCGGATATTTTTATAAATAGAACCCCTATATTTTTTCATCGGATTCTTGTAGAGCTTAACTTGCTGAATTCAAAAATGTATAATTTCAACACTTTATTCCTTCAACTTTACCAATAGTGCAGCTATTGAAAACTGTTATCGTTTCAGGTAAAGTGCCTTTCTACTGAAAATACAGGAAAATTTTACTTGAAAAAGTTGTTCAAAACGGTAAATTATGGAGACGTGCAAAATTTTAAGAAGATCGGCCTGTTTTGATAAAAACTTTGTGCTTTGTTGAAAAAATATTTCAAAATCAAACCTCGCCGATCTTCTTAAAATTACACGTCCTCATAATTTACCGTTCTGAACAACTTTTTCAAGTAAGATTTTGCTGTATTTTCAGTAGAAAAGGCACTTTACCTGAAACGATAACAGTTTTCAATAGCTGCACTATTGCTAAAGTTGAAGGAATAAAGTGTTGAAATTATACATTTTTTAATTCAGTAAGTTAAGCTCTACAAGAATCCGATGAAAAAATATAGGGGTTCTATTTAAAAAAATATCCGATGACGTCATCACGCGAAAACAAATGAACATCGGAAATGCGTTAGTATAGAAAAAAGAGTCATTTTAAAAAGCAAAATCGACGGGTCCGAGGAAATTTCATTAAACTTCGTTGTTATAGAAATAATGAATTTATTCCATACTTTTCTTCCACACTGTATAAACCTATTAAATGACACTATAATTTAAAAGCTTTGCTGTAATTCTCCAATGCAATTAAACAGTGAAAAACAATTACCAAATTTTTATGTGTTGTGTTAGTTTTTGCCACACATTTCTAGTAAATATTATAATATTATATTCGTTGAACTTTATAATTTTTTTAATAAATGCAAGCAGGCTAGGCAAAAAACAGTATTTGTTTTCATATGACATATTATCAATGAGAAGTGTCACTTTTTTGTAGGTTTTAATAATCATTATAGTTTATAGAATTAATGTTTGTATAACAGTGATAAAATGTGTTCCCTTTTGCCGCAATAGATCCATCAGCAGTTAACCGCAATTAGTAGTCAAAGCTGAGACCACACTTGTCTAGTTGGTAGTGGCCACTCAAAACCATGCTTAACATAGAAATGAAATACTCACTACGTTTTCAATATGTCTACAGTGCTGTGAGTCCCATCCAGTCATACTCTTGCAAATAAAACAGTATATGCCACTTCATTGCCATATATTAATTCAGGGAAACACTTGTTTATTCTATTCATGTATATCTTAAAGTCGGTGATATTCACAAAACAGTCAAGTTCCATTAATCAGTCATGACTTTTTGTCTTTTTATGAATTTGCGTTACAAAACAAACAATTTTAGTAGAATAAACATTTTCTCTGGTTTTAACACTAGATAGATAGGAGATTTCGTGGATTTTTTGAAATTGTCAAATCTTAATTAATTAAACATTATTTAGTAACTGAGGCGATAATTATCAAATTGAGAAAGATTGTATAAAAAAATTTTTGGAAACTTAATGAAGTGTTACTTCCAAATAAATGATATAACTAAGCAAAATGCTATATGTATAATGGCGAGAAAACGTAAATTGATTGTCAACTTTAAACAACTACATACGTTATCTAATTGGACGAGTATCTCACATAATTCAAAACGAACTTCCTACAAATTGTTCTTGTAACAATGTATCATTATTATTTATAACTTTAACGATGTGTAAAGTGTCTAATAACTTTCATATTACATGAATGCCGAGCTTCCAACACGCACGCCTTAAATTAAATTTGAAACTAAGGCTACATAGGCAAGAGAAAAAATAATACGCGTTTTATGCATAGTCGATACCTTCATATTTGTTTTCACTACCAGTTGTTTCTTAAATTATAACCCCAATAACGCCAAAAACGTGGATTTAGAAGAACCTTATAGTATTTATGAAAACAATTTTCGCGAAACATTACAGGAAGTCGAGGCGCCGCGCCGTTTAAAAAATTCCATATTAAAGCTGTAGCATGTGTGTGTTGGTTTATTAGTTATTCAACAAGCAAATGGTGAAATTTTTTTACGAAGAGGTTAAAAAATATATTGGTCTCATTGTACGAGGAGTTTCACAACTTGGCCTACAATTTCTGAGCATATTTTTACAGAAGAAGCCTACTTCTCGAAAAAAATGTAATAGAAGGTCAACAAATAACGAGATAAAAATCGTTAGTCTTTATTAATTTATACAAAAAGCTGTAAAAAATGTATCTTTATTGACTTGGCCCAAAGTTCCTTGTAGTTGTATACAAAATTTCTCTGCAATTCCATGTAACTTTAAGTTTGGCGAATGCGCTCCATGCATGCTTAAAAGTGTTAAGATTAATTTCCCGAATTTTTAGAATGTTTGTCAAGAAACTTGTTCTAAGAACTGAAAAAACATTGCTTAGGTAAGTCTTTAATAATATCTAATAAAACCTACACAAAAATGTTTAAATAAAATCTACGTTTAAATTTGACTCTTCGCTTTTACAAAGTAGAAAAACCATGCTTATGAAGTTCTAAGTAAGTAACGAAGCCGCTTTGGATTTTATTGGTTAAATAATTTAAATAATCCATTCATTCCTAATAAAACAGTATAGAAATATTTGTTATAAAATGGTTTGTTTTTCTTCTACATTTATATAGCAATGTAATGATTGTCTTCTTTTATGAATTAGAAGCAAATTAATAATTTTCGAAATATTTTGCACAAAGTGCTGCCTGAACTACCATGCATGACACATAAATTCGATCTACGTTTCAAAAACAATACATCTGAACGAGCAGAAATCCCGAAAGTCTTACAAACAAGCAATCTTGGATTTGGGCGAGGTCATGATGTACAGACTCGTAAGGCCTTGGTTACTAATCATCCCTATATATATAAACTGTAAACGGGAAGTAATACAGAAAAAATTCTCAAATTAAAGTTTATTTAAAAAAAAATAAGGGCTTTTTAACAGGAAAAAAATTTGAGTATGTTTCTGGGAAAAATATAATTTGACGTCAATAGTCGTTTCTGTCAAATTCCAAAGACAATACTTTCGGTTGAAAATGGAGCTTAGCTCATCCCATTTAACACCACGTGTCCCAAATTTTATTTATTTTTTTTTTGTATCCTCACCATCCATAGTGAGTTTGACATAAAAATTTAAAATTCCCATGACAACCTTAATTTTAAAACGCAAACATTATCGAGATTAGACATATTGTACGTATTTTTTTCAAATAGAATTCATAAATTAGGATATTTGACTTAGCTTTATTTCTAATTAAAATCTACTAACAATGAGAATAATTGCAGCGGGACAGCATATTATGCCGAATTATACTGTATTTAATCTATACTTTCGGCGTACTTTCGTCTCGGTTCAAAACGCATTTGAAAGGGATTAAGTCGCACAAAATTAATTTAGTATTAAACCCGGATTGTGTTATTTCCATACGCGCAAAAAAGGCAGACCTGATTATTTCAAAAGCGCCCCGTTCACAACTAGCACTGGAAAACGCCGCAGAGGTATTTAAAACCAATTTGGGAATATATTATGCGTGGATTAATCCCATGGGAGGCATCTCTTCTTCCTACTCACTTCGTCATTTCTGAAATACTTACTACATTGCCGTTGGTATATATTTTTTATTGGATCTGTTGAACGTGGATATTATTTAAAAGCGGATTATCTAGAAATACAACCTACACTGAGATCCAAATAAAGTGGCGCGCTAAATTTTTTTATCGAGTTTAAAAACTTTTATACCGATTAACCTAGTTTAATATACATTCACAACTTATCCGAAACTTAGGAATAGATGCGTTATGAAAAATGGAGTCAGTATCGTAAAAATAAAAATTGAAAAATCCTTATAGTTTCCAAGAAAAAAATATTGATGTTATATTTTCAAGCTTTACATTGCTGGGCTAGCGTCATCGGAATATTGAAGTCCGATTAACATGTTTTCGATAGTGTTTACACATTAGCTTTTCAAGTGTCAAAAATGACTTAACGTGTGGTGTGTGGTGAAGTAAGTCAAAATCTTTAGCAGATTCTCGTCTGTACGCAGAACCATTTCCCGACAGACATGGGTCAAAAGCAACTACTTTTACCGCCGTATGCATCGCGGGCGTGAGATGGGAAGTTTTCCACCGACTCGTGGAAGAGGTGGAGGTCCAGGTCGTCCACGGCGTATTACAGCAGCAGAAGAGAATCTCCGAATAAGTGCCAGAAAAATCACTCAACAAGTACAAAGAATATCCCAGTTAACAGTGCGGCACATTATACACGAGACTCAATTAGGCAATATCTTACAAGTTCAAAACGACTAGAAACATTTGTGTTAGTTTGTAGAAACTGGATAAGATGGGCCCAAATATGTTTATACGTCAGTTTACAAAATTTTGAACAGCTGTTGCAAAATCGGGTATGTCAAGGTATTTTATTAATTAAAACCACAAATTAACTTTATTAATAATATTAATAATAATAATAATAATAATAATAATAATAATATCTCTACCCCTCATTCTAATCACGAGGGTTAGCCCAGAAGTCGAAGACTTCTGCGGGAGAGGGGGCGGCATATTATTATCAAGCAGGCCGCATTTGCGCCCAGGAACGACTTACGTTGGTAGGCCCGAACCACCATTCAGTGCAGGAATGAGGAAAACCTGGAAAACGTCATTAATTAGGGGGGTAGTCTAATGTCAACCGGTATCAATCTCTCACATTGACCCAAGCCAGCATTCTTCCACCCTATCATGCCCGCAGAGAGGGGGTCGAACCCACAGTGATCTAGTCACCTCGATTCAAGTACTGATGCCTTAAACCGCACGACCACTGACCGATTCGAATTAATAATAACAATAGTGGTAAAATCAGCTAAATTTGCTGATGTAGAATAGGTGTAATAAAATTGTATTTATTTCTTTCCTTGAGAATTTTTTCTATTTTTTGCCGCCGTGGCCGTCAACTGAATGCTTTGCCTTACACAAGGTCAAGTTTTCAGTGAACCAGTTTCCAGAAGTGTATTTTTGAATCATTTTCGAATTGCCCCATTTGATTTTTTTTACATAATTATATTTGTAGGGGTCCTCTGTACATTCAGTTTTTTTTTCTCATTTGGATAAGTTAAATCACCCTGTATATTTTTATGCTTAGCTTAACTGCATATTTGAAAAGTAAGAACTAATTTTGTTTCCATTATCCGTGGAAAATGATGGAGAAATTTAAACTAATGTTTTCTATAATTTTTTTTAAGTTACAAGCAGCGAAAAGAGAGCTTGTAACTATACCTACTCGCTCGTCCGTTAAACAGCGCATTTCCATCGCGATTACACATAATACCGAAAATATGTAAGGTATTTACAAGATCTTTTACTTACAACTCTATTAAAATTTATAATAGCCTTAATGATGAACTAAAGATTCTATCTGTGAACAGTTTCCGTAAAAGAATTAAAGAGTTTTTCTTATCTTGTCAGTAATAGTCCAGGAAAGTTAGGAAAAATAGCGGAAATTTTTAGGCACAGCAGATATCGAGATGCGGTTTTCTGCATTGTGTTCAGGAAGGTCCCAGGAAAAAAGTCTATATCGTCTGGTTTAGCCATTTTTTGAAAAATGCCTTCTGAGCCGAAAAATGCATTACACCATTATAGGAACGACTGGAAACTCGGAAAAATCGCTCGGAAATCGTTACTCTGGGGTTTTCGGGGCTGCCGAACTCGATTCTGGTATTAAGAATACCCGGAGATGCACGGGGGTGGCTCTGTGGGGGTGCGCGGGAGTGAATTTGGGGAGAAATGGCAGCGTTCATGAAAATCGCTCCAAACTCGTTACTCGGGGGTTTTCGGGGATGCCGAATGCAATGCTAGCATTGGAATTATCCAGGGGCTCTTGGGGCGGCTCTGCGGTGGGGTTATGCTGGGGGGGAAATTGCATAGTCCATGGGAAAACTCGTTACTCGGAGGTTTTCGGAGATGCCAATTCTAGTATTAGATTTCCCCGGGGGCGCTCGGGGATCCCCCTGTGGAGTTGTCTGGGGGTGATTGGGGGGAAATGGCAGCGTCCATGAAAATCTTGTCTTGAGGCTTGTTAGAAGACGTTCCACTAGCAGTTAGGCAAGACATGTGTTATATGCATGATAGTACACCTCTTGAACGAACATTTTCCATATAAATGGATAGGTCGTAGCAGCGAATTTCTTTGACCACCTCGTAGCCCCAACCTTAATGCCTTAAATTTCTTCTTTTGGGGCCATTTGAAAGATTTAGTTTGTAAAGAAGAACTTTTATCCCGCGAAGACTTTTTTCAAAAAATTCATGATGCTGTCAAAGTAATTCGGAACAAGGAAGGTACTTTATTTAAAGTAAAACTATATTTAAATAGGGGCATAAGAAAATGTATTCATGTCAATGGTGGACATTTCGCTCAATTATTAAAGTCGTTTTTACTGTAATAATGTAAATTTGTTCGTTGTTAAACTATTTATTTACATTTTTTGTTGTAGTTAGTTTTAATGAATATTGTTGACTGATCATAAAGTCAACGTGCATTGAAAAATTGTAGTTCAAATATGTCGAAAACTGGGCGGTTTATCGAAATGAAACAAGTATACCCTTCTGTCTTAAAAATGATTTTGAATTCATCGGTGTTAAAAAGTAATGCAATAAACGTACCAAAAAGTTTAATTCTATTATGTCGGCAAAAGACACTGTAAACAGCGCCCTGTATGTGGTATATTGAAAGTGAGAAAAGAGAATATATTTTAAACATCTCTTAAACATGGACGAAGAATACATTTTGAGTTCGGTAGGTACGGAATTGTACAAACGATAGACATCAAACAAAGCATCTCTCAAGAAGAGCAGTAGTATGAATATTAGGAGAGATGGAACCCTTATTTATTATATTAATATGATGTACATCACATCTAAATGTTATTTTGTTATATGGTTATGGCGGTTTTTGCCTAATGATAATTTTATGATATAGAGTTAGCGAATTCAATTTTCTCCGATTTTTCATATTCAACCATTGTGTGAAATATGCTGAAACTTTCTGATGCCAAAAATGAAACGCAAGCATGCATTCTGTACCCTTTGAACGCGATTAGAAAGATCCACATCCAAAGAGGGTTCATATAATTGAGAGCAGTAATTAAATTGCGAAAGAGCCAAACCCTCACACAGCATCTTTTTAGTGGTAACATTTCCTCTATCCTCTATGGGGATACAAACATCTTAAAGCTCCATATGTCTTCTGAATATATTTAGAAACTTGTTGACGGTATCTGAGAGTGCTGTCTAGATTTTTGGCTGTGTCTGAAGCTGTTATTTGTTGCCCTACCTATTTCTAGATTAAAAGTATCTCTAAGTATAACTTTTTATTTAGATTTTCACTTATGGTAATCTTTATATTATTAGAAAACTTTTCTGGTTTGTGTCTGTTTAATATAGTCGAATACATTTTCATAAAATACCTAAACATCCGTATTCAAATCTCATAGAAATTTGAATGAGTAAATTCATTAATCACTCACTCCAAAACCCAGGTAGGCAGCTTTAACACAAGTGCTGTATTTGATGAATAAAATTTACATATTCCCGACGACGTTAGAAAAACAATCACTGAACGGACAATTTCCTGATTTAATGGGTATACGAGTGCATATTTTTTTAACTGATTTCGCGAACGAATAACTCGGTGTAGGTACTGAATACCCACTAAATAATATCATTCAAATTTATAAATTAAATTTGCAAGGCGAGAATGAATGCAATTTTTCCTTCAAAGTATATTTAAATTTATCCCTCTAAAACTGAATATTTGCTCTTAAAAAGGAGGGGTGTTATATGGTCGATTATTAAATAAATTATGTACATTAATCCTAAAGTTAAAAAAAATATTATTTCTGTCAGTCTGCTGTTCAAGCACATCATAGCATTAAGGATATTAACCGGGACATCAATTAAGCTTTCTTTCTTTTCAGGAAATGGGCTGAGAGTGTTGACCATTCGAGCGATTTTTCCCTTAATCCTTCTGGGGCTAAAGATCTGGGATCTCGTCGGGTTATTTCAGGTAAGTACATTCATAAATTGGAGTAAAGCTAATATTATCCCTTATATTTTCTTCTCTAACGTATTTACAGTATAAAATACTACCAGATACGTATCGTACAGGATATATCAAAATCCGTGTCCTTTAAAAGGGCCTTTATCTCGTCAAAATAAGACCCGTTACAAAGGTACAGATTTAGTACTGTTTCATTTTTATTCTTTAAAATTAAATACAGCACGCGTCTTGATGGCATTTAGTGATGTACAAATGTAAAGGAAACAATATCTTATTGAAATCTAAAAATCTGCATACATATTTTTGGATATATGTATTATTATGACAAAATACTATCTATTGTAAAATATAATTATTTTAGTTTAGTTTATCGCATTTTTTTGTTAATAATAAAAAGTTGATATATATTTTGAAAATCTACCTAGAATTCCTAATTAGAGTAAAGGCAAACTATAACAAGTGTAGATTTAGTACATGTAAAAATTAATTTGAGTATATTGTATAATTTAGGTACAAAATAACTCTACAGTGTGTTTCAGAACATATTTAAAAAAATATCAATCAATATCATAAAACAATTTCCCTGTAAACATGTGCCAAATGCAGCTACTTTTACCGCAGTGTGCAATGAGTGCAAATGTAGTCGAACGCTGGGGAAATTTGAAACCGAATCGTAGAAGAGATGGAGGTCCAGGACGCCCACGGCGTATTGCAGCAGTGTGTAGTATCATACACGAGCCTCAATTATATCCTTACCATATACAGCGTGTCCAACCATTAATACCAAGGGATTGGACGAGGAGGATCGGTACCATAGCCACCATGATCTCCTAACTTTAAATCATTTCGACTTTATTGTGGGGATATTTAAAAAATGAGTGTATTGCACCGAAGTGGATAACTTCTATTGATGGTTTACGCAAATGCATTATAGTTGCTATCAATAATTTACAGTTCAAAACGGACAAGAGGCAGAAATCTTTATGTTAGTTTGTTGAAACTGGGTAAGACGGACCCAAAACTTTGTTGTAACATCAGGTATTTTAAACTATTTTATTAATTAAAACCACAAGTAATTCTATTAATAATTAATAATAGAGGTAAAAGCAGTTGAATTTGCTGCATAAAATAGGTGTTTTAAAATGTTATTGATTTCTTTCCTTGAGAATGTCTTTCCATTTTTTATCTGGTCGCCGATTGCATGCTTTGCCGCCTTATCAGGTTTTACAGTAGACCAGTTTCCAGCACCACACAGAAGTGTATTTTTAAATCGTATATTTGAAAAAAAAAATTTAGATATATTTTGAATCACCCTCTATATTTTATTGAATTTTTTATAAGTAGCACGAAGTATTAAAATGGTAAATATCTCCAACAGAACCGAGTTTAACTATAGAACATGTTTTCATATTTCATGTTTTCGATTGCTTGTTCGAAATCTGCAGATATCTATCGTCTCCCATTTCTAATAGGGAATCAGTTAACAGATACTGCTGGTATAATTGTCAATTACTGGATTTTTAATAGAGCGTTATTACTTTTAATTTTTTCATAATACAAACTTTTTTAAAAACGAATAATTGTTTTCAAGTTGTTCAGTAGACGTACAATTAATTGATGACAGTAAAGCTAGTTACGGACGTTGAGCGATAATATTGTCACAGAATTTACCCCACTCGCACCCAATTCGACGACTGTGGTATCGCGAAACGCTAGATTGCCCCGATCGTCCCTACGCGATTCTGGTAAAGAAACAAATAATGCCGTGTATTGAGGTGCGACTGGAAAACATGGAGAATCGACTAGAATCTTTCGAGAAATGAATCTAGAGATGCTAGAAAATTTAGTTGAGCTGTAATTAGTATTCAACAGTGTATACAGTAATTAATAAAGATAAGTTATTAATTAACGGATTGTTTTTCTGGTAAAATAAAAAATCAGATTGGGAAATCCGTGACAATATAATATATATCTATTTTTTTTTTGTAATGAGATATATTTCTACAAACAAGTAAATCGCATAGATCTAAATATATATTGTATCGTCAGTGCGTAACGTTATATGCATTTTAATCACAACCGATATTTTTGTAATATATCAGATATATATTATAGCTCACCGTCTGTTACTAGCTTTAAAGACTTCCAAAAAAAACGGTAGTACCTACGTTAACGTATTTGGCAAAACGTGTGGCGTTGGTATATGAAAATAAACCGGGACAAACTCAACCGACCGGGACACCGGGATGCTGCATCTCAAACTAGGACAATCCCGGTCAACCCGGGACGTATGGTAAGCCTAAATATAGGATAGGATTGCCAAATTATAAATGATGAGGGTATACAAATAGATAATAATGAATTTCCTCTCGCAGGGGTCTGTATGAAAAAAAGTACGCAAAATTTCAGTAAAAATGACATGGAATATTATAAACATATTGCATTACTTTCTCATGTATGTATCCTTTTTGATACTTTTGGTACAGTCAAACTAATTAGCAACTCAAAATGAGTTGAAGACAGCCTTGTAAATTTTTTGTAAAGACCACTGATATGTTGAAATTTTAAATCAGTCAGGAAGTTACAGCCACTGTACTTCATTCTTCTAGAATACAATCGTGTCTATCACCATCTTTTTTGCCTTTTTTGTTGCATAATGGATATAAATATATACCGCAATTTACACTTATTACAATTATCCATGATTTTTCCAAATACAACTGATCTGATTACGAATATGATAACAGCCGTCAAAATGCAATGAACCATGCCCTACTTTGATTTCGCTGTGGAGTTTGCGACGAGGTTTGCAAGTGGGTACGCGGCTATACCTATGCATTTTCAATTCTGAGTAAAAAAGAGAAGTATTCTAGTCCGAATATAGTAAAAAATATTTGCTTTTAGAAAATTTGATTCGGTCTGCATCAACGAGACTAATTATAAATAAATAATACATTATAAAGTTATTGCCTTTAACTATTTGTTATGCATTGTGTACACCATGTGCTATGCTATATTGAAACCACTATTAATATGTATGGACATATTTGTATTTTAGATTTTTCAAACGGGCGAACCGTAATCAAAATACGTAGAAAACGGATACAAAAATATGCATGTATTCATAGAAGCTAGACTTACCAAGAAAAGCTGTAATTTTAGCGTATATGAATTATGAATAGAATTTAATTCAGAATTACTGAATACGTATATTGGCATCCCAAAAGATGAACAGGAAAGTCCTTCTATTGCAATGAGTATTTCTTACTTTCAAATTAGTAAAATTACGTCAAAGACAACATAATGAAGCAAAATTGTGTGTTGTTATAAACCACACCAAAAAGAGAAATTGTAAAGTATATTTGCAAGTTTGTAAATATTAGTATTTATAAACAGGGGAACTAGTCAAAGAATAGGACACAACAAAAATATATGTAAGCGTTCTAAAGAACCGTAAAATAATTTCCTTTTCCATTATGTAATGGGGAGGATATACCAATATATTGGTTTTGAATGTATTACAGAGTAATTTTTCAAACATATTGAAAGGTATGAATATTACAAGTAACTTTTCTAAACGTATGTATTGTTTTCTCTGAAAGCATGAAAATCGTATACAGATATAAAGCATACAAAGCATACGTGCTAAAATCTTCTGACGTCAAGTCTGCGCTGTGGCGGCGACCGTTTTCTGGTGGCCTGGCCAGACTGAAATTTCAAATATCGTTTTTAGGCTTATTATTCCATGAAATTGTCTAGGACAAACGTCATATGGATTAAAATAGTACATCAAACAATACATAAACGAAGTTATGATCAAATTTAATATTTGTAATCGATGTCGGAAGTACCTAATCCATCGCGCGTGTAGAGCTGAACGCCCACAAAAATTTATCCAACGTGCCACCTGCTAAATAACGTGCTTCTTGAAGTTAAGTAAATATAAACATCCAAGACAACGCCTGCTGAAATGACACAACATTGTGGTGACTTGTAATATGTCATAATGCTCCAAGTTTTCTTATTATTACAGGTTTTCTGAAGAAGTTGATTAATGAAAGTCGCACCGCCAGCAGTGGCTTTTGTGCCATCGTTATCGTTGTGATTGACTAAGTATATTTACCTTATAGTAGGTAATACATTATGCTTACTATTGTTATTACTTCTAACCTCGATGGAATCGGAAGTAATTTTGCTATTGGCAGCATTATGAAATTACTATGTGCGATTGAAACTTTGACAAACAGTTTTACTAACAAATCTTTAAAAAATAAGGCACCAATGTATGAAGCGTATTTCAAAAGTAAAGGCCGATCTGTAAAAAAATAAGACACTAATGTATGAGGCGTATTTCAAAAGTAAGGGCCGATTTGTTACAAGAAGAATAAACAAATGAAAAAGTGCAAAATGCATAAATGATTAAATACATAATATCCAGCCCGAATATAGCTATAACTCGATTACCCATATTTAGACACGCTATAAAGTGTATACAGGGTGATTCAGAGCTTATTATCTAAAAGGATTTGGGAATCGATGCATCATGGAAAGTGAAGACAATATCGAAAAAAAAAAAATTGTTGAATCCTTATAGTTTCCGAGTAAAAAATTATTGAAATTGTAGTATTTTCAACCTTTACATCGCCAGGCTACTGTAGTCTCTGCCAAGCGATTCGGAATATTGAAATCCGATTACTTTTTGTAGCTACTAAACGTTTTTGTGATACGAGACTTTACATAATATGGCTTACGTGTATAGCAGCAACTCGGGAGTTGATGGATATCGTTTTAATTTATGGCGATATGAAAATACTTTAGTAGAACGAGTTCCCGATAAATATGTGCCAAATGCAGCTACTTTCACCGCGGTGTGCAGTGAGTGCAAGTGTAGTGCAACGCGAGGGAAATTTGAAACCGTATCGTGGAAGAAAGTGAAGTCCAAGGCTTCTCCAGCGTATCATACACGTGTGTATGTACAGCGTGTCCAATCATTAATACCGAGGGATGGGACGAAGAGTACCAGTACCATGGCCGCCACGATCTCCTGACTTTAAATCATTTGGACTTCTTTCTGCGGAGATATTCAAAAAATGTACCGCACCGCAGTGGATACATACTATCGATGATTTACGCAAACGTATCATAGTTGCTGCCAATTACTTAGGATTATTAACGTATTATTTTTTGCACGTTTTGATATCTTTATTATCTTTCCAACCGTATAAAAATCATATAAATTTTGTAGGACTTTGCATACAGATCTATTCAAAAAATATATAAAAACTTTCAGCATTTCACTTTAGTTTTGTAAACCATACTCTATATAGGTAGGTACAACAGTTTCTGAACTTCTGGATGTTCAAATTTCAATAAATCTCTATTGGTGAATGAAACAACTAAGGACTGATATTAAAAGTTGAAAGTAGATTTCATTACAAATATGTCAGCGGTTCAAAAGAAATCGCAAAATTAATTTTAAAGAGTGTCGGTATTATTGCAGACGATTGTACTTAACCTTTTTACAATATTTTAAGAAAAAAATAGTACGTTACTGTTTTTTTTTTAATTTGAGAGTTTGGACAAGTAAAAATACACAAATGTATCTCTTGCTAATTTTTGACAATTTTTGAAGATTTTTTAATTTGGTTATTTTATATGCCTTTGGGCAAGTTTAAGTATTTAAGTATTTTAAGTATGCACTCTTAATATGCGTATCTTAATGCACTATTATCTAGCAAATATGTTAGCAGTAATGACGGTCTTACAAATAATGGTGGAGGCGCCGACCAAATGCATCGCAATATAAATTGTCAAATTTTTCCTAAATCCATAATTTTATAGAATTTAAAAAGAGTATGTTTTCATTAGCAAATTGTTTGAAAAATTTTTAGAATTTGGTATTCGGTTCTATAAAAATTCTGAATTATTAACCGGCCCTGAAGTGATAATAGTATTATAATAGTATATTATTTAACGAGCGGTAATGCAGAGGACTATTATTAGAAATTGATTTGAAAACGTCAAAATTATTTTGTTAAAATATCAATTGACATTAGTCCTCTCAATGATAATAATTGACAGTTCCGCCTACTGACAAGTGTTAGCAATTTAACAATTTTAAAATCTTAATTATTCATTCCTTTCCACTTGTTAAAATTTTTTCCATTTTACACCAATGGAACGTATTTATCGGCTTAAAAATTTCCAAGAATTTACTGCGTACACTATTTACATACCGAATTATCATTGTAGAAGCCCAGTGAGTTATAATAACTCACTATAAAAACTCACGCTATTTATTTATTGATATTATTAATTGCTCAAAAGCAGATTACTAATTAATATATAAATTAATAGGAGTAGATAAATGCACTTATAACATATAAAATCAGAATATCAAATAAGCATATTCTACTGTTTCATTGAATGTTACGTTATAGTGAGCACAGCGTTAATATCACTAGCAAATTGTCTGTTTCAATACAGGGTGCCTGCGAAAGGTTGGGAAAACGCGAAGCTGGCAATACTAGTAACTAAAATATGTCGATTGAGTCAAATATGCCTTATATAGACGTTGCTGGTTTCAGAAATACAGGGTGTATAATGTTAGAATTTTATTTTGAAATTTGTCAGTAATTTTGAACTAATTTTAACGTTGCTCGTGAAGGGCGCTATTTATACCTTATTCCTTTAATAAATTGAGGAATCTTTTTCTTCCTTCAGAATTACAAGTAAAGTAAATTGAAAATATGAAAAAGTGCCGTTCATCTTATAAAAAAGTAGCCCTTGTTCAGTTTCGATATATTTGTCTGTCGAGTTATTTGCTCATAAAACTTTCAACTTCAATTTCAAATTTTCATGTTTAACTTTTAATTCTTAAATATAAACTATTCAAAAATTTCATATCCTATCAGTCAAGTCGTTTTAAAAAAATATCTGCAGATAATGTTCTGGCTTCTGATAACATTGAAAATTATTGAAAAATTTCAAAATAAAATTCTAACATGTATCCTGTATTTATGAAATCAGCAACGTTTGTATAATACATATTTAGCTCAATCAACTTATTTTAGTCGCTAGTATCTCCAGTTTCGAGATGTCCCAACCTTTCCCAGACACCTTATATTAGTAACATACAGTACGTTATTTTTGTAAACGCCTTGGCTTCATGATTTACCTGTCAAAAAATATTAATGTAGGTAAAAGAACCATTTATATAGGCTTCAAGAACAGCTATTCTCAATATGATTAATTAGAATTGGGTTGCAAACGTACGTGCACAAACATTATAATTTTTATATAATGTAATATATTTTGTAATTCATATTGAAACATTGAGATTCTATAAATACGCCAATACAATCGCGGGTAACTGTTTTGTCTTTTTATTAGTATACAAAACATTTGAAATATGAGTAGTGCCTACTTTTATCATTTTCATATACCTACCTGAAAATATTTACTTGCACAAAATCTTATGAACTTACTGACACGGATTTCAAAGTATATCATCTGTGTCTGATACGTATTACACAGTATATCTCTTATTAGTACTTAGATTCAAAGATTTAAGTTGACGTTTTATATTCTCGAAGGCAAGCGATATGCTAGACTACAATATCTTAATTCAGAAACTAAAGTTCTTTGGTTTACAAGATTTGCTGCTTATACAGTTGTTTAAGTTTTATTTAAATGGTATACTGCTCATTTGTTCAGTGCTTTGACTGCACGTCGACGTCGGTATTAGTTACATCTAGTGTGCTTTAGGGGTCAATTTTGAGTCCCCATTGCAATGATCACTATTTGTTATTTATATCAATAATTAAGACCGCTGGCCAACACAATTACAGAGGCACAGTGTACAAAGTACTGCTATAGCGTGCTGCTTCTTGTTTCTGTATTATTTGACTTTGATCTGAACGGCATCAGCCTTGACCGTCCTGACACTGAGAAGATCTGAGGGTTTATTTACACAAATTAATCTTTAATAATCATATTGATAACACAATTTAATCTGCATATAGGAGTCTAGGGTATTCAACTAAAATGACTTTTCTCATTATTCAGTTCCCATTTTTCCTGGCTCACTCTGTGTGTATACGGTGTTCAGCAAGCTATATGACAAACTTTGGCAGAGGGTACCTGGGTTAATGTCAAATATTCTTCCTTCTATGAACTTAGGTGCGATTCGTTCTTGTTTAGAAGTTACAAGCATTTTATAAAATATAATTTCATATTTCAATCCAAGTAGCTATGATGATTGCTATAACAATTTTTATTATTTGTGTTTAAACATATGTTCTTAAAATTAAGTAAAAAATCGAAAACATTATTTCATCTTTAACACCCTGTAGAATGAAAGGGAGCAGCAATTGAATAAGACATGTTGGGCTCGATAGCTTTATTTTGACGTTAAAAATCTGTTCTTAAGCTATGTATCATTATTAATGACTCATCCTGTATATGTATAGAATATAATGCGTTTAAGATAGATGGCAGTTTTTTTATTTGGTCGTTCAGCTACTAACCGCTTAATGACTGTTCTGCATCAAAGCAGTTTGCTTTCTAGTATTAATTGCAATACCATGGTTCAGTTTGCTCTATTTGTTCATTAGATAGGAAGTGATAACACCCTTTTATGCAAGCTGGTTGGCGTCAGTCCACAATTATTGTAATTTAAACGTGCCCTGAAGCAAATTTATATTCCCTTAATAATTGTCCGTAAATATTGGATTTGTTATGACATAGTATTATGCATATGAGAAGAATATAAATTAATCTGCAACTAAGTCAAGATAATCAACAAATCAACTACCTACATTGAAACCAATAAAAATAATAAATAAACTTGTAGTAGGTGAATCTATATTATTATATTATGTGATGTGGTAAGTGTATACATATTATCATACTTCTCTCATAATTTTGGCATGTATTAGACATTTAATAACTGATTGACAATTTTATAGACCATATTTTGTTGAGAATGGCACCTCACAACCGGTCAAAATAGGACGACTCGTCTCAATCTTCATTAAAGTTTAATCAATTTTTTTTAATCAGATTGGTCAAATAATTAAATTTATCTAGTTAAATATTTGAAGCGACCAAATTTCGTGACTGTTTTCCATACATTTAATGCAATAGCTTATTATTCTTCTAACTAATCTTCAAGAGAAGAAACTTTCAACCAGCATCGTTTATGTTTCCAAAATTTTTTGTAAACTAATAAGTCAATATAAGTTGCTAGTATTTTTTACTTTTTGCTCGCATGATTCATATCAGTAAAGTTTATATAGTTAGTATGATCAGTGGTATGTACAGGATGTTTCTCAAATAAGTACGTTTCTTCAAAAGGTTACCAAAAGCGTGAACATTTTTAAGATCACTGATGAGTGGTTTAAAGTGACATTATCTTGGAGACTGCAGATGTGTCTGTGAAATATGAGCATTGTGGTGCGATGTGCGATGCGTGGTTTGTGAGGAATTTGTGAATAGTGTGTAGGATCTTGTTGGTTACAAATCTATTTATAAAAACCCTACACACTATGCACGAATTCCATACAAATCAAGCATCGCGAATCACGAATCGCAAAATCACGCATAGTTTGTAGCAAGCATAACATACAATGAAACAAAAGTATTGCTTTATTTCGAAAACTGTCAGGCTTCTACTTTCTAAAGATACTAACGCACAATTTGCAGATAAATTTGATACAAATCCCTATCTATCTATAATTCTTAAATATCAATACGAACTTGTAAATATTTTTAATCAGTATTTATCAAAATCTCTAAGCATTCACTTCCTCTTCTGATTTCTGGGATGCATTCTGTGAACCAAATATTAACTCACAAACGTATTCAAAGAGTTGTGACTTTAATCCCATAAATCCAAAATCGTAGTAGAAAATATAAGAATAAATATTTGTTTAATAGTTTGTTGTCATCATGACCGTTGAGGTCAAACATATTGTAACCTCTAAATTAGGTTAGCGTGGAAACACGTCACGCAGACAAACAAACTTTATTGTCACTCTTTATTACTCAAGAAATATTCTTCAAACCAGTTTCAGAACTGTCAACGCTTTACTTTGACGTTTCTGTCACTCGCGCTCGACTGCTCAGTATAAACTGACTCCATGGGCGAAATCGCACCCCTTATATGTGTTTTTAGGATTCTTGAAGTTTCGGCGACATCGAGAGCATGTCGAGAATCAAATAGAATATAGCCGGCGCTATTCTAGAAAATGTCAAAATAAAGGTATTAAAAAAATTATCAATTCTAACGCAAACAGGAACATCATTAACTAACTAACAAGGTAGGTTACCTAGCTTCAGTAACAATATTTATACCAGATCCCACGAATTATCAATATTTTAATACCGTTATGTAGCCTTACATAAATTTTTAAAAAAGACATAATGACCATGACCTTCCTGAAAACTGTTCACGTTATTGGGGGCTCGACAATTGTTTTTGTTCCGGAGCACGCTTTAGCTGTCGGCGACCCTGTTCAAAATAAAAGATTATGTAGAAAATACGCTTGTATGTTTAGCGTTTTACCATTTTCATACCGTATAAATCCGGGTGATGAATATAAATGTTTAATATTTAGCGATAAAGGAACATCATAGATATTTCTCATTTTTCTATGGTAATAAAGTTCACCCCGTTATCCTCTTATTACGGCATATGAAAAACGTGATAACTAGCTATAGGACAGATAAAACTGAATAATTTGATTATCTTTATTGACATTAATCAGATTTTGCAACTTTTACGGCGACGCGGTAAAATACACATAATTTCCTTATTTACATATTTAATTTTGATAAAGATAAAACTCACGTAACGATTACTAACGTGTCATATTTTCTACAGGGTGTCCGGAATATGAGTGCCTTAATTTTGTCACATGGTAAGTTGTACTAAACAAAATATATTCGACTTTTACCATGAGGACAAGACTTAAGTGTGATATCCGCGGAGTGCGCATCCGGTAGGTGTAAGTGGGTGGTAGTGGGCAATCGCCGTCCAAAAGGACGGCATTCTAATTTGTAGAGAGGATTTGTATTTGTAGACAAACTATTCGTTTGAGACATTTTTTTTCATAAGAGTTTTTTATTGCTTTTAGTCAGATATATAATAGTATGGCACTCATATTCCGGACACCCTGTATATATAAAAAAATGAATTAATAACAGCTGTCGTAGGTAATTATTACATTAGGTAATATTAACGGAACAAATAAATTTATTAATCTTAATAAATTTAATAAAATACAGTTTCTATACATAAAAATACAACAACCTCAAAGACTATAAATATAAATATGTATAATTACCTAAATAAATGAGAGAAGTTAATATTTATTTCTAAACTGTATAACTTTGAGAAACTTTTGATAGCTCTTAATTTTGCTGTGAAATTTCCTACATGGTAGCCTTTTACTAATAGTACACTTTTGAGGGTCATCATTTCAGCTTCCTATGCTACTAGGATTATTAATATTTGTATTCAGAATCAACTACCACTAAATATACAAATTTTAAGAACGTGCTCACAGAGGCCTACACAGTGGCGTGCAGAAAGGGCCCGCAGGGCCAGCAATGCGGGGGGGGGGGTGCCGGGAATCCAGGGGGCCCCTGCTCAGCCTCGACCTCGACTACTTCCAGCAAGCTTTTTAAGCTTTTAATTTTGTAGCGGTGGAATATGTCTATACCTCATAATTTTCCAAAATCAAATTAAATATATTTTGCCTTATATATTAAAAGGATTATTTTTGTGTTAGTTATAAATGTTTTATTTTTGTGTTAGTAATGTTTATTAAATAAAGTTATAATGTTATGTTCTGTATTTTCCAAACCTAAACCAGAACTCATATTGACCATATACTATCGCTGGAATTTGGTACGTTTATGACGCTATGAAATATGAATTTTATTAATTAGAATTCTTATTCTTCAAAAAGTCGAAAGAAAAAAAATCAAAATATAAAGGTGAGGTCACACCAAATTTTTTCTATCTATAAACCGATTTGAAATATCACCGCAGACAGTAGTTTCGTTGTCACCCAGTATAGGCAGTATATTAATTTTTTTGATGTAGAGGGGGGGGGGCTTGAAAAAAATTGCGGGGGGGGGCCGAAGACCTTGACACGCCACTGGGCCTACACAATAAAAAAATTATTTCAGAATTCTAACCCGATATATAAAAGTGGAGGAAAACCTTCTTTTCCTTTGGAAACAAATCGGCGTGTTTGATTAGCATTGTCCCAGATGGCTTAGACCTGTCAACTACCATGTCATCATTTTTTACAGCGTTCTGAAATGTAGAAACGACGAAAATCAAAATTTGTATTAATAATAATTCTTGATAATCCGGTTAGCTGCAGTATTTTGCATTATTTTACGTTGTTGTGGCTTCACTGCAAATTATTCACATATTCATCTTTTCTCATAAAATATATAAAAATATAATAAAATTCATTTGTTGCAACAACGTAATATAAATAGTAAATTCAATTGAAATATGGTTTTTCGCGGTTTTTTTTTTAAAAGGTTTTTTTGTGTTTCAATGTAAATTAGAATAAAGAGACTTCGAATATAGACGGTGAAAGGTGTTTAGCGTACTTTGCCGTGTCCCGATCAACATCCTGAAGGGCTGTTCCTTCATTACTTCGTTACAAGACATTGTGGTAAACCTTTTTCAATTTGTTTATATTGTATTTTTTTCTAATATTTACTTTAATTCATACATTCCATTACTTTTGTATGAATATAGCGTCACATACGTTCTAAACTGTCAAAACTACATTTTCACTCATTACAACCACTACCCACTCCCAACAAAAACAGATTTCGCGTACAGTTAAATAAAATGTCCATCTATTCTATGCTCGCGACAAGAATTCAGACGACTTACGTCATACGAACAAATGAACAATTCATTATATTTTCATCAAAATATTTAAGAAACTACAACTGATAGTAATAAAACTATATACTACACTAAAAGTTTGCATCATATATTGCACTAAATTGCAATAAAACATTGTTTTTAACGCGACCAAATATCGAAAATTACGTTGACAATAAAAACAAATGTGTAACGTCAGCTGTGACGTAAGACGTCTGAATTCTTGATTCGAGTATAAGAAAATCGAACGAAAGGAATATTAATCGATAATAGTAAACTTTGAATGAACCCTGGGTAGTCTTGCCCGATAACCTAGAACCCTCCAACTATATTATCGGAAAATATCGGTACTTGACACAAATTTCTTTATTTAATAATTATTGGTGCGTATTGCGTGTAAATTTAAACAAATTAATAATGAACAAAAAAGCGAAGGTATTGAAGTTAGATACTTACCCTTAGTTGGATGCATTGTAGTGGCCCCAGGCAAGAGAAAAAAAAGGCGATATACAAGGTACAAGGTGATTCAGAACTTAACTAAAAAAATGTTTTGAGTGTACAGGGGACTTTTATAAATAGAATTTTATAAAAAAAAATCAAAAAGGGCAGTATGATTTAAAACCCATTTCTGCACGGCACTGGAAACTGGTCCGCTATAAAACTTAATAAGGCGACAGAGCATGCAATCTGCGACCGGATAAAAAATGGAAAGAAATGTTCAAAGAAAGAAATAAATAACATTTTATAACACCGATTTTATGCAGCAATTTTGTTATTGTTATTAATTGTTAATAGATTCAATTTGTAGTTTAAATTAATAAAATAGTTTAACATACCTGATGTTACAACAACATTTTGGGCCCGTCTTACCCAGTTTCTACAAACTTACACAAATGTTTCTGCTTGTTGTCCGCTTTGAACTTCTAAATTATTGGCAGCAACTATGATACGTTTGCGTAAATCATCGATAGTATATATCCACTTCGGTGCGATACACTTCGTTTTTTTAATATCTCCACAGAAAGAAGTCCAAATGATTTAAAGTCAGGAGATCATAGTGGCCATAGTACCGCTTCTCCTTGTGCAATTCCTTGGTATTAATACCTTCAGTGCGGAAAAATCCGTCGGGCTCGCTATCACTCTGGTGCCGCAGACGGAATTTTCCGTCGCTTCTCTGGTGACATGTATAGCTGGGCTATTTACGTTGGCACTACATTTGACGAATGGTGATTTACATAGGCACTGAAAAACTTTTACGACATAGTTTTTTGCGTACGGTTTATGATTTTTGCTTGTCTTTTTTAATTAAATTAGTAAAATGATCAGTTAATATTAACCCAGCAAAGATATCATATTTCAAAAAAATAAATGCGGACAAGCTGATTTTTTCAGTGAATAAAAGAATGTCTCCAACCAAGAAATCACTCTCGACACCTTTGTGTTTTTTTTGCTATTTTGGTTTTATTTACTATACTTATTATGGTTCCGTAAAGATACAACAAAAGGCAGACTAGCTGGTTTTTGCAGGTTTCTTCAAGCACTGTCTTTTGAGTCCTCATCCAAAAAAGCACACTCTAACCCCTTCGTTGTTTTGCGCAATAGGGGTGGTTTATTATTATTGTGTCATCTCTTAAATGTAATTAATAAAATTCATTACCGCTGTTCCGGAGGAGGGTCTATTGTTTTATAAACATTTAAGCATATTTAATAGGGATTGAACCAGTTTGAACCAATGGGATATAATGTCCAAGTAACTTTGTATTTTCAGTGATGTGAATTGTTAGTTGCACTCATTTCCACTCCACCACCCATACCACCACCAAGAAACCACCCTTATTGCGCAAAACACCGAAGGTAGACTGTGCTTTTTTGGGTATTCACTCAGGAGACAGTCCTCTAAGAACCTTTCAAAAACCAGCTCCTAAGCCTTTTGTTTGTATTTACTGAATCATAATAATCGAATATCGTATTTTTTTTTTTCATATAATGGGCGGTGAAGTGTCAAATATGTAAAGTTACAAAATAGTTAATATATTAATATTATTATGTACAAATTGGAAAAAATTTCCAAAAATTTTGTTGTTGGAGACAGCCCTCCATCCACTCTGAAAATTAGGTTGTGTGCATGTATATTTTGTACTATATGAGTACTTTGTGCAAGTACGGCAGTTTATACAGGCATTCGGAAAAGGCTTTAAGAGATAGGTTTATACGGCTCAAATTCCTTCCTTGTCTTTTTTTATTACAATAAGACTGGAAAACTGGTAAGGCTGGTACTATCTCGCCTCAAAAAAAAGTGCCCGAATAAGCCATTACCATACAGATGGCGGTTTGCTGAAAATTTCAGAACATAGTTGTTCAACGGAGACAAAATAATGCAATTTAGCCAACTTACCTTAGTCCAAGAGACACAGGATCTCAAATTTAAAATTTTGAATTCAAAATTATTAAAATTTTTAGAATGTTTTCAATGAATTACTTTGAAAAACAAATCCGTACTTTGTTCTAAACACTAAAAGGCGCTACAAAATGTACTTGCAGATATAAATTGGTCATAACTTTTTCTCACTGTATGTATCAAAGTTTTAAAAGAAAGTTATTATCATATTAATTTTACGTCGCTAAATTTAACCATTTTGTTGTAATTTAATTTTCATAACATCGTCGGTTTTAATATACCTAATACAAATTTTACATTTTATTTATCACATAACTTACTAAATAACACTAAATTTGAAATTTAATAATAAAATAATTTTACATACTCTTATCTTCAACATTAAATTACAAATATTTTCAGGTATTAACAATATTGTGTGAAACTAACTACTCAGTGGACAAAAGCCCCAACCTGCGTTGAATTACACCCACAATATCTACCCATATATTCCTTATTATTAGCTTTTGTAACATTTTTTACTGTTTAAGAAAGGTATTTTAAGCTAATATGTATCAAATCTCTTACAATTCCTACCAATGAAGTCATATGCATGCTCTCTGATACCAAACATCTAGGTATGCTAATGAACACCCACAGACAAAACTCTATTCAATAATTGTCTAAAAAATGTATTCTATTTACTAACCTGATATACTCTATAATTATATGGAGTGGGAACTCGAAATTCAACCACAATAGATGAGATCTGATCTATTTCTGAATTTTTTGATACATATTAGCTTAAAATACCTTTCTTAAACAGTAATTAAATTAGAAAATGGAAAAATAGCAAATAAATTGAAAACGGTTAAATTTGGCGACCTGAAATTGGTATGTACTTATATCATATTTATGTACAAATGCTAAGAGACTAATATTATTCTACTTTGATACATACAATGAGAAAAATGTTATGATTATCCACCAAGAGTACCTACCTACATTTTGCAGCGGCCACTAGCGTTTAGAACAAAGTTAAGTACAAATTTGTTTTTCTTGTCTCAGATAATCCCCGAATCCAAATTTTCAAAGTAATTCACTGAGAACTTAGACAAGATTTACGACGTCAAAATTAAAATTACAGTTCAGTCAGCAAATTTGCTGTTACAACTCATATAGGCATAATTTAGATAATTTTCAACCATCAAATCTCAAATTTTATAAAAAAAAACCACTGGCATGGACAACATGTTATCGAAACTGCCACCGGCAGCGAACCTGTTAATGCTTGGACACGCTGTACATGGTAAGGATATAATTGAGCCTCGTGTATGATACTCCACCCAGCTTCAATAACGTCAAATATGTACCCGCATAGTCGACGATAAATAGGGGTTTAATACAGTTTCCAAAAAAAAAGTCGCTTTATAAGTTTGGGAACTTTTGGAGGGTGATTCCGTTAACTCTTATTTTACTCTACTCCTCTTAAAATATTTGTACTAAGTTAAAGTTAACCCTGTATAAATAAGTGCTTATGCGGTCGAAATAAAATAGTAATAAGCAGGTACTACCAAAAGCCATAAACTAATAAGTAAACTAGACTACTATTCGAACAATATTGTATGAATGCATCTTGTTGTGACTTGTGGGGTTTTAATCATATTCTCACTTTTCACTACATGAGTTTACGCGCACAGCAATGACCGGACGCGATTGCAAAATTATTACACAGTAAAATTATGGGATTCATGTCGTAGTTAAATTACGGAACAAAATGCCTCCCGTTAGTGCCTTGCTCGAGATGTGGAATAAACTTCTGAAAAACGGAACAGTCCCGGAAAAAACGAGACGTCTGGCAACCCCTCTATCCTCAGTGTGTTAGATACAATAGCTATATTCTTATTTTTTTACTTAATAAAAATGCAAATAGCATTCTTCTACATATACAACTCAATATATACTTTACGAGAACTCTCTCTATTAATTTTTTTAGAAAGAGTTTCCAGGGAATCGTCAACAGTTTCGTTTCTTTTGAAATGTGAAAAAGAGTACATATAAAAGAAGACGCCAAATCGAATTTACCAACTGTAATGTTCTCTATATCATTTATAAACAAACATAAAACAAGAAGCGGCAGATGTGAAATATTGTATTAGATACTTTTTTATGATTTATGTTAACCTCAAATAGAAAAAACAAATAATATAAAATAATCAGTGTGTACTCCTAATTTCAATTTTGTTTTTCTCGCGTACTTTCTTTGATGTATTTTATTAAGTAACAAATTTAAAACCTGGCACAAAAGATCCAGTTGTCTGAAGGGAAACAGCAAAGATCCAGATATAGTCACATGTAAAACGAAAAGTTTTATGAACTTAGAATATGTTATTTTATTGTTTCATCGATGTTTTATATTCCATTGCGAGTAAATAAAGTTTAATCAGTAACTAGAACGTCACCAGTAAATTGGAGATTTTCAGCTTTTTGCTGCATAATTAATCTGCTGGTAACAGTGGCTAACTTCACTATAACTAAGAATCAGACTCAGTATTGCTGTATACACGAGCCATTTTAAAGATTGACACTCCGACGATAGATAAAACAACACTACTTACTTTGTTCGTTTACCATAGAGAGCATATCTCCACTACAACCCTATTCGCCAATCAAGGGTGTGGACACGCGCTCCAAAATTTGTTTACTTCTTTTGTATATCAGATGTAGTTGAAGTACAGTTGCGTATTCCTTTATAATGTTAGGACTTTTTTAAAAAAAATGCGAAATATATTACACTTTTATTATAATTTTTTGGTGATATCGACTTACTATTTAAAGATGCATATATCCTCAAAGTTTTTCGAATAAATTTTGAATTACCCTGTGTTTTCTAAAATGCATCATGCTTTTATATTTAATTGAATATTTTTTATTACCAGATTGAAAATCTGAAGTAAGTTAGTTTCAATTTTTAATTTAATTAATATTTAAATACAAGAAAAAAACTCATCAATGAGAAATTCTGTAAATCAAGCACAATTGTCATAAAAATAATCCTGTAAGTAGCTTGGCGTATAAATAAATCTTTTCATAGCCTACTAAATTTAATAAGTTTAGAAATACAGAAATTTAGATTTCTAGGGCAAAAAATAAAAATAACCCCATAAAATTATATACTGATAAAAATTATTTGTAATATTATGCGGTGGATTGTTGGTTATTTATTGTCTAGGTCAATAGTATAAAATGACACACCAGAATGTAATCTTACAACTCTAATGGAAAATTACTATTTGAAGTGTACTGTACTGTTATCTATGTAACGCTCCATTACAATTCAATAATACATATGATTATTACCTGGATTTTACTAACGATTTTGAGTATATTTATTTTATTCTTCATTTTATTATTAACCCGTAATGTTCCTTAATCTGCCTGGTAATGTGGCAGTGAAATTAATATCAAAAAGACTTATTCATTATATTGCCATAAAAAATAGTAGTTTTGCATTCGTACAAATGTTTTTAAGCATTATTTTTTTTAATACACATATATGAAACACAGTATTTAATTCTCAACATTAATTATTAATAAAATTTAAAAGTAAATAAAGGAAAATACTAGATAACTTTGAAAATACCTAAATTTATTTACAGAAAACAAATATGTATGTTTAATAGTTTGTCAAGCATAACCTTAAACTATACAGGGCTTTCGAAAAATAACGAATAAATTCATTATTTTTGAAATTGAGAAGTTTTAGAAAAAATCCCCTGGCACGTCGATTTTTTTTTTTTTAAAGTCACTTTTTGACATCCGACCCATATTTGTGACGTCATCATTATTCGAGTTTAAATAGCAACCTCCAATTTTGACCATGCCATTTGAAAGAGCGTGTAATTCTACATACATACATCATAAAAAATTATGGTGTTATATAACAAAAATTTCAAGAAAGTAATGTTTGAAGATTTGAAAATTTAATTTTCATGTATATCACTAATACAGGAACTTCCGGATGGATTTTGAATGGAAACGTTGTTTAGCATTTTTAGCGTTACTGCTACCGCATTTCGAAATTTTAAATTCAACATAATATAAAGGTGAGGCAATACTTCTTTATTATACATACTTTGTGAAGTCTAACAGAACAGCACAAAAACGATCACAAGTATGCTACGTTGCGCATAACACCATACGCAAATGTAAACCTCGCTCTCGCTTTACCACGTGATATGTTGAAAACAATTTGATTGGACTTTATCACATCTTGTTTACAAATTCACAATACATTATGTAATTATTCGTCAAACGTCGCATTTTAGTGCAATTTTACAACATCGATATGTATTTTTAATAAAAATTATGTCATTTATCATAAAATATGCTGCTGTATTTACCTGGATTTTCATGTAGTACAGTTACAGTACCTGATATTTTTATTGGTTTTTATTTTTGGATATTACATAGTGTAAAGAATGTGTAAATTTACTATATGTCATTTGAAAGAAGAATTAGATTATCAAAAAATAAACATAACAGTATTACAAGTGCTTTGAAAATGAGCATTTGTGATTTTTCCCCTTTAAATCACAAATGAAGAGAACATCAATCAATGTGATTTTTTCTCAAAAAAGTAGCAAGCACACTTACGAAAACCGTTTAAGCTATTTTTAGTAATTTCTGAGATATCCATAACAACCTTCAAAAATAAGACACACTATATAGGGTGTTTCATAATATATGCGCAGGACTTCAGGATGTGATAGCTCGTCCAAAAATTTGAAAAAAAGTTTGTATTAACTTACCCTCTAAAAAGCACAATTTTCGAGATAATTGTAAAAAAATTCGTTTTTGGGAATATCTCCGGAACCGTTTATCGTACAGAAAACAGCTTTTGTAAGCATAATAAGCTATGTTCTGTGCGAGAAATTTTTCAAAGTCATAATTGGTGATGATATTGAAGGGGAAGTGGGTGTTTTTCTCCCCAACTTCTACGCCACTGGAAAAAGTACGGTTTTGAGACGCCCATTTGAACCGCCAATGTTTTTTACACAAAAAATGTACTTTTGGTCATAAGCTCTAAAGTTGAACGTTTTCGAGAAGAATCTACGTTTATGTTGAAAATCATGGTCAATTTTTTAAAATAAAATTTTTATTTTACTAAATAGTATAATTTTTTTTTAATTTTGCAACTATGAAGTTAACGTTTGGTTTTGTTACTTGTTCTAACGATTAAATAAACTTTGTTTAATTGGTAAAAAAAATTTATTTCAAAAAATTTACCATGTTTTTCAACATAAAAGTAAATTTTTCTCGAAAACGGTCAACTTTAGATCTTATGATCAAGAGTACATTTTTTGTGTAGAAAACATTAGCGGTTCAAATGGGCGTCTCAAAATCGTACTTTTTCCAGTGGCGTAGAAGTTGGGGAGAAAAACACCCACTTCCCCTTCAATATCATCATCAATTATGACTTTGAAAAAAAATTTTTCTCGCACAGAGCATAGCTCATTATGAGTAGTAAATGCTTACAAAAGCTGTTTTCTGTACGATAAACGGTTCCGGAGATATTTGCAAAAATCGACATTTTTTTTACAATTTCAAGAGGGTAAGTTAATATAAACTTTTTTTCAAATTTTTGGACAAGCTATCACATCCTAAAGTCCTGCGCATATATTATGAAACTCCCTGTATACATTTTTTACAGATTTTGTATTCTGACTACTGTGCTTAAATGTGTATGTGAAAAGTTAAATATGAACAAAAATTTGGAAAGAAAGTGTGGCCCAACAAAATCTGCAAAACTGAAACCAACCCTTTAGTTTTTGTGACAAGTACGAAAACCACGTAGCTCTGACAGCATTGCGAGTGGTACATCTAGAACTAAAGTTAGCTAGGGAATGGGGATCGATCGGGGCGTTCAACAAGTACATCTCGAAGCGAGAGATAGAAAATTCCAAATGGGATTCTGTTGTTAAATAAGGAAAACCTAGAGAATCGGAAGTTATCTATTATTCAAATAGTTTGCATGAAGCAAAGACGTCTTCGGTTATTTAAAGAGAACTTGAGTATAATAGATAAATCAATAACTTTATATTTCAGATATTTTCATAGTGATGGGTAGTAGATACTGTCAACTTTATAATAACCGTCGAAATTTTACAACAAAAATTAGATCATATTAATATATCTCAGGTTTAATAGTAAATTTTAATATAAAAATATACTTATAAGTAGTTTCATTTTTCAGCGAATGAAAAGCTTTAGGAGAATGTTTGAAATAATTTAATTAACATAATCGATGAAAAAGTACTATATTTTAAAATTTTTTGCGAAAAGTTATTTCTTGTTAAATTGTGTGTTTTAAAATAATCGCATTACCATAGATACCTTTACATTTTGATATACAAGCAAAGTGGCTTTAATGTTAATTTTACAAAGAAATGTCATATTATAAAGTTGTTTGTAATTACAAAAAATTGGAAGAAACTTATGATTTGACCGATCGATTAATAATTTTATTTTTTTTAATATCGGTAGCCCACGTAAAATGGTATTATTCAATGAGCATATAATGATGGCTGTAATTCACTAGGGTGAAGGTTACGGCACGAGTCATAGACGAGTGCTGTAAATCACCCGAGTAAATTTCAACTATTATAATATATACAAGTAGAATACTATATTCTGTTCACGCCTATTAAAAATATTTTAGCAAACTTTTTACTGAAATATTACACAGTAAGAATAATATAATAATTATAATAATATATATAATATATCTTACTCTCATCACGAGGATTAGCCCAGAAGTCGGGAGACTTGTGCGGAAAGGGGGTGGAATATTATTATTAAGCAGGCCGCATTTGCATCCAGGAACGACTTATGTTGGTAGACCCTAATTACTATTCAGGACAGTAATGAGGGAAACCTGGAAAACCCCTAATTGGGGGGATGGTCGAACGCCAACCGGTATCAATCTTTCACATTGATGCAAGCCAACGTTCTTCCACCCTACCATAGCTGCAGAGAGGGTGAGAATCCTCTCCACAGATATAGCTGATCTCCGGTCTACCGGTCGCAGGATTCTAACCTCCGGTGGGTGGCAAACACCATTAGTACTGACGCCTTGAACCACTCAACTATCGACATCGACAATATTTTGAACTACCATCATTAGGAAAATTGTTAATATTACCGTAACTGGTATAGTGGGTAGCATTTGGCTTTCACACAGAAAGTTCAGGTTCAATTGCTGACACCGGAGAATTTTTTTTTAGTTCATTACCGATTCTTTGAAACCAGTAGTTAATGATTTCATTATATTTGTTAATAATGTATGCTATTATTATTATTTAGAAAACATATGTATAATAACAGTTTGTAGAGAGTCGTAGACAAAATATATTTAAACTTTGTGCCAGGGACTTCTACACACAGATTAAAACAGTAATGGAAAAGGTATCGGGAAGAATATTGAGCGAAACAAAAAAAAACGACAAGTAAACATGTGGTTTGATGAAGAATGTAAAGATTTGATGTTGCGAAGAAATAAAGCGGCAATGAGGCAGCTGGAACAACAGAACGAAGAAAATAAAAGGAGGTATGAGGAGATAAGGAAAGAAGTTAAAAAAGTATGTAAAATTAAAAAGAAACTCCTCTTACAACGAGAAATGAGCGAAATAGAAGAATCATACAGAAGCAAATAATTGAGGAAAAGTCAGAGAGAAAGCGGTATAAGAACCAAGAGTTTAATATATAGCAATGTATAGCATACGCCGACGATATTGTACTAATGGAACAATTTAAGGAATATTTTCGGCGGAATTAGGTGGAGGGTGAGTTTAGGAGAAGGACAAATAAAGAAGTGGAAGTTCTGTTCAAACAACACGACATTGTACAAATAGTTAAGATGCAAAGGGCTAGGCGGCTGGGACACATAGCAAGAATGCCCGATGATAGGTGGGTTAAGAGAATATTACTGGCAGGAGGAGGAAAGAGAAGAAGAGGACGACCCAGAAAGAACTGTATATACGAAAAGTAACGAATAAATTCATTATGTTTGAAATTGAGAAGTTTTCGAAAAAGTCCCCTGGCACGTCGATTTTGTTTTTAAAAAAGGCACTTTATGACATACGACCCATATTTGTGACGTCATCGTTGTTCGAGATATGACGTCATTTTTTTAAATGGCAACCCCCAATTTTGACCATGACATTTGAATGAGCCTATCATTCTACATACACACATCATGAAAAATTATGGTGTTACATAACAAAAATTTCAAGAAAATTATGCTGAAAATTTTAAAATTTAATTTTCACCGAAATGTATCACCCGAGAAGGGGGCCGATTGAGTGGCCAGCCAGATCGCCTGATTTGACACCCCTAGATAATTTCTTGTGGGGATACTTAAAGAGCAAAGTATACGTTACTAGACCGGTTAATTTAGAAGATTTGAAAGCAAGAATTCGTCACGAGATACATCGTATATCTCCTGAAGTTATTGATAATGTCCAAAAAGAATTTATTAATCCTCTTGGCTACTGTCAGGCAGCCGACGGTGCACAATTTGAACATTTAATTTAGTCGATTTTTTACATAATCATTATCATTTTCAGTATTGTATATTAATAAAACGAAAAGAGTTTTTACTTCATCGTGGATTTTAAAGAATGAAACTCCTACGCTTGTTTTTAAATGTGAAGTGAAGTGTGTTATAACCTTTGTTTGACGACAATCACCATAGAGATTTCTACCCCACAGGAAAATGGAGTTCGACAGATTTTACAAATGAAATGTACCTATTGATATTTACATAAATGTCGTCTTCTTAAATTGGCAGCTGATATCAGCAGTGGTTATTAGCCAACTTTATAAAAATAAAAAAAACCTTGGCCGGCCAAAATCTTAATATTTTATAGGTACATCAAAAATTAATAATTTCAAGAAGCCCCAATATTAATAAGTGGTTCATGTACGGTAGTGCTACTAATTTTACAGTAAATGTTAGGGCTCATTTCCATGAACACATTTTTTGCGACTAAATAGTAGTAAGTTATTAAAATTTTGATAGAGACAGAATTCACTTAAAAAGTTTTAAGCTTTACCAGAAAAAATATAACAATTTGATACTACACAAAAGAATATGATTAATTTTTTATTTGAATATCCAATATTTGTATAGTATTTTGCGGACCCATGTTTATTGAGACTTTTCTGCTTATTTTGGTTCATACTATTACCTCCTTAAATATTTTACACTCTTTTTTAACACCCTGTATATGGTATCAGGAAATATGAACATATTTCATATAAACTTACAGCTCTGAACTGGCTCAATATGGAAAATCGAAGACGTCTCCAAACTACATGTATTTTTCACAAATTGTTACAGACAAAAACTCCTTATCTTATGAGAAAATTTGATGTAGGAGTGATGTACATACTCTAAACATCAGAACCAAAAGAACTGCTGACTCCTCCCTCACATAGAACTACTTTTTTTTAAAAGAAGCTTTAATTGTAATATATACAAACCTTATAATGTCTCCTAGTGTTAAGTTATATACTAGGTTAAATTTAAAGGTGAAACGTGAACTTCTAATAAAACAAACTTTGTGACTATTGGAGGTTTGTGTGTCCAAGCAATAATTATGAATCAACCTTTCTTTACTTGTTTACTTTGTAGCAAAACTATACCTACTGTATTTATCTATTTAGTTTATACTGTATATTATTCCATTCGGTTTGATACATATTTTACATTTGTGCACACTGACTGTGAACTGCTCCTTGTAATTTAAAAATTCACTTTTATGTTACATTTTTTCTAATTTAACATTCTGCTGCATATTTTTGTAATTTTGAAATAAAGGTATTTATTTATTATTATTATATTTTTTCAAAAACTTGGGCGCCCCCTAACGTCTCATCGGTGCATTTTTCTATGTTGGTAAATTAATATAAGCCGTCGAATTTTCACATAAATATATCAACATTAAATTGACCCTTTAATATATAATATATATATCATCCTAATCAATATGATACATCGTGTACAACTAGAGCTAGATAACTTAGTAAATATTGCCGGAGCAAGTCTTGCATAATCTTATAGTGGTTCGTGTTTGACTCCGATTTGTTAAGAAATGCAATTACCAGATATTTTAGGTGTGCCTCAGAATATGCAACAGTCCAACCCTTTCCAGTGCAAGCATTAACTTATCAATTTGGGGTGTCAAACTTATAAAACGTGCTTGTTACATGCATTAGCGAACACTTATCGCTGTGATGTATATCAGGTACGTGCCGTTGATCTTTTTGGTACCAAATAGTATTATGTATTCAATGTTAGCAAGTCATTTATTTATTTAGAACAAAAAATCTCAACATGTAATTTGGCCTACTAAGATAAAGCACACTTCTGTATCGTGTTTCTATTGATTAGCTGTTTGATTAGAGTGATTTTGATGTCGAAATATGGATACAAAGAGTTTTATTTTGAGTCTTGATGTTAATTTGTTGGATCAAGATCCAATATAAAATTTTATGTGTCATAGAGAAAATCTTTAACAACTTTCTTTTATTAAAAATTTCAAACACTATAGGTGCTATTATCTGCTACAGGCTTCAAAAACACAAACACATTAGCTGTGTTTGATACCCTGAACTAGTGCGCCCTAGGCATTGAATAATAAATAACTACATAGTATTTGCGAAAAACAAGTCATGAAAGTGCAATATATTTTTTCTACTACTGAAAATATATAGTGTCCTGCATTTTACCAATGCATTCTACGGCTAAAAATAAAGAAAAAAAATTAATATATTCAGAGAAAAACTTCCTAAGAGGGCTACAACTCCATGAAAGTATTTTTTAAATATCTACGTACCTAACATCACTAGATTAAATAATTGTCTTTTAAATTTTGATTTTAATAATTGTTTAGTTTGGCTTTAACTTTTTTATATGAATTTATCATGGACATGGCCAAAGAATTTTACACGATGTCGCAGTAAAAATATGCTTATAAGATTGTTTTTATGTAATAGGTTATACAAGACAGTATTGAATCAACATAATTTTGGTTTTTCGTTCTCCAATTACAAACAACATTTTTGTTTAATTATTGTCCTTAAGTCTAACTATTTTTAATCGTTACATTTTGATAGCTTCAGCTATTATTTTTGTTGTTTTCAAAACATTCTATGTGCGGACTTGCCTGGTTACCTTTTGATTATGTTGGTATTTTTTGTGATTTTCTTTTGGTAAATAAATATATATTATTATTATATATTTTACAACTCTACAATGAAAAAGTTGGTTAAATGTATATTTGTTCTCCTCTGGACCATTCTTAGCTAAAATTTAGATTTTATTATAGCAATTGCATTTATATATCATAAAAGTATTATTTGTTCCCAAAATGTATATATTACCTCGAAGATTTTATAAATGTTTGGTAATAAAAAAATTTCAGAAACTTCTTTGGAGATATGTATTTCTCCTCCTGTCTTGAAATAAGTTCCCTCTAGAATTTGTAGTCGTGAATATGCTGATAAAACAATGCAGGCAACAGTTAAACTCAAATGACCTTTGTAGACATGTATAATTTTGCTACCTTAAAAAGTTACTTATTTTTAAAAAAAATATTTTTTTTCTTACTGTCTAGTCAAGTCTAAAATAAGTCTGGAGTATGTTAGTTCTTTGTTTTTTTGTTATACATATTTTTACGCTGATAGAGGTTTTGAAGAGACGCAGATATTATTTGAAATGCCACTATATCACTATTTATCTTTAAAAAGGTACACTTGTCTCATAGCATTAAATTGTATGGTCTTTGATGGAATTGGATTTAAATTGTATGGGTTATTGAAAATGCAGGATTTAAAGGATTCTGGTCTATTAGCTTAATTTTTTATCTTCATATTCATGTTTCACTGTCTCAAAATAAGTTTGATGGTGTATCTAAAAAAATAACGGAGGTTTCGTAAAAATAACACATATTTTACGTAATATATTTGTTTGAAAAAAACGGAACAGCAGATCCAAAATTCTGAATTTCTTTTGTACGAAATCAGTTCATTAAATTTGTTACGTAGCAGTTTGTACATAACTAATAACAGTGCCTCTTGTTTATGGAGAATAAAAACGAAATTGGGATAATGAATTCCCGTCACTGGAGCCTCAAGTGCCTTAAGTAATTTAGAGTAACAAATAAGTCAAGTGTTTGTTAGTATACTAGAGAAATCTGTATTTATGTAAAAAATAAAATACAGGTAGAAATAATAGTATACAGGGTGTTCCATCTAAGACTTTTTTTTAGATAGATATATATTCAATTCAATTCAGTGTAAATTTTCAAAAAATACAAATTTACATAATTATTGTTACATATTGCACTTATTTATAATAAAAGTCAAAATTAATTCTGAAACTGAAATCTCCGAAAATTTCAGAGTTGTGATTAATGACAGTTCTGTTCCTATAGTGCAAAGTTCTTCTAACTTGGGTCTGAGTTTTGACAATACATTTAGATTTTATTCACAAATTAGTAAATACATACAAAGATCATATATGGCTTTGAAGCTAATTTATCCACATAGAAATTATTTGTCCATAAAGATAAAAACGTTACTTTGCGAAACCCTTATCTTATCAAACTTGTTATGCTGTGCCCCTGTTTATTATCCTTGTATTGATGTTTTAACTAAAAGAAGAATACAGATGTGTCAAAATTCATGTTTAAGATACATATTTGGCATTCGACGTAGAGATCACATTTCGCATAAATTACAAGACCTGAAATGGTTAAATATGAATAATCGTCTGAAATTGCAAACTTTGTGCCTATATCATCAAATAATTTGTACAAAAACTCCCTCGTATCTGTATAATAAAATTCGTTTTCGTACTGATGTGCATAATATATATAGAAATAAGCATTTTATAATAGCACAATTACATAAAACTAGTTTCTAGGAACGATCTTTTACCTACAATGTTTCAAAACTTTACAATGCGCTGGCAGATGACTTTAAAACAATGTCTTTAAGAAATTTTAAAACCAAAGTTTCAAAATATTTATTTAGTAATCAGTGACCAACAATATTTTTGTTTTTTTTTTCTCTTTTGTCGGCTACTACTTTTGTATTATTTGTTAGTAAATAGATACCTATATTAGGCTAAACTTTATCGTAAAATGTATTTGATATACTAGGTAAGTGCATTATACCGAGAGATGGAGCTTGCTCTATCTGCTTGAGCACAGCCTAGTGGTTTTCCTATCTCTTTCTGTAACAATAGAACTTTATATTCGTTTACTCTGTATGTCTAAATGGAAAATAAATGTATTATTATTATTATTATTGATTATTATTAAAAAATATTATTATTATTAAAAAATAATAATAATGACTTTTAATAATAATAATAATAATAATATGTAATAATAACAATAATCCAACGTTAATAATTTGAGGGCTATCAATACTTATCATGTTGAGATCAACCATCTAAGCATAGCTTGTTTTATGTACTTTATCTCAACAAAATACACTTTAACATAACTAATTATTAATATTATTATATTTTAGGGGGTCATTTGGGCAGTTAGGGCTACGAAATTTAGTATAGGTACAGTAGATAAAGCCGATTTCACTGTTCATATTTATACAGGGGATCCTATTTTTATTTTAGGGAAATCATTTTTTCAGTTTTTTTGTAGCAAAATTTATATTTAGATTAAAATGTTATTAATTGTGAACATATCCTTCTGTAAAAATATAAACTAAACTTTAAGTTTATCATAAAATTGTCTACAAAATATTTTCTCACAACATTTGTATATCCTTGAGCTTGCTCCTTAAAATAAAAAGAAGGGTTCTTATGGACCTACTTGAATGGTGTCGAAATATCAATGATTTAGAAAGAAAATAATCCCTGTTTTCGATGTAGCCTTCCGCGACAGAATTAGACTTCCAGTCAGTATGTCTTTTTATACTCAAAAGATCTGTCCCACAATCGACTAAAATGGAGGCTCAAGATTGCCGAAAACAGTGCCCAATATATGCATTTGGATTAGGCAGTTTAAAAAATCGTGCAGTCAGTTTTGGCACATTGCCAATACTATTTTTAGAGGTTGTTTGGTACATTTGCCAGCTTTATATAGCAACACATTTGTAATATAGCTACTTTTATTAGCAGAAATTTTTCATCGTCCACATTCATTAAGTATCTGGACATTTCCTTGTGTTAATACCCACCTTAAATTGTTTAGGTTTTTACCCTTCTGATGTTCGCTTCGGGAATGCAATTAAATTTAAGTATTTTTTGATATCGATATTCCTCTTGAGTGAAAACTCAACTCTTATCATTGAGAAATAAATGAAGGTTTCTGTGTTTTGCTTAGTTTGTTGAAATATACTAATAAACCTTTCTTATTAATTATGTTAAATATCTTTTTTATCTACACCACTTTTCATAGCGACCAAATGCTTATTCGTATTTCTTCCGTGATTTTTCTGGCACGAGATTGGAAACAACGGTGGAAGCTTTATTCTCAATATATGATGGCAAATCATCACATGAACTTATATCTACATGTTCACAATAATTACTAGAAGTAATTCAACATTCAACGACAACTATGTTTATGCCCGTTGCTACGGAAACTTCTTAATAAACCATTTTTTTGTTTTGTTCTACTAGAATATAAATTATGTATAATAATACTAATTGTTATTATTATTAATAACCTCTGCCGTTGTAGACAAAACATTGTACGCAATACGTAGGATACTACATTATTACCGCCCTTATGAGAAACTTTAAATGCGTATGGTAATAATATATATACCCTACCTATTTGATACATGGTGATTTTCCGGGTTGTTATGCCGTGACCTCGGTAACTGGTAGCTGCCAGAAACAGAGTTAAAATGCACATCCCTAGCATTAGCTGGGATACTTTTACCTGCCCTGGTTGTTCTCGGGCTAGGCTCTGTGGGGACAGACCCGCTATCGGTGTCTCTGGGCCTGTCCATATATTGATTTCGGTTCCTACTGTTGGTATTACGACTGTACGGTCGGAACCGCTTCTCGGATACTGGTGGTCCTCCGAGGCGTTCCGTAGCCGCCGCTGTAACTGGTCGCATCCCATGCTTCCAAACGTTTCACCGCTCTTCACTGTCGGCATCTTCAGTGGTGACTCTGCAAAAGCTTCGCCGCGACTGAGGTCCTCAGTATCCGAGAAGCGGTTCCGACCGTAGTCGTAATACCAACAGTAGGAACCGAAATCAATATATGGACAGGCCCAGAGACACCGATAGCGGGTCTGTCCCCACAGAGCCTAGCCCGAGAACAACCAGGGCAGGTAAAAGTATCCCAGCTAATGCTAGGGATGTGCATTTTAACTCTGTTTCTGGCAGCTACCAGTTACCGAGGTCACGGCATAACAACCCGGAAAATCACCACGTATCAAATTACAACACTGGCCGTGAAAGCCTAAAAACCACTACCCTACCTATTGCGTAAATTACTATTAATTAGAGCATACCTTGTCCAAAATCTAATGAAGTCAGGTTATTTAGAGACCTCTCAAAACATTACCAAATTTCAATATAGTATGTCCATTTTTGGAGATACGTATTACCAAAATTAACAATGCAGCAGTCTAATCTTATTTAAAGATCTATAGTACATTACCTACTCAAAATTAACCCGTATTCCAAATGGGGAACAGCTTAGCCAAAGACAAATAATAAGTTTATCATCAAACCGTAGGAATGTTTTCATTGTAACCATATTTATCTATCAATTGCAGGACCAGCAACGGAGAGCGTTCTGCAGAAGTTCCGGAAAACATTCTCGCTGCGTTTCCAGAAAAAGGGCAGCAAGGAGAGCTGCAACTCAGATACCGGCGAGACTCTCTCGGAACTGCTAGGGGAGCCCTCGGAGGAGGAATCGTCGCCCCGTCACGTGCCGTCTGCCGCCTCGTCCACGTGTCAGATCGATTCGAAAGATGAACACCCCGAACAAAAGTACAAGTAAGTGCAGATTTTTTTGTTTTGTTTCAGTTATCTTGAGTTAGCTTCTGTACTGGCTTATCTGTGCTTTTGTGATGCTGTTCTTTAGTAGAACTTTAGCTAGAACTAGCTTATGCAAGCACATATTATGTTTCATATCATTCCGTTGTGGCACGCCCTATCTCCGCATAAAGGTTTGCGTGAAGTACGAACAATATATAATACATAGGGTGCAGTGCAGAAACTGAATCGGGCTAGTTGAAATCGAAAATGAAAAACGTAGGTATTTCATATGTTTCAAATCATTTGTTTTGAAACGAAATCGTTAGCTTATATCTACTTTTGTAATACCTATGAATCACCACTATAAATTTCAAACCCATTTGTTTTATCAATGGGGTGCTTGCTTTAACAAAATGTGTAGTGTTTTGCTGAATACTACAATTTAAGCTAATATAAATTGTACAAACAGTTTTACTACAAATACGTACATTTTTATTTGATGTTAAAGATTTTCACTTGATTACTTAATATTTCGTATTTAAGTAACTTCTCTTCCCTCTGTTTATTATTAAAGGTAGAATGACAGTGGTATGAGATTTTAATTGTACTTCTCACTGATAGTCCAGTAACCATATGCCTTGCGTTCGGCAGTTCTGATTTTTTACTGAATTGTTTATGATGGTGGCCCAACGAACAATATTGTCGAACACAATAGCTGCTTTTCAATTGGCAAGTAGAGCGCTCCTGGAGTACTGCTGAAGTACTTCAATTTTATTTTTCGCGTTCCAATAATAGAGAACATTTTACTCTTGAAGTGGTCTTTATCGTTTTCCTCTGCCCCCTTGTGCTCTACCAATTTTTTTTGAGTTTTATGCTCCATTTCAAACATTGAGATTGTTGTAATTAGTGTTGGGATCACTCGAGTGAATAATAACTGATTATTCAGTTATTACAATAATCGAAATCACTCGGTTTTCAGTTATGAGTAACTAATTATTTATTTAATTTTTTCCATTGTTCACTAGCGTTGCCTTTTCATATGAGCAAGTAGGATATTCTTATATTTTAAATTCTCAAGTAAGGACATTCTTTTTACTTTGTATATGAACTATTTTTTTTTCTTCATATTTTGTCTTTGTGCCCCGATACTTATATTTTAATACGAATTTAATCTTGTTCTCCGAGTAAGGACATTTCTAGTAAAAATAAGGACGAAAGGACAGAGGCTGCAGTAAGGACTGTTCTTCCGAAATAAGAACAGGTTGCAACCATACTGTTCCCTTACACATTGGGTGTTCGAGTTCAAGATTTGTATATACATGCTCGTATAATACATACGTACAACAAGAACCGCTATAGTTACGGCAAGAATTCAGATGACTTACATATGTCACGGCTGATGTTACGCTTTGATATTTGGTCGCGGTAAAAGCAATCATTTTTAGCAAATTTAGCGCAATATATTGTGCAAACATTTTAGTGTACTATATAGTTATTTTTATTTTCAGTAGCAGTTTTTTAATATTTTCATGAAACTATAATGAATTATTAATTTGTTTGTATAACGTAAGTAGTCTGACTATAACAAATAACGCCACTATAACAAACAACGCAACTATAACAAACAACGAAAAACCGAGGAACCATAGAAATGACCATTGTTCATATTCGTAATTCGTATAATGCACTTGTCGTAGCTATAGATCAAAATAAAATTTTATGTTGACGGAATGCAGGACAGTCGTAAAATATTTTTTGGGAAATCAAAAAATAATAGAAGTAACTAGTTTTTGTGTAAATGCAATATATATTTTTATATATCTAATATTTGTATTGTTTATTTTCCTATATAACCTTACCCATACAAAAAGTATATACCTATTTATGTATTTACTATAAAATATTTACATATAAACTACAAAAATACTAATATGTACAGATGTTGCGAATTCAAGTGACCATCACTCCAGTCATCAATCGGTTTTTGATATCACTCAGTATTCGGTTTATGAAATAACTCGGTTTTTCTCAACACTAGTTGTAATATTATTTATTAGACCATTTACAATACATTACAATGTATATATTTGTTATGGTAAGTATGTATCCTTTATATGAAAGTGTAATTAATTAACATTAAGGCTCCAGAAAAAAATATAAAAATTGCTTTAAGCACGTTTTAAAGTTACAACGGCCAAAGCAACGCGTTCCAATTGCATAATTCAGGAGCAGTTAAAAAGCAGAACAGAACAAGAATACATCAGGAACACTTCCATGACAATTGGAAAGCCACTAATAAAGCACTAGTTTTTCGATTAGGTATAACTACAAGTACGTTTTCAAAGTAGAGTAAATTTGGTACAATTTGGGTTCAGAACCGTCTTCTTAAACTCAATAGTTTCCGAAATACAGCTTTTGAATGTTTATAAATTTATTCGAACTGGAAAATTGTTAGCAACATTTTGTTGTTCTGTAGCAATGTCAACCCTATAGGCCTATTTTATTCGGGAAATGCTCTCCCTCCTATATATCAGTGGATGCTGGAATAGGTTTCATGGGACCTACATATCGTCAGCTTTCTCACAAAGTATTGCATATAGCATTTATAAAATTTTAAAAGAGAGCTGAAAACGAAATATGTACGCAGCCAAACCTTAATATTGAAAAACAGTACAAACTGCGGGTACAAATTTGTTCCACAGCTTATTATAACGTCTATTTAGCATCAGGATATAATGATCTCCTTTCAAATATATTTTTTTGTTTAAAATATAAATACACAGATATGACGGTAAGTGAAAGCCTTTTAGATGACATTTGCAGGTACAAAATTGTATGACTAGGACCATAAAATTTATAAAATGGAATGAAATAAGTTTATTAAAAAAATGAAAGAGTAAATATTTATCACTTATAAGTACGTAGGTATATATGTCATAAATTTAAAATTAAATAAAGTACTACAAGCGGAAACATTTTTCTTTTTCTTGTAGGCTTAAGACTTGTATTAAGTCTTAAAATTCATTTTATGTTTGACCACTGGATAAGGAAATTTCTTTTGCTATCTTATGTGGTTCACTATTTAATGGTTTCAAAGAATAACTGTCAATATTGGCACTATTTCCATTTAATCTTAAATCTAGTGACATCATATTTATTATCTAGAGGGCTGTATTTGAAAAAAAAGTTATGTTCGTCCTGACAAATATATGCAAACAGTTACAAGTTTCAGTTCTTCGAAAAATGCCTTAATCTATAAAATCCGTATAACTATAATATGTATTGCATTATCACAACGTATGTAATATAGTTATGGTTAATTTTACAAAAGCATGACCGGTAAATGCAGTTGCATTAATGGTTCTGTAGAGAGATACTTTTGGGCTTTTCACTAACTCGGTAAGGCCACTTACAACTCTATGTGTTACAGAATTTTTAGTCTGTGCTAAATACGACCTCTGTAAGAAATTCGAGATCTCCTGATTAGTAATTGGTGGCAAGTATACGCTCATATAAAAGTACATCCCTCGTACACCGATTTTACAAATTTTGTCAGATACGACACTTCGTGAAAAAGTGACGATGGTTCATACCACACCCTACTTTTTCATATTTTTCATTACTAACTCTGATCTTTGTGTTATATTATTGAAGTCTTGTTGGAACTTCCATGTCTAAAATTCTGAAAATAATACCTATATATCAGGTAATAATATTATTTTGCTCCTTTCAATTTAAAAAAATGTATTCAAGCCTGATTTACAAAAACCTATCTATTCAAAACTAAGAAGTGAATACGTTTCAGTTTATTGTACCCCTATTGTTATTAATTTTTAATAGAATTAATTTATGTTTTAATTTGCAAAATATTTTGACATACCTGATGTTACAACAACATTTTGGGTCCGTCTTACCCACTTTCTACAAACTAACACAGAATGTTTCTACTTCTTGTCCGTTTTGAACTTGTAAATTATTGACAGCAGCTACGATACGTTTGCGTAAATCATCAATAGTGTCCACTTCGGTGCAATGTATACTTTATTATTTAAATATCCCCACAAAAATGATTTAGTCAACAGATCGTGGTGGCCATGGTACCGGTCCTCCTCGTCCAGTCCTCTGGTATTAATGCTTGGACATGCTGTATATGGTACAGATATAATCAAGCCTCGCGTATAATACGACACACTGCCGCAATACGCCGTAGATACCCTGGATCTCCTGCTCTTCCACGATTCGGTTGCAAATTTTCCATGTCACGTCAGTGTTTGCACTACACCTGCACTCATTGCACACGTTGTAAAAGTAGCTGCATTTGGAACAGATTTATCGGGAAATCGTTCTGTTAAAGCATTTGCACTTCATCATAAGTTAAAACGATATCCATAGCGAGCTGCTATAGTCGTAAGCAATTTTTGATATTTGAAGGATTTATGTAAATAGTTGTATCACAAAAAATTTGATGCAATAAGTAATTGGATATTTGAAATCGCCTGGCTAAAGGCTACAGTAGAACAGAGATGTAAAGGTTGGCACTACTAAAACTTCAATAATTTTTTTCTCGGAAATTATAAGGATTTTACAAAAAAAAATTACGATATTGGCTCCATTTACCAAATTTGTTTAGATAAGTTCTGAATCACTCTGTATAATAACAAATTAACAGTATTAATGAAATAAATATATAACAAAACTAGCAGTATTAAATTTTGTAAATGCAAGTATCTCAAAAACGATTAAAGGTATGGGTTGCTACAAGAGAGTTGACATTTTTCACTGAAAAAGTCAAAATCATTATATTTTTAAAGAATTTTTGCCCTAGTGATAGGTAAAAATAATTTAATTATCTTTGTTTTGGCTTAAACTATTGCCAGGTAGTCTACAATGTATCAAAGTTTTGCGTATATGAAACACATTTAAAAAAATCATTGGGAAATGAAACAACATAATGTTCATAATATCTTCTCCATTGTTTTCTATCCAGAGCTTATTTTTAAACCCATCTGTAAAATTCAATCGCCTGCACATACGAGTTAACGTATATTTTCGATGTGTCTACTGTAGCATTTCCATCACCTTTATTTAAATTAAATTGCTATCCTTTCATAAGGATAATGTGCCCTGGTAGTTTCCATTCTATATAAAGGAATGCCGCTGGCAGCTGCAGTCTAGTTTAAAATACCACTTTGTCTGCTTGCTTCACGATTTTGGTCCAGTTGAGTCTGTTCTCATTAATGGCTTATTATCTTCAAGCTCTAAAACGCTTAATGCGCTGAGTCATGCTCTAGTTGGTACGTATTTAATGAGTTCTATCGGGCTCCATTTTTCTATGGACACACGACGGTCTAGTGTAAAACTTGATTTTAGTCAACGTTGGTATCGTTGACGGGGTAAGCGTAAATTTATCTTTATTATTGTGTCACATTGTTTGTCATATTCCCGTTTGATAACATATTTTCAATATTTGAATAAATCAGTTATTGTTCAATTGGTTTCAGAAAGCGACTTTTAGGTAGAATTGTTATATCATGAAAAACTACTGAAAATTTCGTTATGTTTTCTTTTTCCAACAAAATATTTCATCATAAAACTACGTTTGTAGTTGCACCTTTTAAGGTCTAGAACTACAAAATGGTACATTTAAGATGTTATGTTGATTAGAGTTCTTAGTCATATTTTTTATGTATTATCACCACCCAAAGATTCTAACATACTTTAAGGGATACAAGTAGAGTTGCTACTCATTCTTATTTCAGAAGTACAGTCCTTAATACAGCCTCTGTGTAGTAATAATAATTCGAATATAAAGTGGCGAAATTGTCTGTTTGATTACAAGGCCCCGATCTAATGGTTTTAATGTTGTCTTTATAATTATTGTAAAACTGCTACACTGTTTATTCTATATTCTTAATAAACCTGCAATATATCAACTTATTCATTAAAATCATTTATTGTGTTATAAATTAAACTTGAATGGTAACAACTATTACAAACAAACCAATATGTGACAGATAGCAGTATGCAAAATTGTTTTTCCAGAGCCTTCTATTTGATATGATTTAGAAAACGAATACTGCAAACTAAAGTCAAATGCTGAAAGTTTTTATTTATTCTCAAAAATTCTTTATGCAAAGACATACAAAATTTATATGGTTAGAAAGAGGATAAATAAATCTATCAAAATGGACAAAAAAACATACAATACTATTTAAAAAATATAGAACGACGCTACCACTCATCTACAGTGTGACAAAACAAATGTACAATAGAAAATAACATTCCATATAAATATATTGTAATAAAATTAAATTTTAAACATATAAAATATAATGAAAATTTTCAAACCTTGTAAAACATGTAAAATAAGATTTAAAATAATTATTCTTGGTATTAAAAAGTTATAGAATTGTGAATATTAGTATGAAGATGGATACACTATAGCATATTATAAGAATCACCTAGTTAAAATTTAATAATTTAAATTTTAAAAAGTTAATATCAGATTAAAATTGTTAAAATATCAGTGCATGGACATTTAAAAACAACAACATATTAAAAATCAAAAATGAACCCAGAGCTAGGCATATCATCCGATAGCTAATGGAACAAGGATGAAATCAATGTACATATCGTTAGCATACAAGTCAGATATAAAAAGAAATCGATAAGATACATAGAATCCAGACATCAGATTTTACAATTTTTTATACACTTAATGTATTAATTGACACCTGTCAAAAGTAAAGATGGATACGCAAGGACAAGACAGCTATACCTAAAAAAGAGATAATTAATTAATATTTCACATTGAATTAAAGAAATTTGTAAATAAAAAACCTGGACAATATTTAAATTTGTATTTAGCTATAAGAAGTGCTGTGTAGTGCGCGAATTAAAATTAAAAGCGATATGGAAAAAAGATGGTGGTGGTGACTTTAAGCAAAAACCAAAAAAATCTAGATTCCACATAGACTGAAGAAACAAGAAAAAGTTGTTGACTGGTTACAGGGTAGAAGAAAGGTGTGCAGCGTTGTTTTCCAGCGTCCCCGAAAGTTTACAAAAAGGTAAAGAAATTTCAAGAAAAGAAAAACCAAATTGTACTTAGCAGTTACAGAAAAAGAGGTTACATCATTTGAAATCCAAAGCAGGTCCAGTTTAGGATTTTCTAGCAGTCCCAAGGTTAATCAAGCTCAGTTTAGAACTTCTAGTGGAGTTCCAGCCAGTATTTCTACGCTTCCAAGAAGTTTAAACTGAAAATAAAGGTACCAGGTACTGTTTTTGATTTGTGTACACACATAAAATTAGCTAGCTAGCAAAGTTTAAAGTAATGAGCAATATACACACTGAACCAATGAATTCAATAAACATTGCAGGACTTACCTGTATCATTATATTTAAATAAAGGCCACTAAAGTTCACCAAACTTTTAAAAACTTTTCTGCAGCAGGCACAACGTGAAATACAAGCTGCCAGGGTGGAAAAATAAAAGGTAATACAAAAGTGCTATAGTAACATTTTATAACAAATTATATAACATCTTTTACAGGGTGTCTAAATAGGGGTAATATAGCTCGGGGCTTTTATAATCAAACGTACTGCTTATAAAATAAAACACTTATGTCTATAAATTGAGTAGTGACAACAATTAGTTATCAATGTATGTACCTCCGTTCTCCAATGAACAATATCTCGTAACTGCATTCGAGGATCGCCATGAATACCTACGCCGCGCTTCAAATATGGCTGCTGAATCATCGCTTCCAAATTATCAGATTGCTCCTGGGATTGACTAGTATAACTGCTAGATGCAGATTTAGGGTGATTCAGAACTTATATAAAATAGAAGCGTCATGAAAAATGGAGTCAATATAGTAAAAAAATGTAAAATCCCTTTAGCTTCCTAGAAATGTTTACATTAGTTTTAGTGTTAAAAATGGCTTACGTATATGGCAACTTGGAGTTGATTGATATCTTTTTAATTTATACTGAAGTAAGACAAAATACTTTAGCAGCTTCTCGTCTGTACGCAGCCGGTAGCGACGTGCCAAATACAGATATTTTTACAGCGGTAGTGCAATATAGGCGTGACACAGGAAATTTGCAACCGAATCGTTTATGAGATGGAAGTCCAGGGCGTCCTCGGCGTATTGAAGGAACTGGCGAACACATTTATAGACTATTGAAGAGAATCCCCGAATAACTATCAGGCAAAAAGTTCAACAAGTACAAGAACCGTACCTCGTACAGCGTTTATCGGTCAGTGGTCGCGCGGTTTAAGGCGTCAGTATTTGAATCGAGGTGACTAGATCGATGTGGGTTCGACCCCCGCAGCCGGCAGATCGTATATAAGCTAAATTTGTAGAGAGGATTGGCACCCTCTCTGCGGGTATAGTAGGGCGGAAGGATGTTGACTTGGTTGATCCAAGTCGACTTGGCATTTGACTACCCCTCTGATTAATGAGGTTTTCCAGGTTTCCCTCATTCCTGCACTGAATGGTGGTTAAGGCCTACCAACGTAAGTCGTTCCTGGGCGCAAATGCGGCCTGCTTAATAATAATATGCCGCCTCCTCTCCCGCACAAGTCTTCGACTTCTGGGCTATTCCTCGTGATTAAAATAATGGGTAGAGATATTATTATTATCTCTTATGAATTAGATTTTGTGATTGGTTGCTGCAACAAAATGCTTAAAATCCCAGATTTCCAGGGGACGTGTGACACGGAATGGGATATATAACATTCATAATACTCATTTTCATCATTTTCAACAATGCTTTTCCTTAAATGTTTAAAAAACAATTACCGATGATCGCTTCATTGGACCATTCATATTACCAAATCGAATGGATGGAGTTCAGTATCTCCAGTTCCTTCGAAATTATCTGTTTGAATTTCTGGAAGTTGTGCCCTTAGCTGTCTTACTCTAAATGCGGTTCTTGCACAAAGTTACTTCCCCTAATTTTGATGATGATGATTTCTACATATGTCATAATTGTGAATCAGAATAGGTGGATAATAATTATTTTCTGTTACTACCAAAAAGAGAGAGAATTGTTATTTTATATTTTATTCCATTATTCTATTTTTTATTATTATTATTTTTTTCAAATAAATAATATATTATGTACCTGCATATACTTACTTTCATATAAGTACAATCAATAAACAAATAACTTGTAAATACTAACTTTCTATACCTAGTTATTACCTATTATTCGCATGTTACAAACGTCCCCATGTTCTGTTACTTTTGACCCATACCATTGGGTAGGTTGTAACGACGTACACTCTCTACTTTTTTATTAATTATACATCAATATGGACTTTAATTACTTCAGTAATATTTTTCTTCTATATATAAAATGCCAGGGAAATGACTTATAGTAAGTACATTTTTTATTTATCCGGCTTTACAAAAATATGTTACTTTCGTACCTGGTCTCCCCTATGTAGCATTTATTGAAATAAGTCGTTTGAGGAATTGCATCTTGAATTTTTTTATTTTTCCAGGTTAATCATAACGAGTACCAAACATTTTAGAATTTAACCTACCTTGCGGCTCTTACATCCCATTTTACTACAATTAGTGCAAAACGTTCTGTCTTATACCCCGTATATGCTTCAGTATATGTACATATTACATTTTGTATTTTCCCAGAAATGCATTATATTACTATATTACAACTATCTGTAATAGGTAATTAGTAAACAGGACCAAATTAATAAACCGCTATGTTGGTGTTCCTAAATCAAATTCCCTTCTCGTAAAGATGCATATCTCTGCCCCATATCAGCGTTAACCGTTTGTAGTTTCGACTCGTGTCGGAATTCGTATTCCTGCTTCGAAGCGCGGTGGTATCCATGCAAAATTACTATACTCTGATAAACGCGCAGAAACTTGCATTCTGAAACTAGAGAGTGGATGCGTGCATTGCAACATAATTCAGGGTATGTATGTAGTTAATTGAACTTTGAAGGAAAGTTTATTTTGAAAATTTCATCCGCAATAGTTTTCCTTTATATTCAGTCTTAAGTGTTTTAATGGAAACGTTTAAATTTATTTTTTCTGTGACGAAACGAATGTTTGATATTTTTTCTCTCTTGACAGGTAACTAAATGCCACTTTTTATGAAATTACTCTTTCTCCGGGAAAAAATTTATACTTTTGTCCTGGATATGTACACATAAGAACACGGAGATATTTAATTTTAGAATTTTAGAATATTTTATTATACAGTGCCTTCATATTATGATTACAAGCCACATGACCAGGACTGTGATTCTCGAGGAACAACTCGTACTCGTATGCAAGTAGATTTCTTGTCTCCCTCAATTGCCGTAGTGAGGAAAAGGACATTCGCATATGAATTGCTCTGCGATTGATTTGAGAATCTCGACCCTGATCACGTGGCTTGTAATCATTTATGAAGGCACTGTACAACACTTACGTTTCCTTAATGTCAAAAGTACAATGTGCATTACGTGGAGGACATACTCCTCGATCGATTACGAATGTGATGATCCTGGCCAATTGGGTTTTATTTCAGCTAATGTACTGCCACACGTTTTAAACACTTTATTAGACATTCTGTCCTATGCGCCACCGATTCATCAAAATACCTTTCAGCGACCGTTGATGACTGCCAACCACCATGTTTCTTTAGTGTCATCAAGTCTCTAGTTTCAACTAAAAGTGTGGCAGACGATCTTCGAAATGCATGACATTTATATGACTAAGCATATTCAAGTAGAAGAAAATTGGATACTGTTTCAGGTATCTTATAAAATTGATTTTCACCAATTATTACCAAATTGCCATTTTCCATTGTGATGCATAGAACAGGCGGCGATCCTTAACTGCTGCTGCTGGTCGAAAGGCTATGTGCATTCTGTCAAATTTAATATATTTTTCAGTAAGTAACTATAAATCTCTTGTTACATCATTCTTTGTTAGCTTAAGTTTCACAATTAATAACGTTCCCGAATCTTCAATATCATCTAATGTTACCTGGCTGAATTCACAAATTCAACAGGCTCCTACAATCCCAGATATAACAACAACAAACCAACCATTAAATTACTAATATGTCTACTCATAAAAATCTCAGATTTCTTGGGCATGTAACATTTCTCATTTTGCTTCAAAAAAGTAATTAATTTGCAATATTTTGAAATGTCTATTATTTAATCGTAATATACAGTATGCGCCAAAAGTATGGAATAAATTCAATAAAAACGAAACAATTATTTTTTGGGAAAAATCCTCGAGCAGGTCGATTTTTAATTTAAAAAATACATATTTTAGCGTAAAATGCGATTTTCAAATGTCATTTGTTTCGATTAATGACGTCATCGATTTTTTAAATGGCAACACCATATTTTTTTCTTTGATTCTGAAAGACCGTTTAATTCTCTATCAGACAGTACTAAAATTTTGCCCTCTTACATAGGAAAATTTTCGAGTAAATGACGATTGAATGTTAGAAAACGTAAATTTTATCCATAAAAAAGTTACAATTCTGAGGTATGTAAAATAAAATACAATTGATTAAATTTTATACTTAAATTAAATGTTAGAATTGTCAAAAGTGTACATTAATAAACCACGTAATTTAGAAGAACTTCAAAATCGCATTCGGGACGAAATACGCAGAGTTACCCCAGAAATCATTCATAATGTGCAAGAAGAATTTCTTCACAGACTTGCGCATTGTCAAGAAGTTGGTGGATGGCAATTCGAACATTTAATTTAAGTATAAAATTTAATCAATTGTATTTTATTTTACATACCTCAGAATTGTTACTTTTTTATGGATAAAGTTTACGTTTTCTAACATTCAATCGTCATTTACTCGAAAACTTTCCTATGTAAGAGGGCAAAATTTTAGTACTGTCTGATAGAGAATTAAACGATCTTTCAGAATCAAGGAAAAAATATGGTGTTGCCATTTAAAAAAAAAATCGATGACCTCATTACTCGAAAACAAATTACATTTGAAAATCGCATTTTACGCTAAAATATGTATTTTTTAAATTAAAAATCGACCTGTTCGAGGATTTTTCCCAAAAAATAATTGTTTCGTTTTTATTGAATTTATTCCATACTTTTGTCGCATACTGTACTTTTAATCATTGGCGCAAATAATTCGACCACACTGTTGATGGCTTCTGTTGCTGCATCAATTCCAATAAATAAGTCAATAAGCAAAGAAAAAACTGGATGTCTTTTTCACCTTCCGTTCCATAAATCTTGAATACGCTGTATAATAAATTTTCCGCGATTTAGCTAGTAATGATTTTAGTGACGCTACTTTTGTTGCTGCCACTAATTCCGGTGGTGTAAGAGAAAATGCTAAATCAGAAATGCCCATTTTTAAATTTTGAATATTTGAAATAACTAATAACTTAAGATCGCAATTTTTAATATCTTAACTTGTAAAAAGGCATTTATCGACATAAAAATTATTTTTTTTGTCAGATCACATTTTTGAGCTGTGACGTGATCATATATTTTTTTAAACAGCAACCCCCATTTTTATTATCAATAATGGATTCTCCTCTTCTTCGTGAATACAACTATACCACATACTAGGGGTTTATTACTAACCGCTGACAAGATACAGGGTATTCTGTTAGAAAAACATAAGTTTAATAAAAAAAAATAATAAGAAAATTAAGTTTACAAATGAAGAAAATTACAGTTTATTGAAAATTTATTTATTGAACAAATAGGTTTAAGCTTAAAATAGTGACTGAATTGAGTTTATTACCAATTAATTATCGAAATTGTTCAAATTGTCGGCCAATCATTTCCTGACACTGTCCGGCACGAATGTAAACGCTTTGTATTACACGGTGAATGACATCCGGAGCGATACTTTCCATTTCTATGCGAATGCGATGCTGTAGATCTTCTAAATTGTTGGGCCTATTGATGTAAATCCTTGATTTTAAATACCCCTAGAAAAAAAATCTAGAGGTGTCAAGTCGGGTGAGCGCGCAGGCTATCCTATCGGTCCTCGCCGCCCGATCCACCTTCCAGGAAATACGTTGTTGAGAAATAGCCTAACATTAACACCAAGATGAGGAGGAGCTCCATCCTGTTGAAACCAGATTCCTTCGTGGGGCATATTGTTATTCGCACCGTTAGGAAAAGGAAGTGCTAAGGATGGAACGAGTTCTTCCTGCAAAAAATGCAAATACCGCTCTGCAGTCAAATTTTCATTTAAAAAAATAGGGCCCTAGAAGCCGGTCTCCAATCATTGCAGCCCACACGTTTATTTTTCCTTGTCTCTGCGTGTAACACTCTTGGGTCCAGTGAGGATTTTCCTGTGACCTGTATCTGGAGTTATACCAGTTCACTGTCCCATTGAAACGAAAAATCGCCTCGTCCGAGAAAATAATATTATTTCAAAAGTTGTGATTTTTGTCACATCTCAACTGGAACTCTTCACAGAACTGCAGTCGACGGTCGGGTTCATCTTCATTTAATTCATGGATCAATTGAGGCTTGTAGGGATGAAATTTTTCTTTTATCAGTAGTTTAACGACAGTTGAATGATCAATATCGTGATCTGCCTTGTAGAAGTATATGGATTATCTTCAACTTTAAGTAGTATATTCAATTTATTGTCTGAAGCTATTTATTTGTGGCATAATTCAATTTCTTATCATCAGGTATATTAGGCCGACCTTGCTGAGGTAGGTCTTTCACGCTTCCAGTTTCAGTAAATTTTGAAACTATCCTGCTTACTGTAGACGTACAAAGAGGCGGCCTATCTGGATATTCTTGATTGAATAAATCAAAAGCTTCAGCCTGAGATCTTAATCGATCTCCGAATCCAACCATCATTAACACTTCAATTCTTTCTCTTTCCGTTAAACGAGCCATATTTTTTAATTTCTACAGTAATTAAAAAAATACTATTAGAACACTTTTCACGATTCACGTTCAAACAGCACTGACATTTCAGTTATAATGTGTTTTCCACCTTAAATCGCTTGGTAACGATAAATTTTAAGATTCAAGAATTCAGACGTTACACATTTGTTTTTATTGTCAACGTAATTTTCGATATTTGGTCGCGTTAAAAACAATCAATTTTTGCAATTTAGTGAAATATATGATGCAAACTTTTAGTGTAGTATATAGTTTTATTACTATCAGTTGTAGTTTATTAAATATTTTGATGAAAATATAATAAATTATTCATTTGTTCGTATGACGTAAGTCGTCTGAATCCTTGTCGCGAGTATATATAGTTATTTCGAATCGGATAAGGGTTGTTAGATAAGGGTTTTTACAATAACAAGAACGGCCAGCCTTATTTTTTAGTTTTATTCGAATCATTCGACTTGATTATTGTTTTCAACTTGAAGTTATTTTAATTGATAAAAATTTTCTGAAAGTAATTTGAAGTAGAAGGCAAAGTTGCGCATTGCTCGATAGCACATCTCCCCCACCATAACTTATGTCATTGTCAACTTCAACGTGTCATATGAAGCTGAACTGTATGTCCATAAATATGGCTGGATCTATTGATTCTTCTCCAAGTGCGAGTTGCGAAGCGTCGTACTTTTTCTTCAGGCAGAAGCGAACAATGCAGCAGAAATTTATCACAGAATGAGTCGAGTTTATGGAGAAAACTTCATGAGTGGAGTTAAAGATGGTCGAACTGGTGTTCATGTTGAAGGTGGGCAAGGACGCAAGTGTGTCGCTAACAGTGTTAACGTCAGTTTGACCATCCTTAAATTTCCTACACCACTTTCGCACAACACCCTTCTCTCCGTATATTCATCGAATATTTCTGCAGCATTACCTGCTACCTGAAGAAAACGAATGACCCTTCGCAACTTGCACTTGGCATTTGACGGAAGAATCAATAGACCCAATGTTCAGTGACCTACAGCTCAGCTTCATGTGACAAGTGGGAGTGCAGTGCAGTGTGCAGCTCTGCCTTCTACTGCTCGACAGGCCACTTCTAAGTGAAATTGGAGGTTGAGTTGCCCTCGTATTAGCATTCCACATTGTATTTACATTGGATAAAGCATTGTGAAAGTTACTTACAAAAAAAAAACGTTAAAATTTCTTATTTTGAGAAAAATCTGGTAATTCCATCTACATAGAATATATTTTTTCGTCATGGAAAGTCGACATTTTCACAAAGTGAGTCTTATTGTCATCTAGCTGGGAAATACTTTTATATTCTAGAATTTAAGTCTTTTTTATTTAAGAAATGGACAATATAAAAGTGACTGTTCTTACCGACCATCACACGTGCTCAAAGTATTTAAGGAAATTGTTTCTTGGTCCCGAGTATTTTTAGGAAATCGTTTTCAGCTTGTAATAATATAAAAAAAAACCGTGACCTCGATAGAATTTTCTGAAAGCAATTTGGGCGTTATAGACCAGTGCTGAAGCCTTTCAAAATGAAAAAAAGTGAAAAAAAATGATAGTAGGATGAGACCCATTGGAAAAGGAAGAGAATACAACAAAAATTAAAGACAAAATAATTTACGGGTGATCTGAGGTCGGGAAGTTGAAGGGGGTGAGTTTTTAAGGGTAAAAGTCCTATGGAAAAAAGTTAAATTTACCATGGTAATGTATATTTTTTACACCTTCAGAAAGTACAGATTTCAACGAACAAAAAGCCCACCGACTTTTTTAAAAAAGCAGATATTTTGACGTGAGAATTTTCGATTGAAAATTAGGGTGCTTTTTCGATATTAAGTCAAAATAAGGTGAAAAAATAAATATTTTAAATCAAAAAAATTACAGTGTGTTTGGAACATAAAAAGGTAAGTTTTCACCAAATTTTGTGAAAATAAAATTTGTTTGTAAAAGATAAAAGTAAAAAACCAAAAACTTGGTTATTTGAATTTTTCACATAAATTTTGAGGTTATGTGAAAAAAGTGTAAATACAAAAGTTGTAGATCTTTTTATTACCTACAACTTTGCTATTTAACTTTTTTCCATAGGACTTGTAGTTTTGCCAGAAATCGAGATAAACCGTTTTTTACCCTTAAAAACTCACCCCCTTCCACTTCCCGACCTCAGATCGCCCGTAAATTATTTTTCCTTTCATTTTTGTTGTATTCTCTTCCTTTTCCAATGGGTTTCATCCTACTATTATTATTTTTTTGGTTTCAAAAATTATCGACCCTGGTCTATTAGTGATATTTCAAATGAATATAAAGTGCTCACGAAGAAATGCGTTAAGTTTCTATTAAACTTTTACTTGATATGCTTTTCTCGTTTTTTTTCAGGTTTGGTCCCCTTATCTGGCGCGGCAGCAAAGAGAGGAAGAAATTAAACAAAGCCGCAAGGAACGCAAAATGCAACAGCGGAGACAGCGGCATACAAATCGAGGTAAGGAAGGCTTCCTTATTGTTCGCTTCCACGACTTTCTTTCTTTAAGAAACACTTTTCCATATTCTATTATAAGAACACATGTGGCAAATTCACCATTTCCTTAAGATGGTGACAGCATATTATGTAATAAAATTTCAATGAAAGGAATAATGTTCGCAAAGTTTATTGATAGTGATTTAAAGTTAAGATATACTTATGCATATATTTATTGCATCTACTGCAGTATTAGAATTTATATTATGTATATTATATAAATCGAATTTGAAAGAGCAGAAATTCTAGAAATATGATATTCGGAATCTTAGCATTTACATGTTTTTTGCCACAACAATCAGGAAATAATGAGAATCTGTCAAAAATATTCGATCAACTACTTCTTGCATCATATGCACTGAAATTATATACAATGCTGCTCGTAATGAATGGCTGTATTATGATTAAATGTTCGATTTCACAAGACATAACCTACTTAGTGTACACACACCGCACACCGGCATCGAATGATTAAGAATGTCGGAACAGGAGTTGTTTATCTATATCAGTAACGACTTTTTCCATTAAAAAGAATAGATATATCAAATTTTATATTCGAAATCGAGATAAAGGTTTGCATAAAAATATTACAATGAAATATATTTATGCGTAACACACCACAATGGGCGCCCTCTACAAGATATATCCCGATTTTTCACTATCTAGAATCTCTCGGTTCAAGATTCTACGCTAGTCTCACTAGAGGTAGACACCTCTAGAAATTATGGAATAAATTTAAAATCAAACTTTAACGTCCTGTATATCTGATACCAGAAACATTTTACTGAGACACGTTTGGCTAAATCCTATTGCTTTGACGTTTAATCTTTATTAATCCGTTGGACATAAATATGTATAGGACAAGTCGGTATTACAACAAATGTTACAAACAAAATCGATCCATTACACAAATGAGTCAGCAAGATACTCATTAATAGTATAATAAGCTTTCTTAAGCAGTACTTTTTTACATTACTTTTAAAAACTATTTCTGTCATTAATTTATAGTGCGGAGTTACAATTTACAGTTATGACTCTCTGGTCCATTCATTACGAATCACCCTGTATAACCTCTCGGTATGTTTCAAATTCCTCTTTGATTCTTGTTGAATAAACTTCTTTTGGTACAGTGGAATTTGTCTAAAACGATTGCTAAAACCTTTTTTCTAAAAGAGTGAACATAGTTCTTAAACAAATAATCAACAACATGCAATAATTGCCATTTAAATAGTACCTAATAGTGATATTAAGGTTTTTAGATTAAATGTGCATTCCTTCAGCCTTACTTGAAAATCTTTCTTCCTCTTCTTCCTGCCCTTGTCTCGAATTAGGCACTGTGAGGAGCAAACCCCTCATGCTATCTGAATTCTTGGTTTTTCCATATTATACTGGTTTCAATTCATATTGTCGATGTTGTTTGTAGGATATTAAATAGTTAAATATGTAGTGATATCATATAAAAATAAAAAATGTATTTTCCGCATTATTTATTTTATGACAGTATTTGAAAAGGTAAATATCACTTTTGAAAAGACTATAAAATAATAGATTTGAATGTACTACTTCCAACTAAAGTCTTTTTTTCATGAAATGCATTGGCGGTGAGTGAAAATCAAAACTATCAGAATGATAGGAACAACATCATCGAATAATCAAAGATAAAGGTCTATTCTTTTGTTTTACAATTTAGGTACCAATTCATATGTTTGTTACAGTTCTGATTCATTACGATTATTCCTTATATTTTATGTTACTATATTCACTTTATTTCTTTTTAACCTTCCTTGGACGATTTTTTATATGTTGGTAAGGTTATAAATGCAGTTTCGATTACCTACTACTCAGGTGCATAAAAAACGGGCACCTTAAAATTTTGACTAAATTTGATCTTGCAGATCTAGCATTTTTATTTGTTGCCCGTTTTTGATGATTTTTTTCGACAGGTAGAAGGAAAATTATTCCACTTTAATAAACCGCATTCAGTTTCTTAAATAAAGCTGAAATTATTTGCATTGTATAGGGAAACACAAAAGTATGTTTTCTTTGTTTAATTTCAGAACACCCTGTGATGAAATTCAGCTTCTTTATGTGCCTCAAAATCAGCCCGTCTGTAAAATTAGTTTTATCCTATACATTATTTTTTTTACACTTGGATATCTTTCTGGTTCCAAACTTATCTTTTAATTTAATACCAAAATTATGAGTTATACAACTAACACCTAATAACAACAACTGAAAAAAATAGTGTTTTGTTAGTAATGGGTTTCCCCCTCTAGCTTGAACAAAGACCTCGATTCTTCGAGGCATTCCATTGATTTGGGTTTGAATATATTGCTAAGAAACATTATTGTACTCTTCAATAACGCGGCATGAAGTTCTTCTTTGTTAGTAGGTGAAATTTCACGATTTCTCATATACTCACGTCAAGAATTCAGACGTCTTACGTCACGACTGGCGTTACACATTTGTTTTTATTGTCAACGTAATTTTCGATATTTGGTCGCGTTAAAAACAATAATTTTTTGCAATTTAGTGCAATATATAATGCAAACTTTTTGTGTAGTATATAGTTTTATGACTATCAGTTGCAGTTTCTTAAATATTTTGATGAAAATATAATGAATTATTCATTTGTTTGTATGAGGTAAGTCGTCTGAATTCTTGTCGCGAGTTAGGGTTTCCATCTAGAGAGCGAACTAGCCAGATGAAAACCACTTTATTAAAAAAATTGAATGCGGTTTATTAAACTGGCATAATTTTCCTTCTACCTGTTGAAAAAATTATCAAAAACGGGCAATACAATAAATATATTATGCAAGATCAAAGTTTGTAAAAGATGCCCGTTTTTTATGCAGCGGAGTGTATATCAGAAAATGTATGCGGTATTAGTACGAGGGATTTTTTGTAACCACCGATTCCTCTGTGAAGTGACCTTTTGGGCAGTAGAAGGTAGAACTTCGCACTGCTCGATATCACATCTCCTCCACCATAACTTATGTCACTTTCAACCCAACACCATCTTTCAGGTGGTGTTGCTCAACCCCAACTTGTCACATGAAACTGAGCTATAGGTCCGTAAACATGACTGGATCTATTGATTCTGCTGCCAAGTGCTAGTTGCGAAGCGTCATTCTTTTTCATCAGGCAGAAGGGAACAGAAATTTATCGCAGAATGAGTCTAGTTTATGGTGAAAACTTCATCAGTGACGATGTTATATGAGAATGATACAGGAAGTGGAAAGATGTTCGAACTGGAGTTCATGATGAAGTCTGTTGCTAACCGTGTTAACGTCAGTTCGACCATATTTAAATTTCTTGCACTATTTTCACACAATACCGTTCTCTCCGTGTATTCGATGAATTTCTGCAGAATTGCTCAATTCTATCTGAAGAAAACTAATGACGCTTAGGAAGTTGCATTTGGCATTTGACGGAAGAATTAATAGACCCAATGTTTAGTGACATACAGCTCAGCTTTGTGACATGTGAGAGTTGACAGTGACATAAGTTATAGTGGGAGAGATGTGCTATTGTGCAGTACCGTTGAGTGATAAGTGTATACTTATCACTCAACGGCAGTACAGTGTGCAGCTTCACAACATTCCAGATTATATTTTTATTGGATAAAGCGTTTTGAGATTTATTAAACAAAATTGTTAAAATTTCTTATTTTGGAAAAATCTGGTAATTCTATCTACACAGAATATATTTTTTCGAAAACTATCAAAGGTGACAATTTCAGTTGACAAAGTGAGTATTTTTCGTCACGTAGCTGCCAAATATTTTTATGTTCTAGACTCCAAAGTCTTTTTCGTTATAGAACATAAAACAAATTAGAAATTAATAATTTGTCATTTTTTCGAAATTATGATTTTATTAATTAAACGATATACATTTTAAGTAATATAACATTTCAATACAAAACAGTAACTGTTATTAACAGGACGATTACAATCTATTTTGCATTACATGTAAATTGAAAGTGCCGATATTTCTGGGTGTTCAATGAGATTGTTTCTATAATTGTTTAAGTTTACTTAGCACGTTGTATTATTGGCAAGTTCAATAGGCTCTGCTGAAGATGGTAATAATTTAGAAGAGAAGAACGTATAAAGCAGTGCCCTGTATAAGTTGTGAAACAGCACTTTGTGCCGCTTCCAGTACTTCTCCTGGTTAATACTCGTCCTCACTTTCCGAACTCATTTTGGATTAAACACTCTTAGAATATGAATTACAATATATAATTTTGACAACTAATTTTTATTGTTTATTAAGTTGTCAGGTTGCTATGGTTATTCTAGTCATCACGACTAAACCGCCTTGATGGTGCAAACGATTTCAAATTTAAATTATTGTGCATAACACAATTCTCCTATTTTATTGTAGTTCTCGAAAACATATTGTTTGTACCTCGAACGCTAAGTGCTTTAGCGTTCTCGAATGGATATTTTATCTCGCTAAGCTCAGCAAAATAACTTCTCAAACGCAAAACTACCATTTCCCGTTCTAGATACAAAATTAACTATTTTGGCTTATTTGCGTATCCAATAAATATTTTGCATTAATTCCACAATTTCAATTTGTATTTTGTTGTTTAATCAAAATTAGGCATAGAGTTACTCATTATATTTTTATATATATTTTTGCGAACATTATTCTTCACGGTTTTTTTTAGGTATAGCATTTTACACAATTCACAGCCGCTTGTTTACCCCATGGTAGGTAGGCACACAGAATATAAATTAATTTTTAATTTTAAGTTAAACACCACACTAATTTTTGTAACATTTTTAATAGGCGGCCGCTAGACTAGCTTGGTAAGATATTTGTCTAACACTTATTTATTTCTTTTATCGTGTATTTGTTTTCTCTCCTACATCGTACATACCTTAGTGATTACCGTATCATTGAATTTAAAGGCTGCCTTTTTTAAATCAACATTACTAAGACTTGAAAAATAACTAAGAATAACTTTAATGCTTTGAAACTGTAACAATATAAAGTCATACTCAAAGCTGTTAAGCTTTGGAATAATATTAATAATTTCAATAAATATTAAATAAAACAACACATGACTGCATGCAATAAAAATGTATAAATTCTTAAAAAGGCAGTCTGAAATAAATCATTAATTATTTTAAGTTTATACCATTTTATTGACTTTATTTGCTGTGCTTTGACATTTTTTGTTTCAATAGTTACTATGTTGTGCAATGTAATATAAATTAATATTTACAATAGTTTAGGCTATTTTACATTACAATAGTTGGATTATTTATTTGTAGTTCAAATCGGTTTCTATATTTTTCTGTTATTGCTAAATAAATTACGCTTGTAATTCACAAATGAAAAATGCATCATCCGCTTAGTAGTAATGAATGAGTAATATGAAATATTATTCTTTATAATAATTTGTTATTTTTCTCTTTCCAAGAAAATAAAATGGTACACACATTAAAATCTCAAACATACACAGTTACATTTGTCAACCTTTTCCCTAAATGATTGTATTATTCCAGTGATCACATTCCCCTAGTTACTAGATAGTTGTTTCCCTTCTCTAGGATGGATAAATACTCCAATTAGTAAAATTTGATAATGGTTATCAAAGTCAGTGGCACCTAGAAATGTAACCGTTGTTACATTACGTACATTGTTATTATATATTGCACACAAAGTTTGGCATGAGTACAGTCCATAATCTGATTGTGAAGAGATTGAATATTCGACTGATGATATTATATGGATGGTCAAAACATCATCAGTCGTCCCCGATAACACTAGAGTCCACGTTTTCCTTTCTGGGAATAAGATTAATTCATGGAGGGGAAAAACTTGTATGGGAATATTAAGATTAATGACTACCAAACAACATGTTAAGAAAAAGAGGCAAAAGAAATGAAACTACGAAAAGTATTACCATATGAGAGATGCTTGCTGTGACCAATTATTAAAAATGGATAAACCATTTTTATCAAATTAAGAAACGTACTTGAGAATGTTAATAACTGCTGTTAAAGCTTCATTAGGTACTCGTATAGCTGTTCCCGAAATTGTAATGCATTTTATCCCAAAAAATGGACAACTATTGAAACGTAATTATAAAATATTTATCGTGTTTCAAGTTAGAGCTGCTAGTTATAACTTGTAATGGCAATTTAAAGCACTCTTGTTTTGTTGCTGAAATACACTGACTGAAATAAGACTGATACGAAAGCACACATACGATCGGTTTGCTGTTAGTCCTACCAGAACTGACAAATATTGCTTTAAGTAGATATTAGTCAATCTGGTTCATCAATCAATTAGATAACACATTACACGATCAGTCAGGAACTTAACTGATACCAAACTGAGCGTGTAGTATCCGTATGCCAATCTGGATATTCAGTTTATCAGTCAACGCATTACAAAGTCAGTCAGAGCTGATGCCAAACTGAGCATTTTAGCACCTGTCATAAATCTGGTGCTTATAGACGCTAAATTGGCGGATATTTACGTGAATTTCACATACTGTAACATATTGTATAATTTGTATGATAAAACTGTCAGTAGATTGTCAAAAGCTCAAGATAAGCTTACCTACTAACTCTACATAACATTATTTAAAAGTTGAAAATTTCGTACCATTAATAACTTAAATCAAAAACTGCGAAATTCACCTTATCCTTAAATTTCAAATCCATCAGAATAAGGGTTTAGAGCAACTGAATTTAATTGGTTTCTAGCCATTTTTTACATACCGTATTCAAAGCACTGAAATGTAATTTTATATTATGATGACTGGAATGCGCCAAAAGCTGCGCAAATGGATTATTCATGATCAGCGCCATATTTTGTTTTGTGCCTCTAGCAATGGCGGAGCTTAGTAGGGGCTTAGCTGATTCTAAATTGAAACGAAATTGAATTCTGGATATGAAGAATTATTTCGTGCTATATGCTGGTTAATTTTACAGTCCCTTATAAGACATGACATGTTCCAACAATAACATCTATAAAAATACACAAAGGATAACACTAACAAGATACAAGTTAAAAGAAGAAACCACACTGTACGCCAATAACGTGTTTACAAACAAAATAATGGGAAATTAAGAACACAATTATATCGTACGTGATGGTTGTCTCTCTCGGACCCACATACATAACCAATGAAGTATGTCTTTGCTGAGTTTCATGTGCCTCCTTTTGTCTGCTCCTAGGTTTGGTACCTTTATTTGGATGCGTAATGGACTTCACACATTCCATATCGTACATCATCAGTGATTCAAAGTTGTTTTTGATTTGATGGAAATTTATTTTCATAATATGCATTTTAATAATTTTTATTCAGAACATAAATATTGTCAGCTAATTTCGGTGATCACTGAAAAGGAGCAATTTGAAGAAAATGCAATTTTCAACCTATTTTCATGAAGGTCCATGGCAATTCATTTTAGAGTAGCAACGAGATTTACCGCCCACTTAAGAAAATGTGTATGTAGGAGTAGTAAAGATAGCTTGTTAATCCATTTTAAAAGTGGAAAATTGTAATTTATAACGTCTTAAATAACATTTTATTGAATTTTCTTGCATCCTTTTGCTTTTCCGTACCAGATCTAAAAGCATTCATGAGCCTTTGCCATACTGACCGATATTATTCGAGGTGGATATAAATTTTGCAACATAACTATGATATAACAAAAAATGAGAAGTGTCTCAAAAATTTGAACATCACGTCTTAATATTTGAAACTTTCATTATGCCAATGACTCCAGCTAGTAAGCAAAATGAACTAGAGGTATATCATATCAGCATTATTATTGGAAAATTCCATAGTAAATAATAACGTACTACCTACTTATTTTGGGCAAATTGACTTGACGGCTAGTAACTTATAGTAGTAACTGCAACTTACTAGTGTGACATGTAAAAATTTTTTACATAACGCTTGTAAGCAACTTTGTTATTTATAATGACAGGTACCTACTAGATAACAACAAATAAAATCTTTGCATGTATTTTTTTGCATAAATTCATGCAATCGGTACTTTGGACTCAATTTACTTGAAAATGGTTGATTTTAGAGTTGTGTAAAAAGAGCACCTTTTTTGTTCAGAATTGGTCACTGATTAAGGAGAACTTAGTCAATTCATGTAAAAGTAGGATATGCAAGAGTTATGAAGACAAAATCATAAGGAATAGTAGGCGTAGGCCGCTACTGGTGTCAGATTAAAACAAACGCCATATAATTTTAATGGCCTTTAATTGATGTACACGTCACCCAAAAATTACCTAAATCTACGAAGCGGTTTTTAAGTTATTGCGGAAATTGTTATTTTTTCTTCAAAATAACACCCTGCAACTCGCTAGGCGTGCATCAGAGAACTTTTTTATAAGGATTTTATTCTTATTTTGGTCTGGTGTACCCCCTGCTTAATTTTTGTACGCTCACACTGGGACACCGGCGGTTTCCTATTTCTTGGTTAAACTGGGTTAAACAAAAAATAAACTTTCACACCCTGTAACTTTTTGCGACATTTTTCGTTTAAGCAAGTTTGTTTATATCAACACCATTTGGGTATTAGATTATACCCTTGAAGTATGTATATTGGTTAGGTGACATCCTATATAGAGGATGTCGGATTTAATTATTAAATTTGAAGTACAAAATGTTTATTTATCTATCCTGTGGGGAATACAACGTCTTATAGTTCAGTTGAAAGGTAGTAAGTCCTAACCTGTATCCACAAAAAAAGCCGTATCCGCCAACCACTTCCTTTGTTACACCCTTACTTCCAAAATAAATATCTACGGCGAATCGCCTTCAAACGCAGTCACCTTACAGATGGTGCCCAGCTGCGGAGGTGCCGGTGACAGTTCTGAATCGCACGACACCGACCCACCAGGTGACGAATTGAACAGTCCCCCAGCTATCAGAAGACGACCTCCGCTTGGAAAAGGATCGCGGCCACATTCGGACCTTCTCAATCAAATCCTTATTGACAAATTTAAGGTGGGTATACGAATACGATCCTTTCGATTATCATCGATGTCTTAACTTTTTCCCAAATAGAGGCGCTTCAAATTGAAAACAATTCTTAGAAACCATGAAACAAATATGTAAACGGGAAAACATTAGTAGAGCTCATTCTACGACGGGGAGCTTATTTCGAACATATGTCGAAGTACGAGCCCAGGCTCATAATAGTTCGGCCGGTAATAATTTGTAACTATATTTTTGAAGATAATGTTAAACTTAAAACAAAGGTGCAAAATTTAGTCAAAACTATTACAACTATATTAAAATTTATACTTTTAAGTAGCTGAAACTGAAAATTATAATTAAATTACGTAAAGAAACAAATCAGTATAACAAAAAATGTATTTCACGTGGTGGGTCATAATAGTTCGGCCAAAACTTAATATTGCGTTACGTCGCCTTTATTAGCAATAACCGCCTTAATTCCACTGTGCATTGTATCCACAAGTCGTGCACACTCTTCTGATGGAATCTTATTCCATATATTTTGCAAAGTAGCTTTTAATTCGGGTACTGTACGCGCTGGATTTTTTCGAAGTTGCTTCTTCATGTTGTGCCCTAGTGTCTCGATTGGAGACAAATCTGGACTAGAAGACGTCCATTTTAGAACGGGAATGTTATGTTCTTGAAACCACGTCTTCACAGTTTTCGCAGTATGGCAAGGTGCACCATCCTGTTGGAACATGAAGTCACCGTCATCGGCTGCACATTGTGCGATAGACGGTAAAAAACTTGCTACCAATATCTCCTTATATTTTTGGGCGTTAACAATTCCATCGGTGAAATGTAATTTGCCCACTCCTTTGCAGACATACAACCCCATTCCATAACTGATGCTGGGAACTTTATTATTTTTACTAGATAGTCATTATGGAATGCTTCGCTGGATGTTCGTAACTACCTTTTACGGAAGTCGCCCACACAAACATCAAATTTGGACTCATCACTCCAAATTATATTGTACCACTGTCTTTGAGTCCAGTTCTGATGTTCCCGAGCCCACTTTAGTCTATTGCGTTTTTGTAAAGTTGTCAATAGTAGCTTTTCTTTTGCCTGTTAAAAAAAAATTGGATGCCAACAGTTTCTACCAAAAAAAAAAAACGAATAAATTTTACCTTATAAAATTTGTATCCTATTTTTCTAATAGTCCTTTTTTGTAGACAACGAAATATCCTTGGCTATACTTTCTCTCCATAAAACAGTTATCTCTTTAGTGTTAGATCTCCGATTTGTTTTCACAATTCTCCGTAAAGCTCTTTTATTTGCTTCTGTAATTGTAGATGGTCGGCCGGTTTTAATTTTGTTATCAACTCCATTAGTAGTTTTATATAAATTGATAATGTCTTGAACGGTAGAACGCGGCACAGAATGAGAAACTGAAAATCGACGTGCCGAAACACCCTTCTTATGGGCATTAATGATGGACAAACGAAAATCTTTACCTAAAGGCTTACCACGAGGCATTATGCCACAGACCATATGCATTATGCTTTAAAAATGATTTGGAACTAATACTGACAGCTGTCTTGTTGATATATTTCATAATTGCTTTGTTTTGACTAGTCAGCTCGATTTAATGGCAATTACGATACGCGGCCGAACTATTATGACCCACCACGTGAAATACATTTTTTGTTATACTGATTTGTTTCTTTACGTAATTTAATTATAATTTTCAGTTTCAGCTACTTAAAAGTATAAATTTTAATATAGTTGTAATAGTTTTGACTAAATTTTGCACCTTTGTTTTAAGTTTAACATTATCTTCAAAAATATAGTTACAAATTATTACCGGCCGAACTATTATGAGCCTGGGCTCGTAGGTTACATTAATATATGTACAAAACACGTAGACCAAAAGCAATATGTATCAAATAAAGTTCTTGATGTTTTGTTTGTCCACTTGTACTATTTAAATTCTCCTCAAATAAATTAATAACTTTTAAAAAGCGTTTGTAAGACACACATTATTTTGCAATTCTAAACCTACATTTTAAACAATTATTTTCACATAGAAAAGTGAACAGTCTTATGTAAGGCTGTGCATAATGTTTTAACGGTATTTACATCTACAGTTAAATTTAAAGAAATAGGTATTTTGTAGGATTTCTGTACCTAACAATTTGTTGGTTAGACCACTTTCTGTCATATATTTGTTTTACTTCCGTACCTTTAAATATTCGGGGCATGAGGTAACATACTTATTATTTACTAAATTACTAAGCTCTATATTATTCAGTTCTTAAATATCTAAAATTATTTATATTTGTGGAAACACTATTTCAAGAATACGGTGCCCTTAAACGTTCCTGACCAATCTGATCGCAAATAATATTTTATAAATTTCAGTTTACTGAAAGATCTTTCAGTGCTGTGCAGAAGTTACTTGTAGCATCAATACTAAGCTATTTTTATATTGGGATAACTGGTCACTGAAACATGTTCATGGCAATTCAGAAGAGCAATATAATCTGCATTTTTTAAATCGGGCAATAATGATTTGATTTGGTGCTTGTAGCTTTAGATCTCCAAACATAGCTCATTGACATTTAAATCGTCTTTGTATTTTAATGCGAGATCAGTTGCAGATTTTTTCAGTTCTTCAGTGGTGGATGCTTGTGACCAAAGTACTCTAAGGAAACCAAAATTAGAAACTACAGCAGCTAAATTTTGAAATGTTCATTCCATTTGTTGAATAAGTTTGCCCGGTACACAATAAAGCTGGTGAATATCGTACCATTGTGTCCGCATCATCCTTGGTCGTCAAACATTACCTTAATCAGTTCCTTCTGCAATTGAATGTAATACTTTTATAATTTATGGTAGTTGAGTATGTAGGGGAAAGTAATCTAAGTTAGGACAGTACTCCAAGAAGGGACACTTTCATAAATGGGAAATTTACTCATGTAGTGTCATCTAAATATTGATTAATCAACTTCACACAAGTATGTATGGTCTCCAATGAAACTAAGTAGAATATATAATAATATATAATTATCGCGTACAACAAAGGTGTTGTTAAAATATTTTTCGAAAAACAAGAGTGTTCCTCTATTATGTTTGAATAAACATGCAGTTCAAAGTTATTTTAAAAATCTTGAAAACATTTTTGCAAGATGTAAACTTCACTCTGAATCGTATTTGGAATGTGGACGGAACTGGTGTAACAACCGTCCAAAAGTTGTCGGGGAGAAAAAGAAGAAGCCGGTTGATGAGAGAGTCATACATTTTTCCCAGAAAGAGAATAAAACCCATGGTCGATGCATCTAATGGAAGTCCAGCTTTCCCGCAAAACAATGTTTGGATAGATCAGATTCTAGAGTTTATGAAATACTTTGTTGATCAAACCAGACCGTCCACAGTACAACCAGTTCTTACTGCTTTGGACGACCATTGTTCTCATACAAAAAGCTTGGCCGTCAACTTCTGCTCTCAAAATGGTGTAATTTTTGTGCACTACTACACACAAAATGTAACCATTGAACGTTGCGTATTTTAAATCATTCATCACTTATTACATGCACATAACTAGATGGTTAAAACATTATTGCGGCCTTTGGCATCTATCAAATAACTGGAGCTGTTAGAGAAGCCTTTGAGAAGGCTTCAAGTATAGAAACTACGACAAATGGAAAACGAAAAATTGGTATTTGGCCTTTTAATGACAAACTATTCCAGGATTTCGAATTTTCTGCGTCAAAAACAACTGAACTACAAGAAGATTCTGAAAATATGAATACAATGGAAGCGGTGGAAATTTATCGAACAACAAAATCTCATACTGCCCTAGATGTGAATTTGTTCGAAGATTCCACTGCTTCTATGTAAAGATAACAGAGAACGCTTACACATGAGAAACATCAAAATTGAGATTCCAAAGACGCTTTCAAATTTTATAACTAAATATATAAATATGCCTAATAATAATTTTCCTTCTAAGAATAAACTTATTGACATCAGTCCATTATCAATAGCAAAGGGAAAATTTAAAAAATCGTCTAGCAAAAGATTTTTAAAATACAACTATTAACAGAATCACCCTATTAAAGTTAATTGCAACGAGCATTACCAAAATCCCAAAATTACAGAAAGCAAAACAAATCAATTTATAGCGAAAAGAAAAATATAAATGATAAAAAGTGTAATGCTGGGTCCAAATGACTAGGAGAGTCTTGAAGATTGATACAATTGACACCGGTGTTTAGGATCATGAATAATATAATAATATCTCTACCCCTCATTCCAATCACGAGGATTAGCCCAGAAGTCGAAGACTTGTGCAGGAGAGGGGGCGGCATATTATTATTAAGCAGGCCGCATTTGCGCCCAGGAACGACTTACGTTGGTAGGCCCTAACCACCATTGAGTGCAGGAATGAGGGAAACCTGGAAAACCTCATTAATTAGGGGGGTAGTTAAATGCCAACCGGTATCAATCTCTCACATTGACCCAAGTCAACATTCTTCCACCCTACCATACCCGCAGAGAGGGTGCCAATCTCTCCACGAATATAGCTTATATACGGTCTACCGGCTGCAGGGGTCAAACCCACAGCGATCCAGTCACCTCGATTCAAGTACTGACGCCTTAAACCGCGCGACCACTGACCGATTCATGTGGAGTTTTGGATGAAAACTATTTCACATGTGCAAACACGGAATTCCAGGAAACAACTACTCTGCGGGCTAATGCCCCGACCAGCATTGAATTACACCTGGAAAACCTATAGCAACAGCTAGAGTCATTCGTCAGAAGCCCACCAGACATAAAATATTAATTTTAGGAGAAAATATAGAATTAAAAAAAAAAAATCTATTATAGTGGTTTTAGGCTTTCATTTCACATGTGTTTCATTTAGTTCTATAACGTTGTTTTATTTCTGTTCGTTTTTGTAAAATAGTAAAAAAAAATCATCTCGTCTTAGATTACTCTTTCCTAAATAGTGAATTGAACGATACTTTGACGACCAATTCGTATCAAAACGACCTTTCAAATCAATTTAAAATAATTTGATCAAATTAAATACTTTTAACTAAAAATTGTTTTAGGCGGCGCTATCACCATAATTGCATATGCACGTTTTATTTTATGTATGTGCCCGTACTCCTTTGGGGTCTGCGCCCCTGGCAGCCGCCCCTGTGGCCAGCCCCTAGCTATGAGATTCTAGTAGATTAGCAGTCAAGTTAAGGGACACGCTGTATATACGAACTAACGGCCCCATATAGTGTTAACTATGGCTTTTTATTGCAGTGATAAATGATAACGACGCATTCCCACTCATTTTCCTCGAACAGGAAACCAAATCGGTGGTTCGGGACGCGATTCTTAGTCCGCGGTTTGGAATTATCATGGAACGAAGGCTTCGCGTCCGTCGAAACAAAACGGCAAGCAAAGAGCAGGTGTAGACGTAGAATTAGTGTAAAAGCTACCTCTCGTTACTGAACGTTATCGCCCTCGTGCACACCAACTGTCTTCATTCACATCTGCTCCTCGTTTACCTGCGCGCAAATGGAAATGTATTTTTCTTTCTCTCGACCGACAAAATCGTATGGTTTAACTTTTAAAATCTGTGCGGACGCGGACACTATGATTAATTGTCGGCATGATAATCAGTTTAGTGTCTATCCTCCAATGCTTATCGAACGAAATGAGCAAACAAATACGTAAGTAAACTTATTATCATAACACTGATAATTCCTTAAGCAAAGTGTGTCTATAGGTAATAATAGTTGTGAATACATAATCTAGAGTAGGTAAATTTAATAACGAAAGCCTAGTACCGGTAGTCAGTTGTAGGAGATCAAATATTACTCAGGCAGGAACTGTTGTTGGCAACGGTTGCTAGGATCTAATGTAGCTAGGCGAAATGTCGAATTGTATAATCACGAAATGCAGTAAGAAATGGAAATATAGTTATTTGTTGTTATGTTTTTATTGCGGCAGGTGAGCATCTTTAAATATTTGGAGTAAAATGAAGTTCTAAATCTGATTAACGCACATTGTGGGCATGTAAAACATTTCCTAGATTTGCTTTTGATGATAACCGTTCTCTCATTTTGTTTATTTAATTTCTGTGTGCAGTTGGAACGTGCCAAATTGACCATAGTTATCATGGAATTATTTTGTTTAAATATAGGTTATGCTTTCAGCCGCAGTGGGAAATGTAGACTGTTCAAGTTATTGATTTTAATTCAAAAACATATACCTAGTTGCATTATGTCCTTTTGCTTCGATTCGAGAACAGATAATAGATATTCGTTCTTAATTTAAAATGTAAAGTTGCTTAACAACAATTATTACTCCAGTTTATTTTAGTGTGTGTTTCTAAGAAAATGTTACCTGAATTTCGACAGATATGCCAAAATTGTATTCAGTTATACGGTATACGGTATACAGTGAATCTATTATTTTTGTCATTCTACCAGGTTTCAATATATACCTTTTATATCGATGTGATCAATTGGTTCAAATAGAAACTACTTCCTGAGTTCCTCAAGGTTCTAGCCTTGGCCATCTGTTATTAGTTTATTTGTTAGTGGTCAAGCAGATAAGTTAACGGTAAATTTTTTGCTATATGCAAATAACCTAAATTTAATTAATGATTAGCAAATAATTTTGTATTTAAGTCCACATAAATTAATGTTGTCATTTACCGCTTAACCAAATGTGATAACATTTGATTAAGTATAAAGTCTTGAAAGGGCTCTGCATCGTTTTTTTTTTAATTTACTACCTGAATTGAAAATATTTTTCCATTGGTTAATCGGTCTTATTTGTTTCATTTTTATTTGCATCTTCTTGTATTTTAGTATAATAATTTTTATTGTCTATTCTGCTACTGAGTGGCCTGTTAAAAATAATGTAAAAATAAAAACAGTAAATTGAAACATTTTCATAAAACTTAATAGTGAATCATCTACATATAATTGTCTTTCTCTCAAATAAAATCACATATTCCTTCTGTATCTAAGCATGATAGTTTTGTAAATTTATTTTTCAAATATTTACTTGCATCAACATTAAACAATACATATTGCACAACAGCTTTTTGCTATTTGCACAATTTTTTTCATGTAGTTACCAGTTATCCCACCTCTACCTCATTCAGACTTAAATTCTGCCGTATTAATTGAAGAGAAAAATATTACTCCTTTTCAGTCTACAGGGTGTCAAAGTTTAAAGAGAATGTATTTCATTAAGACATGTTTCCCGATTCTTATTTTCAACAAAATATCCGCTATTAAAATGTATTCTTCGTAAATATTCTTCTACAACTGATATTTCTATGAAACCTAATTGTTGCTAGATTTTATATGAACCAAATACTTCACTTATTTTTCCTTCTGTTGTGAACACTGAACAAGTGAACAATAAAATAATTACCACTTCTTTAAGCTTAAGATAACAGTATCCTTTAAAGTTAATTCCTAATGATCGTTCCCATGCGATATGATGTAAAACTGAATTTTATCTAAGGCATTTTAAAGTTGAGAGCGACAGTCAAGTTTCAGAAGGAATATCAAGTACCCTAATGCCCCAGAATTTTAAACGGTACGTATAGTCTGTATCTCGTTCCCCAACCTTAAAGTAAACAACTTAGCAAAACTTCCGAGTTGAATTCTTGTTAGGTACCTAAATACAAAGCAGATCGTTGCAGATATTTGAAATAGTTGTGACAGTAACACGTTAATTGGAGCAGCTTGTACTTTATCCAGTTTTATTGTAGGAAAAATGGACACGGTGCTTTTTTAATATTTAGTTAACTATACACGATGGGTTATTTTTAGGTATTAATAATATTGTGTGAAACTAACTACTCTGTGAACAAAAGCTCCAACTAGCGTTGAATTACACCCACAATATCTACCCATATATTCCTTATTATTAGCTTTTGTAACATTTTTTACTGTATTAGAAAGGTATTTTAAGCTAATATAAATCAAATTCCTACAGTTCCTATCAATGAAGTCATATTGTATGTTCTCTGATACCAAACATCTAGGTATGCTATTGAACAATTCCACAGACAAAGCTCTATTCAATAATTATCTAAAGAATTGTAGGAGATTTGATATATATTAGCTTAAAATACCTCTCTAATACAGTGAAAAATATACAGGATCGGTTAACAGACTCTTAAAAATTGATGCCGAATTGGTTGGAAATGCAATAAATAATATTTATAAATATTCATTCAAGTCATGTTTGCTTTTTGTTGCAAATGTCTACCTACATTAATATATAGTGTATTATATTATTTTTAGTGTACCTACGTACGGGTGTTTCGAAAATAGTTGAGGAAAATCAAACAGTGGACTTTACAGCCGATTTTAGAGGGGGTGTTTTATATGTAGATATAAAAACTATAGCATCCCCTAAGAAATTACAGCTCCTTAAAAGTGGATGCTGGAAATTAAGTTTCCATGAAAATTTCAAAATCGGCTCAAATTAAAAACTCAAATTTTTGCATGAACACAGTTGTAGTAAAATGTCACTTTCTTGACCACTCCACTCGTTGTCGCCTCATAGTAAGGGGATGAATTAATACACCCCCTACATTTATTATCAGATTATTTTCGAATTAAAAAATGACTAGACAAATTCCGAAAAAACCTTTTAAAATTCGTACCTACTATAGAATTAAATTTATTACTCTAAATCTCAACCTAACGATCCTTCAAATAATACTTTAAACGATACTATCTTAGTAGGTTTGAAATACCCATGGCAACTTGATTCTAACACTAATTTTTAAAAGGCTGTAACTTGTTACAGGAGGCTAGAATACAATTTGTTTATATAAAACGCCTCTTCTAAAATCGACTGTAGAATCCACTGCTCCATTTTTATCAACTATTTTCGAAGCACCCTGCAGATAATGATTGAATCCAACCTATCATATATCTATGAACTTATTTCTTTAATATACCTGACTATTTGATATCAAAGAGCAAAACATGAATTAGTTGATAGGAATTGTAGCAAAATTGATTTGAATTGGATACTGGTATAATACTCTTACAAATGTGTGTAATTCAATGTTGGTCGAGGCATAAGTTTGCAGAGAATATTAGTACCAAATACAAAAATGTATAATACAAGGTCTTTTACAAGCTCTGTGACAAACTTTGGCAGATTGTAGCTAGGTTAATGTCAAACAATTTTTTTTATATGAACATAGATCCCATTGTTTTTTGTTTAGAAGTTACAAGCATTTTAAAAATATAATATCATATTTCAAAATAGCTGAAATAAAAATTATGGTTGCTATATAAATAATTATTATTTTTCTTTAGTCTGATTGGGTATTTTGCCATACTTCTGGAAGAATAAAGATTAATTGAATAAATCCTTGCGCCAAAAGGATCAGTGATACGTTATTTTTGAAACAAAGCTTGCCTAACCAAAAAATCTCGCACTGAAAAAGCAGATATGTAATATAACAAAAATCACATCACTTTTGCGCACTTTCGTATTGTTTGACGTTTCGAAAAACTGAAATGTATTTAACGTAAGTCAAGTCTGGCAGTTTAAAATTTGTTTATAGAATTAAACCACAAATAAATAGCCTCAGAGAATAAACACAAATAATAATTATTGTTTTAGCAATCATTTTTATTTGTCAGACTACTTTCTCTTCCAAATCCTCATCATTTACATTTTGATAAAGCATCGTCTGAAAGTATTTTAAATTGGGTATTTTTGAATATTTTTATTGCTATACAGAAAATTTTACATGTCTACTAATTATTACTATTCTTTCTTCTCTAACTCTTTCATTCCAACCTTCTGAAATTTAAAATAGTACCAAAAAGCACTTTATGATTTCTTTTTAAAAAGTTTAAGTTTACGGATATGTTGCAGAAATTATGATATCATACAATAAAAGTATTTAATTCTAAGAAAAATTATCTATTAATCCATCTGATTATCTTTTCCCTTGACTAAAATAACTGTTTAGGATAATTCAGCTACCTAAAGATGTCCCAATTTTGCAAAGTAACAATATTTATTTTTAATTATACAGGGATTTGATATGCTGTTAACTGATTCTGTATCTCCGAAAAGGTATCAGTTTAAAAACTTATCCTTATTTGTTTTCAAATTGGTTATCAATATTTACATACCGATGTATTTTTAAACTGTACGATATTTACGTTACATCTACAAATACCCTGCAACTGATAGGTTTGTTGCACTATCTTCTGACCAACATAAACTAATACACCTACCTAGGATTTATCCATTACTGAACTGAAAGAAAATTTTATTTTAAGGTGTAGGTATGGGAATTACAAAGAAATATTTATTTCGCCCTCATGTCGAAGATACTTGAGTACTTATACATTGCAGATTCAGTTTTTGATACAGAAGTAATGATTTCTAAATTATTCTTATAAACAAATAAAAATAGGTGTCCCCCTCGGTGTTCCCTAACTACGAGCAGAGAATTGAAACGTGTATTATATGTTTAAAATTAAGGTAATATTTTTAAGGAATCATAAGGTCACAAGAGCATCGTTTTAAAATTCATAACTTCTAAACCCCTTGATTGTTTTTGGCACATTTGGCATAATTGTTTAGTAGTAGTAAAGTACTAGTGGTGGGGGTTATGGGTATTATCATAACTTTTGTCTTACGAATAAGTATATCACCTGTATAGTTATGCAAACAAAATTAGTTTTCATGTACCAAATTGTCTTCTCATCATTTTCTCCCTCTACACATTTTGTTTGTATCTCTATCCGTTTGGAGGTAATTTTCATTTCATTAACTGGTACTTTACGTAAACTGCAAATTTTATATTTTATACCTAACCTAACATACTAAAAAATTATGTCAAATGTGCCAAAAATATTTCAAGAGGTTTGCAAGTTATGAATTTTAAATTGAATTTTTTATTAGCTTTGGAAATCCCATATTTCGGAAACTACGACCTTGATAACTTTTAAGTTAGCTTACTGAAGTATGTATTACTACAAACACAAAATTGAGTTATATTATCATTATGTGACGTTGTTTCTTTCAAAAACAATGTCTGTAACCAGAAATTGTGTTCATATGCTCATTTCTTTGATAAATTATTTAATTACTGAAAATTCAACACCAAAATAATTTCATTCATAAATAAATTTGTGGTTACTCAATGTTATTTTTTACTGTGTACGATTATTTAACAGAATTACCTTAATTTTAACCATAGAATTTGCCTCTGGATTTTCTGTACGCAATTAGAAAACACCCTGCATAAGGAAATTATTTAAATATTTTTGTGAAAAAAAAATAATAATTATCTTTTTATTCTTCTAAAATTAAGATGTGTTGGGTTTTAATTTTGAAGGAATATTCATTTTAATAAAGAGCAGTTACCTAAGCCTAAACATATAAAAATAGTAAACATCAATAATTAAAAAAAAGTTTCTTAGAATACCTTTACTTTGTACCATTTATTGGCAAATACATTTTGAAGGTCATGTGAAATATTATTCCATACCATATTTCTTTCATCAAAACTTTTGTGTGTATTTTGAGTTATCATGATTTTCCTCTAGATGATATTTTATATTGTAAAAACTAAAAAGTTTTTGAAGAAGATAAAGTATTCATTTCTGAGATTTATTTTGATATCCATCTATGTATCTTATCTCTTATCTTTAATCGTTAGTTATAATTAAAAAAAGGTGAACAAACTGAGAGGAATGATGAATAGATACTAAAATGTAGCCAAAACAAACTGCTATAAGCTGGTCCATTTGAAAATATAAAGATAGATTTTTTTGTTCTTAATATAGTTAGTATCCCATGTAGTTGTTTCATTTGTTTCCACATACAATAAAAGTTTATTTAAAATATCAACTACACATTGCAGTGATTAATACTACTTTTGTGTTAAAATTATAACTTTGATGGCCTGCATTTTGAAGCAAAGACGTCCATGTGCAGAATGGCGTAAGGAAAATTTATTTTCGCTTACAAAATGTGTAGCTAATGACCCGTAACACCCTGTAAGTTATTTTATCAACTCATAAAAGTAATAATTTTCTTATGGTATAAAGTTTACAACCATTTGTTTTCTAAATGCACAATCAACATCCAGACTTATTTTCTCTGAAACCAGTTTAGTGGATTACTCATTTATCATTAACAACAATATAGATTACAACAACGTAAACAGTTACTCAAATGTAGCAAGTACCTAAGTAAGAGAAAAAATGACAAGATTCGCTAAATTTGAGAAGAGTTGGTGCAGCTAATAACATCACGTACCGACTTGCAATTTCATCCACAGACGATGTATGTTGGTATGTGATGTGCCATGCATGATAAAGTAATGACTTTTGACAGGTTATAAAAATTAAACAGATAATTTCCTGTCTTTTGGTTCACTGTGTTTGCCCCATGTGGAAGCGAATCCTCCTGATTAAGAAACACACTACAATCTATACACAACAAAGAATTCGATATATAGGATATAGGGTGTTCTACATAAAAACCGACACAGAGCAAGTGCATGCAAGGGTGCCCAAAATATTAAATTTTAATCAAATTTTATATATATATAAAGTTGCATCCAGGCGGAGTTATATATCGTCAAAATAGAAGGACCTAATTTAGTATACAATTTAATATTATATTGAGGGTTATAAATTGAACATGAGTTTAAGGTAATTGAGGTATCGCAAAATGATAGTCAGTCCTATATAGAGACCCACTCTTAACTCCATACGATTTTTTTTTGCTCTTTGGTTAGTTTGAAAATTATGCGTTTATATTTCACAAACTGTTTCTGCACTTACTAAACTTTGATAATATTTTCAAGAATATAAAAAGGATTTTTAGAAATAAGATATTGTACTCGTATTACTGTGAATTAGAATCACAGAAATATCGAATAGTACGGACTATGAATTTATGACTGAAATTTGACAACCACTAATTACATTATTTATTTATTTAATTTATGTATTTAATTCCAACAGGCCAGTGCTCAGTTACAGGATACAAGCACCAAATATCAATATAGGTCATACATTAATTTCTATATACCGGGTGGTCCACTTTCGATAGCGGAAACTTTAGAGGCAGACAGAGAACCACAAAATAATATCTATTTTTGCAATTTAGTGCAATATATAATGCAAACTTTTAGTGTAGTATATAGTTTTATTACAGTTGCAGTTTCTTAAATAGTTTGATGAAAATATAATGAATTATTCATGCATTAATGCACCAAAGATCTATTTCATTTAATGCTTTTTGAAGAATTGCACAGCCCAACACACGTTTTATTTCCGTATACAGTTTTAAGTCTTCAGCACATAGCAAACAGTGCGCACCATTAAGATTTGATGTTATATCATTAATAAACAGAATAAATAGGAGAGGACTAAAAACAGATCCCTGAGGCAAACCCGATCCTGTACAAACTGATATCGATCTGATGAGTATGACATTAATACATTTATGATAGAGGTGGACAATTCAATCGTTTCTAATTTCTTCCATAAAATTAGCCTTGACTGCAAGAGTGTATACTTAATAAAAAACAAAATTGTAATCGCAAAAGAAGAAATAAATTAAATTTTCATTTGATAAAAACGAGCATACAGGTTTTAAACGTATGTTACCAATAAGCAGAAAACCTGTTCCCACTGTGTTTTTACCCTTAATGTTGGGTTTCTGTGATGGAAACTGTCGAAGTATTGTGTGGGACAATATCAAATCATTAGGGACAGTTAAGTTTATGGGGGTATTTTAATTGAATAAAACTTATTTCTTTGCTAAATTTGTACATATTTTTACAATTCAGACCACTTACGAGCCGAACGTTTATTTCACCGACAGTTGGACACGGTTTTAAGCTGTTTGACGTATTTGTAATAGTAAAAATTGCGATCCAGCAACATCCAACCCAATTTTGATTTTTAATTCGATAGTTTCACAATTAAATTTTTAATATTTTGAGTGAGGGAGAGTAAACCTACAAAATTAGGTACCTATTGTGCAATTTATTTATTGACAGAAGCGGAAAATTTTGATTTTTAATTGGATCTTCCCACAATTAACTTGACTAGTTGTAAACAGTTGGAAGGATTTACGTTTTTTTTTCCTCAAAAATAATCTATAAGTCGGTTATTGTGATAGGTACTTGTTTATTTATTTACAGAAACACACAAACTTATAAAAATTATAGGTTGTTTTGTTAATATAAAGAAAGTCACATTGAAAGAATCTCAACCATAATTATGATTGATGATATTTAAATGTCTTAGAAATCAAGATACATCCAAAAAAATTACATGTACAACGAAATATCTAGAAATTGCTGTACCATATAATGAGATAAGTTTGTGTAACTAAATGAAGCACAATAGACACCTGCATAAACCAAACAACTGGCCAGTTCTGATAATAGTAACTTAATCTACTACTTTGTAAACATGTTATCTACAGGTCACAAACGTTTCAATATAATTATTCAGAAATATCAGGAAACTATTAGGAAGAAGCAGCGTGTTGATGTTCGAATAGAGGTAGATTGGTCTCAATCGTAAAGAAAGGATTAATAAAAATACATGACAGCTGTAATAGAAATTGAATTCTGAAATGACATTCAAAGTTCATACTAAAAAAAAGTTAATATTATTTCTACTTTCCTCAGTAGAAGAAGATTCAAATGTTTCTACCCTATAGTGATCTCCTGTGAGTTCATCGATTTCATCCAAATACTAATGACAAAGATCGTTAATACGGTAAATCTAGATCTAACGTGCCAAAGCTAAGATCGGTTCATAATAGATATTATTCCAGGTATATACCGATTAACCTTAAGACATAGGTCGCCAAAATCATATTTCCTAATCGTCGTCCTTCAATAATTATTGACCTCCTACAGATAACGTGAGCATCTAGCACCTAGACTGATTTGCTTACCCATTTCCTTTTGTTGCTTTAATAACAGTGTCATTATCACCATGCCCTCGACCTTTCTTAGGATTAAAAGATTCTTATACAATTATTGCTTGCAGTTATTGGCAATTAAATTAATGGCTACCATGTTTTTAATTGACACAAAATATATAAATCAGTCAATTTATTTACCCGGTACCTTAAAGTTCAGTTAACTGATACGTTGTAATTGTTGAACTTAATCAAAGAAATTTATGAGGTCTAAATTGGGTACATTGTATACTGATATATATATACCTACCTATAGTGGTTTTTATAATGTAGATGTATCTGAAAATAGTAGAGGTATTTAAAAGTATTTATTTTTGGAGCATTTGTAAAATAACTGAAGAAATGAACCAAATTATTTGAAAAGATTATAGCTTTGTTGATGCCAACTTCATATTGAATATGGTTATTAAGTATTAACAACAGAAAATTATAACAAATTTTACGAACAAAAAAATGCAATTGGACTATATTAAATTTATTTTTGCAAAATTTATTAAAGAAATACTAAACAAATGATTTAACTTAATACTCTACAGCGTGTTTTACAGCCTTTATGGCATTGTTATTTAAGTTTAAACTTTAAGCATTAGTTAACCTTTATTAACTAAATTAAGAAATTTTAAGATTATAAAAATTGTTCAAAAGGTCCATCCTCGGCTTGCCTTACATCGGCAACCTAAAAATTTTGATCATTTCTTATCTCGTTAGCTGCATCCTGAATTCTTTCAAATAACTGCTGACGGGTAGTGATTTCAACATGGTAGACATATCTTATGTCCCCATAAATAAGAGTCCAAAGGATTTAGATCTGGGGAACGCGGTGACCCTGCTATTGTACCTTATTGACCTATCCATTTATTCGGGATCATTTAAGCAGTTAGTTGTCTCCCTTATGTAGTGGTGCACCATCGCGATGATACCATATATTTTGAACAATATTAAGCCCTACGTCATCAATCAAATCGGAAAGATTGTCGTCCAAGAAAGTTCTATGCAGGTCTGCATTTGAACGATCATTTAAAACATGAAGAGGCAGTAAATTATTGTGGAAAATGCTACTCCAAACGTTGACACTGAAACGTTGCTGAAATTGTCTTGATCTATAATGGTATGAATGATTATTATTTATGCCGTCCTTAGTAAAACAGGCTTCATCAGGATACATGAGATGCGAAATGAATCTATCATTTTGTGCATATTGTTGAAGTAGGCAGCGATAAAATTCTACGATGAAGCTGATGTAATATTTCTCTGTTCAATACACGCCATAACAAAATTCGGTTATAAATAAAGATTACTTGCTAAGAGTTGTCAATGACAGCATCTATTCTCTTCTTCATTTTGTATATTCACTTCAGTAGGACGAATGACCTTTTTTAGAGCGAGGTTGCCTTCTTCTCGAAGTCTACGAAATGTACGAAATGATGCACTAAAGATTGTGTGAGCAGGTTGATGTATGTTTGAGTATTCTCGAGCTGCTTGCCTGGCGTCCCCATTGCAATACGCATATACAAAGACAAGCACTTTAGTGCTAAGTGCCAAAGGAATAAACAAAATGACACAAATAATAGTTATTGTTATAGCAACTATCATTTTTCTTTATCAGGCTACTTATTTGATTGAAATTATATTTTTTTAAAGGCTTGTAACTTCTAAACGAAAACGAATCAAAACCATGTTCATATAAGAAAAAATGTTTGATATATAGAGATATAACTTTCTGACAGTTTACTGACATGAATGGAAAAACGTGCATTTCTTCATAAGGGTTATTGACGACCTCATTTTTAAAGTAACATGTGGTTCTAAAGTGTTCGTATTGCAGAAAAAATATAAAAAATTGTAGTGCGAAATTTAAGCCGTCTCTGTACAATGTTTATAAACTAGGTCAATAGCTTACTAGATAGCTTTAGATAACGACAGTGCGAATGTATTTCGTCAGCTCTAGATTGATTTACGTTAATTTGTTCAAATATTCCCATAGTTTATTTAAATATACCGAGGGGGGCGCTTGCTCCCCCAGCAAATGTGCAAGAGGGTCAGTCAGCCCAACGGCGCATCACACATATACCGGTTTCTAACTTATTAGCTATCATCAGTATGCCATAGGTCAGCGACTAATAACCTTGGTTAACATAGAATGACGGAATGACCTATAGCGCCTATTTCATACTAATGAGGGCTAAGAAGCTCGAAACCGGTATATGTACATCTAGTGGCTACTACTGAGAGACCGAAGCAAAACCGTTGACCTTTATCGCGTGTCGGCGGTAACGATATTTGTTAAACAGAATTTCAGAAAACAACTACTCTGCGGGCTAATGCCCCGACTAACATTGATTTACTGTTACTCTGGCTTTTTACTGTAGGTTTTTTAGGTGTAATTCATTACTGAAATCAATTTAAATTCGAATATTTGTAATTATTTTTATTTGATATGCATAAAATTAATTCAGTGAGAAACTGTCTATCATTAGGAAAATTACGAATGAGTTTTGTGACACTTCGTCTATAGAAAAAAAGAATTTTAAGTCAGTTGTCCGTACAAAATTTTGTATTTTTCCTCATTTTAAAATTTCTACCATACTCTACATGTGTACTTAATAATAATCCTTGAACTTTAAAATTCAATAATATATTTGTCTAAAACGTAAAGATGAGAAACATTAATTTTATGTAACCATTCACTGTGATGCCGACCTGCATCGCATAAATAACATATACTCAAAATCTGAGTAGCAATTTGGCACGAGTACAAACTAATTTATATACCAAAGAGGCCTAAAATCTTTGTACTAAAAATAACTTATTATTTGAGAATAGAATAAGCACGTATCGTCTTGAAACGGATATATGTGAAATGTAGATGCAAACAGTTTATTTAATTTCTAATTTGAGACGAGACATTTTGTGTTATTTATTTGTTTTTGAGTAGACGGAATTTTATTCTGAATCGCTTAAATAGACGACTGAAAATATGGCCATTGTCTGGAAAATTAAATGTCATATGGGCAGGCAGCATAGCGTACTGTATGTATAGAACTAAATAGTTTGCAAACGGAAAATCTAGAATGGTTCCAATAATGTAGTGATAAAAATTTTACGTGATTTTCACTAAACCATGCAATCAAAATCTGTGAAATATGTACAGGGTATTCTAGAAGCTGAATGACAAACTTTAACAGATGGTCACTGGGTTAATTTCAAACATTTTTTCTTATATGAACATAGGTCCGATTCGTTTCTAATTAGAAATTACAAGCATCTTCAAAAATATAATTTCATTTTTCAATCAAAATAGCCTGAGAAATAAGAATGATGGTTACTATAACAATAGATATACTGAAGAGTATGTATATATTCAGCCTAAGTATGTATCCCATTTTTGTCATGATAATATCTACGTTATTTCAAGGTTAAATGCTATATTTCATTACCTTAAATTTTTGTAGTAACTCAGCCGCCATCAGCTAATGTTTGTCATAGAGCTTGTAGAACACCCTGTATATCAGAAGGTATGAGTAATATTTTCCGGTGAGAAAATTCTATCACTTTTTTGTCTAAATAACACCAGCTCAAATTTTAAAACATATTCAGTTACTATTTTCTCATTTTACCTATTTGTATCATATTTTGTAAAACTTACTTCCAAGTAGAATGTTTAGTTAAGCAAGCTTTGCCGGATGGTTTTGCTCTTTTTTCTTATACAAATCTGGTGCCATGTGCTCCAGGATTTCAGGTAAAAGGTATGGGGAGCCACCTGGCAGAGGGACAGACGTCTGATATCTCGAAACAGAGGCGTGCTTAAAATGGGGGTGGAAGAAGTGCTCTGATCATCTGACTAGAAGTTACTTCAGTAATGAATATGTAATTAAGATAAACATGAATTGTATTATATCAAACATTTAAAGATAGATATTAACAAAATGTTTACAGAAAATGAGCATTGCATGCGTTTACAAGAAAAAGTGCTGCCCAAGATTAACTTGGGCAACTAACAAAAATGAAAAAGTAAATTTTTGAACTGAAAAAATAAGCATCTAGTCTAGAACATAGAGTCGTTGGTTGTATTTACTTCTTTTAATTTCTCATTTTTTATAATATATAATATAATTACTATTATACTACTCAATTTACATGTACCTGAACTCTGCAGTGTTTACTAAAGAATGGGCCATACTTTAAAGTTAGTTTGTTTGGACAAAAAATGTGATTTAAATCAACTTCTACATACCTCAGAAAAGCACTTTTTTATTTATTTTGTTTACGACAGTTTTCTTATTTGTTGGGTAATTGTACTAAAATTTTGGAAAACAACGCTTTTTTGTGACATAAGCACGAATATCTAATTGATTTTTGAGTTAAATGTGTAGGACGTTTTGAGTGCCTGTGTCCCTATATTATTCCTTTAAGATTTTTTTAAGGATGATTAGTTATTTCGAAACAGGCTGCGATTAGTTTTAAATAAGGTACTTGTTGTATGTTTTTCTTTAGTTTTTTTGGGTTTTTGCCACACTTCTGAAAAAATAATAGAGATTAATTAAATAAGCCCTTGCGCCAAACGGAACAGTCAAGGGTTATTTTTGAAACTATGTTTGCCTAAACAAAAAATCTCACACTGAAAAAACAGATAAGTAAAAAATAACAAAAATCACATCACTATCGCGCACTTCCGTATTATTGACGTTTCGAAAACCTCTCTGTTTTCGTTCTCAAAATCGTATTAAAAATGTTAAACGTATGTCAAGTTTGACAGTTTAAAATTTGTTTATCTGCTTCCATAGAGATGTTAAATGATTTTTATTTTATTGTTACTTACTTCTTCTTGATACAACTGTAGCCAACAAGGATCGATGTTCACTGAACAGTTTGACACACACTTATCTCCGTTCAACAAAATAATCGCGGTCTCTTTTAATTTTCTTTTTGTTGCGTTATCTTCCTTCTCTAAAATTTTTGCCGAACCCCATTGAATTAAACGGCCGTTTTCCCAAGCGTGTTCGCAAATTTTGGATTTTTCAAATTCCCGTCTTTTTATGTAATTTTTATGTTCCTCAACTCTAACATTCATAGGCCGAGACGTTTCTCCAACATAGTGTTTATTGCATTCACAAGGTATACTGTAGTTGCAATTTTTTGAATTTTGTATATAATTTTTTGGACGCGTTTTAGACAAAAATGATCGCAAAGTATGTTGCCAAAAAGTGCTATTTTAGATTTTAGGGAAAACTACGTTTAATGTATTTGTTAAGCTTGGAATTCAATATATAAATTCTAACAAAATATAAATAAATATAGTTATTATTACAGTTAGTAATGTATATTTATATTTCAAAATTAAATTTAAAATAAAGATTTGTTTGTTTCTATTCTTAAAAAAAATTTGTAAGAAATAATATATAGGTAGTGGTACAGGGGCTCAGAATGCCCTATACATTTAACTCAAAAAGCTATTGGATATTGGTGTTTCTCTCACAAAAACCAGTATTTTCCAAAATTTGAAAAAAAAAATAAAAAAATTATCGTTAAAAAATTAAATAAAAGAACTTTCTCGGTCCCATACATTTTTAAGGAGGCAGTATTATACTAAGGTGACTTATATCACATAATTTTTGTCCACAGAAGTTAGCCTTACAGTATGGCCCATTCTTTACTGAACACCTTGTATATGTACTGATCGTTTGATACCTTTGCAGGTTTCCTATTATTTTTGTGTAAGTTGAAAATAATGTGAGGTGCGTTGTTGTCTACTATTTTCTATTTTGAATTTTCATATTCGTATATGTTGATTTTACAAGTATTTTTTATTTTTTTTATAAATTACGGATAACCCTTTTCTGAATAATTGCACAATTCTGCAAAACAAAATAAATAGAAATACATGAGATCATGTTGAGAAATATATCTACTGTAGTGCCATATGAATTGCTTTTATGAAAAGCCCCTTTTTGATACGCCTATGTATAATCATTTCTAAACGGGCCGGATGGCACGTTCTGCCAGTTCTCGCTAAGAACATAAGGGCATCTGCAAGAAGGGAACACATGCCCTTCCAGCTCAAATCTGTCAGTTACCTCATTAAATTCTATAGTTGCGGTTCAGATTTCAAAACGGAAACAACACAGCCACACGAGGTTTAGTACCTTACTACAGCTTTACCGGTTAACATCGAATTCGACCAAACGGATTTCCTATAAATACGATAAAATGATAAAACCAAATGTTTGTTTAATGTGTCGGACGTAATGAGTTGCGAGTAACTGTATAGTGATAGATAATATAGTTGCACGATTTAAAATTTCCCAATGTTGATGACGAAAAACTGATAATCGGAAATTTGATTTTAGTGAATACCAGTGATAGCAAGTAGACTAACATCTTAGCTATACCTACTTGACATATTATCTGTTCATTGTTTTTAATCTAATGGCAAACGACGTTATAACGTTTATTATGTCCATCTTCAAGGCTGATCTGAAGCAGCGCGCCCACAAGCACCAACAGGTGAGGCGGACGCGTTCCGACCTCGGAGGCCAGAGGCTGCTGCACTGGGACCCACGAGCCACGTACAGGCGCCTCATGACATCACCGGTGCCCCTACGGGGCCGGCCCCAGAGCCCCAGGAAGAAGCCGCCGGACACGCCCGGCGGCGTCACCCTTCGACATGGAAGCCACCGGAGAGGGCAGCTAAGGAGGTCCCTGAGTCAGCCCTTGGACATCGATAAGCTGTCTCCACTGATGAGAGCCAAGACGGCAGGTGAGTTTTAGATACACCCACACACATTATTAGCAGTTAAATAAGATATCGATACCACAGTTTATAAACAAACTGTTTATTTCCAAATTAATATACGAGATAGACATTATTATCACGTCACATTCTATTACGTGAGCTACCGTGACATATAAAAAATGTGAGCCTGTGATTTTGCAAGTACGAATTTGGATTCAAGAATCAAAATCATTTTAAATTTTTAATGCAAATAAAGGTCACTATAGTGACGAGAGCCTCAGGATTGTTGGGTGCCTTATCCTAAAAAACGCAATTAAATTTTAAAATTGGCTGTTAATGCGAGAATTATGAAATAGTAATTGTAGGCAAATTTTAATATCTTTTAAAACCTATTTTCATAGTGAGTATTGGGTAAATAGTAATTAATGCTAATTAAAAAAAAAACAGCAAACTAAACAAAAAAGATAGCCAATTTAGTTCTAAATCGTCAAAACTTGCAACTCTGCTTGCATCTGAACATTTTAAAGTTTCACTTTAAACGAACACCACTGAGTACGCCAAATTTAAAACAAAAAATCGTTACAGTATAAAAAATGTTACAGCTTAGAAACGAATTAAAAACAATAGTTTGAATTAACGTTCATCCATCAATATTGACATTTCGAAAAAAATTAATTAGACATATTATTTCTTCAAGTATTATTTATCACTCCCTGAATTTTCTTTCACCTTGTATGTAATGGAAATTATAATTTGCAACGTCATATTATTCCCAGAAAACCCACCTAAAAGTCTTTAATAAATAGTAATACTAAATTATTAAAAATGTGATGCAGAATTTTACTATGATTGTTTTTCCTGACAATGTATTTTCTTTAAATGTTAATGTTTTTTTCTTGGTACCTGTAAATATTATTTTATTTGCGATCTTATTTTTATTTGTTTATGTTTGTGTTGATATGTGTGATGTTCATTTTAATGAACCTTCCCATTCTTAGTTGAGACAACGGTCAATACCTAGAAAGCCTCCAGATGGCCCCACAAAATCATGATCTGTCACTGGGTCACTAAACTGTAAATACCTACTCTCGATTCGATATCATATCTCCAGATTTTTAGCATTCAGGACCTTGACGTTATGTCAGGGGTGCCATGATAATCGCACGTATAATACCCCGACATTATTCACACTGTTATAAATTTCGTTAACCCTTTAAATATGTCAGGTACTTTTTTATATTCGGAATTTGTTATAATATGATCAATTTTAAACTGTTTACTACAATTTATTATAACGGACAGCAGAAAGATATAAAAATCAAATGTTTTTCTTAATAGATATGGAAGAAGGCATTCTATGGAAATCGAATCACTTAAATCTAAGCAAATTGAGTTAAGTAGGTACTTAAATTTGTTTTAAGTAGTTTTTTCAAAATTTTGCTAGAAATTTTATTATATGAAATCCAAGAACACGATTATGCAAGATTAATTTAAAAAAACAAGTTGTTCGTAAAAAAATGAATGTTTCCCTGTTTTGCAATTAATTCAGAACAAAATGAATTATAAATGAATTAATTAACCATAAATATAACAAAAATAAATTAAAATATATCAGAAACTGTTGGTTAAATGTAAAAATGGTGATCGTATTATTATATATTAAATTTTGAATCAAAATTACACAGTTTTTCGAAAATAAGAACCTAAAACGCATTAGAAAACTCAGTGGCTTAGGATTTACTATTTTGAGGAATAAGTATATGAAAATAACAAATTTTTTATTAGCAAACCTGTAACAAAGAGATACATGTCCGGAAAATGGACCACAAAATTTTGAAGTCGCCCCTGTTGTAGTAAGTAATATGCGAGTATCACGAATTTCGAACTTGTCAAGGTATTTTATCAGCATAAGCTGATTTTAACAGCATCAGCATTTTGCCTTAATATTCTAAATTTTCTCTATAACGAACATTTTTGGATCACAGATTACCTATTGCAAATTATTAATTTGTCACCTACTAAAAGCGCCTAAATATATTAATTTCAAAAAAATCTACGCATGTTTTTAAAATACCCTGTATAATGTGCATACTTATCTATTTTTTTCGCGAAATAAATTTCTTTGCTCATTGTTTTTATTACAAAATGTAAAATATTATGTATGTATGTATGTACGTTATAAATTTTGCATTACGCACATAGATCATTATTTTATTAATAATCTTTATAAATATTTTGATTTGTTACTTTCTGATATTGATGAAATTATCAGTTTCACACGTGCTGCTTTGCTGTTTCCCGAACTGAAAGTAAAGGAAGGAAGTAGGTATCTAATTATTTTTAGATAATGACAAATTTAAAATGTGTAAAACTTGAACCACTGTTTATGTTTTTATAAGAAATCTGCGAATTTCTTATTACCTGCTCTCTCTATATAAATATATAGATATTTTTACCAAACATGGGAGTTTTTTAATCAGGACGTTTAAATATAGATCATTGTAACTTAAATTAATAAGTTATACATAGTGTGTCAACGTTAAGGATTAACCACCCTTGTAAAATATTTATTTTCTGTCCGATTTTAGTAATTTTTTTTATTGGGTAGGTATAATTGCAAGAATTCAGACGACTTACGTCACGGATGACGTTACGCAATTGTTTTTATTGTCAGCTAATTTTCGATAGTTTGTCGCGTTAATACCAATAATTTTTTGTATTTTAGTGTAATATATAGTGCAAACATTTAGTGTAGTATATAGTTTTATTATTCTCAGTTGCAGTTTCTTAAATATTGATGAAAATACAATGATTATAATGAATTAATCTTTTATTTGTGTAACGTATATCGTCTGAGTCCTTGCCGCAACTATATTCAAAATGCGCATTCAACATATGAATAACTTCATTATTCGACTGTAATCATGGCCAACTATGCAAACTTCTATGTATATCGTCTCAAATTTCAAAAAGTATTATTATAGGGGTGTTATTATAAAAAAATCGGATGTAGGATTTTTATTTAGAACTGCTTAAAATGTACGTAGATATACTCGCGACAAGAATTCAGACGACTTACGTCATATGAGCAAATGAATAATTCATTATATTTTCATTAAAATATTTAAGAAACTGCAACCGATAGTAATAAAACTATATACCACAATAAAAGTTTGCATTATATTTTGCACTAAATTGCAAAAAATGATTGTATTTAACACGACCAAATATCAAAAATTACGTTGACAATAAAAACAAATGTGTAACGTCAGCCGTGACGTAAGACGTCTGAATTCTTGACGCGAGTATACCAAATTTTGTTGTTCTAAAATACAGGGCGTTGGAAAAAACTTCGTTCACAGATTCTTTCTAAATTTGAATGCATAAAAGCGGACGTAGTTGGTTATGTATACAAAATAAAGTTCTCCGTTCGTTGCATGCTCATTTTGAATATATTTCTAATACAACCAGGTTTATCAAAATCGGTTAGAATATAAAAATTTGGCAAGTGTAGTAAAATTCATGACGTGGATTAAGCGGTATGACTAATAATTAACTTTTTGAAAAAAAATGTCTTGTCTTATTTCACTTTAATTAGCTATTGATTAAGTAATTCGAACTTGCCTGCCCTGTATTTTAGAGCAACAAAATTTAGTCCAGGTACTTTTTAAGTGATTCCAAATAATGCATCTGTAATAAAAAAATTTTTTTAAAGAAATCCGTAATTGTACGTTTTCAAATTTGAGCTCATAAAACGGCATAGTTGCCGAAGCTACAGCCGTATAATACAATAGTTCCTTCACTTTTCACCCAATAAAAAAAATTCTAAAATCGGACAAAAAATAAAAATTTTTCAATAGTGGTTAGTTCTTAAGGACACACTGTACCTCGCACTGTACATTCTGTTTTAATTAATTAATCGATTCATTTTGAATGAAAAAGTTTTGGTACAAAGGGTTTGGGCACCCCCGTATTTTTTAGAATGCGCCACTCGCTATATTTTAGATCATTTTTTATATTTTCATAAGTACTACTTATTACTACTATGAGTACTATATAATGTATGTAATTTTTGTTTCTAATGTCAATTTCACAACCTAAATTTCTAAATAACTTTTCGGGCATTATTTATTAGGCATTGTTTTGAAAAAAAAATTAAAGCATAACTGAATTTTATGTATGCTTATTTGCCACTGCAAAAGTTGTTTTTTTTTTATCGTATAGGGTGTTTGCTTTATAAAGTACAATTTTTAAGTCACTTTAAGTACTTAGAACAGAAGTTGATCTGAGCCATCACAAAATTTGGTGGGTCACTACTGATATTTAGAGTTTTAGGCTTAATTAAGTAATCCTTGTTAGTCTAAGTAAACAGAGTGAGCCACAGAAAAGCCCAAGTTTTTCTCATTTTAATCCGTTTGGATCTGTCAACTTTTGTTTTGAAGGGGTCGCATATTTTAAGAAAATACTCATTCCCCAATTTTTAACACTAGGCGTGATTGACCACCTTTAAAAATTTAATTGAAAAGTGGTATTGCGTAATACATCATTTTAATGAGCGTGTAATTATCTTTTCAATGCCATCTAGTTTTTAAATTTTGTATAATCATTTTTTGAGAAATTAAAGGTGAAAAGTTCAAGTCATCCAATATTTGCAACTAATTTCAATGCAATAAGAGACACAAAATGTTCTCTAACATATAGATCATTTGTGGAGTAATAAGCAGGTTACACTTCTATATGATGCATTGCTGAAAGTCTTGTAAGTCTTCAGGCTGTTTGGCATAAACTTTTATCTTTAAGCAGCCCGTAAAAATTGTCGCTCGATTATGTCAGTTAAAATGAGATTAATGAAAGTTTCCAAAAGATTCAAATACATTTCTCTGGTTAAATTTCCAATTAACTTTTCACCTTTTGGTACTAGCAAATTCATATTTGCATCTACTACCTATTCGATTAATTTACATTTTCTTCTTCTATGATTTTACTACTGGGATAGAAACAAAAATATTATTATGATGGTGGCTATGCAAAGTGGAATGAGGTTACTAACAGAGTGCTTCTTGATAATTTCAAACATACAATATATAAATATTATTTAATTATGTTTCTTGCAGGTGTTCGAGTTGGAGGACATGTTCTCAGCGAGGATGAACATGATGCTCGCCTAGGAACATCTGACGATGAGGCCATGTCCGATTCTGAATCATCCGTAGCTTCTCTAACCGACAGAAAAAAGTCTTTGGAACTAGCAATGGATGAAGAAATGGTAATATTGGCTGAAGCTGTCTTTGATCATGTTGCCATAGAAGCAGAAGAACTTGCTTTTCGTGCTGGTGATGTGATCGAGGTGCTTGAAACTGCCAACAGAGACTGGTGGTGGGGATCGACAAATGGAAAATCTGGTTGGTTTCCAGCCCAGTTCGTACGACTAAGGGTTAGCCAGGAAGACACCGTCGAAGACTGCCTAGCTGCAATGGCTTCTGGCCACCACGTCTCGTCTCAAATCCGCAGACGGACTAGTATTTCGTTATTGTCGAATGACCAAGTGAGAACTAGTGTAGTGCGGGAGTTAGTTCACACGGAACGAGACTTTGTTAAAGTGTTACAAGACGTTGCGGAAGGTTACATATCAGAGTGTCGGAAGCGCAAGGACATGTTTAGTGAAGAACAAATAGATACGATATTTATTAATTTAGAAGATATATTAAAATTCCAGTCCGCTTTCCTGAAAGACCTCGAAGCTTGTATTGATTGGGAAGCTCCTTATAAGAGTTGTGTAGGTAGTTGTTTCTTAAAACACCGTAGTGGTTTTAAAATGTACTCGGATTATTGCAACAGCCATCCTATGGCAACTGCATCGTTACAAGAACTGTATCAATACAATAATTATAGTAAATTTTTTGAAGCCTGTAGGTTAATGAGAGGCTTAATCGAAATACCTTTAGATGGTTATCTGTTAACACCTGTACAAAGAATTTGTAAATATCCCTTACAATTAGCTGAATTGTTAAAATATTCTAAACCTGACCACGAGGATTATGAAAACATTAAAGAAGCATTAGATGCCATGCGTGGTGTAGCAATGTTAATCAATGAAAGGAAGAGGAGGATGGAAAGTTTAGAGAAATTAGCTGCCTGGCAACACCGTGTGGAAGGATGGGAGGTATAAATTAATTTGTTATATTTTTGTTGATGGCACTTTATGCCAAACATCCTGCTATATGAAAAAGTTATATTGTTACATTTTTTAATAGTTTAAAGTCTATATTTTTAATTCAAGTATGTTTGAGTATTTAGTTTCAGTCAGATTTCTCTATGATTTTAACCAAACTATTTAATTGACTATCTTTACAGATTTGCTTATGAACTAATATTAGCAGTAAAATCATATACAGAATGTGTCTAAGGGCCGGTATTATAACTGCAGTTTGAGTATTATAAACGCCAACTGAAGGTTGAAGTGTCGGTTTAGCAACGTTTCAGTCAACCGATAGTTATATATAGTACAGTTTGAATTTAAACTGTCGGTTGAAATTATTTTGAAACTGTAAATATATAAATAATGGTTTATACTTGTATAAACAAAAACAGGGCAACTGTATTAGATATATTTCCTTTAAATCTTGATTGGTTAATAGCTATTTAAAAGTGATACTCCCTGACGCAGTAAAATCTATGATGCTATAAAGGAGGAGGGCCTCTAAGGCCGGTTTTCTTCCCCTTTTGTTTTTTTTTCAAAAACAAAAAATTTTTATTTATAAAGCACCCCAAAAGAAACAAATGCCTACCACGTCCACGTCGTTATTTCTGGGTAACGATAAGAGCAGTTTCAATAAAATCAGCGAGGGAGGAGAGGGGTACTGTTTGGGGGGGGGGAGGCAGGGTATGAGTGAATTAATAGGTAAAAGAGCTCAAAGGCAGTAGTCTGGCAAATAGTTAATCACTTACAAGGTGTTTATGCTACCCTATTATTTTATCATAGGGACTGTGGAGTGAATAAGGGGGGGGGATATTATTTGAGGTTTTGTTTAGGGTCAAATCGACTGTTTATGACTTATACTTACTGGCAAAAAAAAATATTTTTTTTATTTTAAAAAACAAAAGGGGCCGAAAACCGGCCTTAGAGGCCCTTTAGAAAATATATTATTTTATATTTTTAAAATCTTTAGAATATGTCATTTCTAATGTTCAGAATGGATTTGTAGAAGTTACAATTAAATTATATCAAAGAAATATGGAGAAACGTATTCACACAATCTTTTTGCCTACACAAACTGAAATTGTGGAACTATTTGTATTTTCTTTTTGTCCATCTATTTGTAGATATCATACAATACATAAAATTATAAGTAACTGCAGTTTTGTACCAAATATCATTGTGAAAGAGAGTTCATTAAAATACTATTGTCTTACACTTTATAATATTTCTATGTACTATTTATATATGTACTAGACGGAGGCAGTCTGCATCAGAATAAATTACTGTATTACTTGTTATAATAATATATAAGTGTCACTGTCAATAATTATGATTCACAAAACTTCAAAAATGATTAATCAAAATAAAAGACAGGTTACCTGAGAAAATTGGAAAATATTCTGATATTTAATTGATCAAAATTGAGCTGATAGCGTAGCCAAAATTCAGAAATACATCTCAACATCAGGTTGACGAACCGTGACATGAAATAGTGTTATAATACAGAATTTTTTTCAACCGTCAGTTCAAATTCAACCTACAGTTGGACAACCGGAGGTGCAACCTAATCTTTATACTGGCCCAACTGACAAAAGTTTAAGCTTTTGACGATTTACATGTACTGTTGCACTGAGTGCCCACTGTATCTACCTTCTGTGTGCGATTTACATTTTGAGTGCACACTGTTGGTTGAAAGTGTTCTATTTAGAAGTCAGTTTGCACCAAATTGGGTGAAAATGCAAATATTCTTGCACTGAGAAAATAGTCAGTTCAATCGTGGAGTGCAAGTTGAAAATGGCGGTAGTAGAAGGCTTTTTGAATGGAATTCTTCTAGATAACTTATTTTCTTCATCAGATAGTTCATCTGAGGAGGAATATGTTAATAATAATTATAGACAACTAATTAAAGTAAATACATTTACGGAATTAGTAGTGCATCGGAAGATGCAGTAAATCAATATTTAGGCTTATTTAATTACAGCTTGTACCAGTTGTTTTGTTTTTAGTCAAAAAAAAATTGATTAAGCAGACAGACAGGTGTACATTTAAAGCCTACTTTAGAGAACAATGTAGTGTTGCTGGCAACATCCCCACCACCAGTTTAACTTCAGTGTAATAAAAATGTTATAAAGTTGGTTTTGTTTTTGTTGGTTATATTATGTACACATGTTGCTCTTCTGGATAGTTGAAGTTGAATACAATTAATTTCATTGGCTTAAAGTCACGTGACTTACTGTTGCTGGCAACACTACATCGTTCTCTGAAGCTGGTTTTAATTGATGATTTTTAAAAAACAGTGTTCTACCCAAAAAACAAATTTGGAAAAGAACTATAACAGCTGCAAAGCACATTTTTATGGTAGTTTATAATCAGTTGATACATTATTGGCAAATAAATCCAAACACTTTTTAATTTTGGTTACGACTTATCAAATAATAATAATAACAATAATAAGTTAGTTGCACACTCGGAGTATTCCGGGAAAAATTTGATAGCACTCACATCAAACTTTGCATTGTATCAGTGTGCACTACAGGTTCTCAGTGCATATAAATCAAAATCGTCATTTAATTTAATGTTTATTCCTCAAAAAATGGCCTAACTGAAAAAAAGTTATAGTAGAAATAACAGAACAAAGACAGTTTTAAAAATTAATTATGTGGTTATACAAGATTCTAAAAGTAGAAATTTTATGTAAACATTTTTAGTTTATTTCACCTTTGCTATAAAATTATCAAGAAAATATCCAAAATAGTTTGGATATTTTTGATGCACCACCATTCTTGTTTTACCTGCCCCTGAACAAACTGTGTTCATTTCTTTTTAAATTTTCATAGAGATAACAAGTTATAGGATTGTGCCAAATTTGATTAAATTATCTCTACACATTTGGGAAATACTTATTAATTAAAAACCATTATCAGAAACAAGCCTTTCACACCGTGTATGTCAAAATGAAGTGTCTTACGATACTTGTTTTTACAGATTTTGGGATCTAGATAACTCGGTTAAATTTATGGTACTACTAATCACCTTATATAAATAACTGTTAATATTGATTTTTTAACAGTGTTGTAGTCTATACAATTTTTTTAAATTTATTTATATGGAACCCTGTATTTAACAAACCGAAATAAAAAATTGCTTCCTTTCCAGAAAAACTGAAAAAGCAACATTTGAGAATGTAATAAAAGATCTGGCAAAAGATGGGGTATCATCTCTTTACATCATTGAGATTTGACTGGCAATTGTGAAATTTTTCTATTTGTAATTTAAAAGTTATATAAATATGCTTGTATACATTTATTTTGTAAAATCATTTGTCTCTTATTGTTATATTAAACCCATCATTCAAATTACAGGGTGAAGATCTTATAGAAGTCAGTTCACAACTAATTTATCAAGGAGAAGTAGTTAGGGTAACGACTGGCATGTGGACTAATAACATCACATTGTTTCTTTTTGATCACCAAATTGTCTACTGCAAAAAGGTAAGTTATAGACAATTTTATAAACAGCTTCAGTTTGATAAAGACTAGACTTATTTTTTATTTATTCAAGACATTTTCAATAGTGGTGTTTTGCCCCATGACATAAAAATTTACATTTTGTAAAATTAAATCCAATTTATCAGTATGTGTTTTTCAGACCTAACTTATATTAGAAACGAACGTTGTTAAAAAAATTTTGTAATTTCTTAAAATTAGAGGTAATTAAACATATTTTTACATTTTCAAATTTTTTTAATACAAATTTTGTAAATTATATGACTAGTAGTTCCAAGATATGTAGTAGAAGTTTTTATAGAGAGTGACTTAATTTTTAGTATAGTTAACCTAATTTGTGGTTCAGCCATCAGAGTACCCTAATTTTTTTCTGTATATGTCACACTGAAATATTTATGATTAAACAAATGCCCAAATGTGCAGGGTGTTAATGATAAGTTTGAACAGACTTTACCCACATATTATATCGATGAAAATAATTGGAGTTTGTTATAGAACAATTTTTTATTCAAAGTTTAATAAGAAAGTTACAGAGGATGTTACAATATTATATATTATATATTTTTTTTACCCATAACTTAAGTATAGGAAAAGATTATTTGGCAATATTTAGGCAGTGTTATTTTTCCAATATAATCTATGCATTCATGAGTTTAAATATACTCCAGTGGCGTAGGTACTGAATGGGCAGTGAATGCCATCAACATTTCTAAAATTTCAATATATATTTTGAATTTCCGTTCAATTTCTGATAAAAAAAAAATTCCAGTAATGTCTTTGTAACAGGTCTTAAGATAACTAGGATGCTTAACATTATTAGCAATTTGAAACAATAAAACTACATACTTTTAACTGTTTATTGTCATACCTAACAATAATAGGCTCATTTAATGTGACGTCTCTTGAAATTGTATAGACCGAATCTGACCATTGTGTACTATTTATATAGATACTATAAAAATTACCAACTTCAAATAATTTGTTTATTTTTACGAGCATTTAGAAGCATTTAAAAACAACCAGCATTTGTTTCATAAAATAGGTAATTATGTGTTTAAAACTTACAAGAAACGATATAAAAAACTCATACTCAAGTGAGTTCTTGGTTGTGTCATCACTGTTATCATTAATGTTTTATATTTCACTTCTTTATAATTTAGTTGTAATACCTAGAATACGACATAATGTCCACTGTCATAGCAGCGAACAAATTCAGGCCTACTGCCATAAGAACTTGAAAATAATAACGCTTAGGTTGTTATGGATATGTTTGAAAGTATCTAACATCAGTCATAACCACAAATCAAGAAACACTAAAACTAAGACCTTTTATAGTTTTTATTTCATATGAAGTGAAATATAAAATGTTGTATGCACCACGGGAGATACTAGGATGATTATGCACTTCGGTGACTTGTTTGCAACCTGTCACCTGCGGGCATAATCATCCCTATATCTCCCTTGGTACATAAATAACTATTATGTTCTCTTGTTTAATCTTGGCATTTTCTACTAGTATGTTTTAGACATAATAATATATCAAAATTTGTTACAAAACTTAAGTGAGTAAAGAAAGCAAACATGGGTAAACACAGAAATTACAAAGTTGACATATAATCAAACATTTCTTAAATGACATTCCATTGCAAACAGTGTTGCCACCTCAATAAATTTTTTCCTACTGCAAGCGTATAATATTTTGTACTGGATTTCTTCAATCCATACTAAAACGTGTCTAGCATATAGGGGGTTTAGTTAAAACGGTGCATATGACGAGCAAAGAGGGCTTAAAAGTAGGCATACAGGCAACATTTGCTTAATTACAAACAAAACTGCTGGTTGTGAGGCTACTTCCCATAAGTGAAATTTGATTAAAGGAAATTATCTCTGACACTTCTTCAAAATTCCTAATATTGCCAGAATACTGCTGTATTTAAGGGCATGACAGAGAAAACATTTTTTTAGCATTATGTCCAATGTACATAAGGTCGAAAATTGATTTAGTAAAAAATTGAGAAATTGTTCATAAAACTGTGTACTATGATGGAGTTGCCTATTATTTGACGAATGTGACGTTATTACTAAATGGATCCATTACAGTTCCCTATCAATGACATTTTATGACAAGTTATTAGAACAAAAAATTGCAACACCCTGTGACTTTCATATTAAGGTTTGAATAAAATATTGGTATAACAAACCCCAACTATTTTCATGTATATGTTGATGAAGATTGGTCAAACTTATTGTTAACATCCGTGTTATCAGTATTTAAAATGTTATTTATTTTTACAGGACATCCTTAAAAGGAATACTTATGTGTATAAAGGTCGCATATGTCTAGATACTTCTGAAGTTATTGATGTACCTGATGGAAAAGGTAAACATTTTCGTATAAATATACATATATATTTTTTTATAAGCATTTCATCATAATTTTTCACTAATTTTGTTCAAGTAAACACAGATGAACAGATTACTTTCATAAAACTATTTGTACCAATTGCAGATGCACACCTTGGAGTTAGTGTTAGACATGCTATAAAATTATATAGCGTAATCCGAGATAAATGGTTACTATTTTGTTGTCGTTCACCCAATGACAAGCAGCAGTGGCTACGAGCTTTCTCTGAAGAGCGAAAGCTTGTGGCACAAGATAAAAATGATGGCTTAGAGTTCCCACCCTCGGCAAGACAGTTGGCCAGGTTAGCCGCAAGATGTCAAAAGAGGCCCCCTCGTAAACCAAGAAGTAAGTAGTCATCGTATAATTTAGTTAGTGGTTTATTTTTGTACAAGTAACCACATTCTTACAGTGTAGCATTGTCAGAGATTTAATATTTCTAAATAAAACTGAAAATGCCTGATGCTAAAATAAAAAAGATTGAAGATATTGAAGACATTCAATTTCAGATGTAAGGCTGAAAACAAATTTTGAAATATATTTGAAATTCATGAAATAGGTTTATTTTCACTAGTTCCAATTTCACTTCTAATTAGTATTGATTCAATTACACTTTAGAGGAATACGAGTTCATCTCATTTCAATTTTCCTTTCAAGAGAATCAAATCAAAAATACGTGAAATCATGAAATTATATTGACCTTTTTGGGAAATTTTTTTCCCAAATGAAACTGACTTTGAGCTCGCAAGAAAGACGGAGCTGATAATTTTATTTGTGAATAGAAATTTAATATTGATACTCTGCAATGTCGCTACCCTCATGACATAAGGTTTGTTCCAACAACAGCAAGAATCGATTCTGAACCGTCCAGAACTAGTCAGTCAGTTCAGTTGTTAATGTACTATCGGCGATTACGACGTAAAACGGTGTTGGTCAAACATTTCTGACAGTTCTGAACCAGTTCTCAACGGCTGTTGGAACAGACCTATAATGTCTTGTAATTGGCTTGACCGACTTCTGTTGAATGTTTTAAAGCTGTAGAAACTTCAATTTTTCTAAGATCTCTTCTAATAAAAAGAGAAAAAATTTTTGATACATTAAATACTGTTTATTTAGAGCAAAATTACGAATGAAAGAACCTTTAGTAGAACCTTTACCAACTTTGGACCTAATAAAATAATCGATAAATTGGCTTTATACTAATTAATGCTGTAGTTATGAATTGTAAATTTATTAATTGAACTTATTGTAATTTATTAGTTTATTGACTAATTTTGGTTATTTTTAGTGAGTAGTACACACTAGTTTTATATAAATAAAATGTAGCCTATAATAATTATGATTTTAGATTTTCTGTCATCATGACTGATTTTTATTTTAAATGAGCCTCAAAATTGACGTGATGAGGGGATCAAAATTGGTAAATGTTACACAGTATGTTTAAACATGTGTTTGCGATAGAGATATGCTTTTTTACATTTACAATATTTTTACCCATGTGCAAGAAATCATATACATATACTTGGCTATTATTGATCGATGATTAGCAGTAATCTTGGCATCGCTTTTTCGATATAAATATGTGTAATTTTAAATGCTTTTTGTTTATAAAGATATATCAAAAATAATTGATTAAAATCAAATACTTTTTCCAAAAAATATATTTCTCCCCAAAAGCAATTTCATCGGAATATATTACAGGTAAGTTTTTAAGAGTGCTACTGTTTTTTGATTTATAATCATGTCGTTAGCAACAGCCTTTCCAAAGATATTTAATGAGTAGGCATCACTTCTTCGAGTATAGAGCATTCCAGAACATGTGACAAAAAGATGGCCGATACAGGGCATACGAAGTCATACGACAAACATCAGACATGTAAGATATGTCAATTTACTACACAAGAGAATGCTGGCATCTTATGTTCTTATTATTTATTCAACAAAAAACAGTTGTTAACATTTACACAATTTCATGAAACACAATATAAATATAAACAAATCAAATATGTTATTGTGTGCTCTATCGCACCATTTTTAAATGTATTTGACAGCATCTTGAAATACTCTATTGGCATTCAAACTATGAACCACATCATTGTACAGCAAAAATTCAAACTATATCTAGAGAATTGTTGGCTTAAACGGTATGTAACATAATACATTTTCTTTAGTTTGTTTTTTTATGAATGAAGTCACATAATCATCACGTAAATGGTAGCAGCAAATACAGAACATGTTATTTAGAATCAGAATGAAGCACTGAATACATTAAATGAGACAAAATGTAAGTTTGCGTTACTATTGATTTTCTAAAAGCCCTGTGGCATAATAGAAAAGTTTAATTAATTCTATACTTTACTTTTTAATTTTTTCGATGAACTTAAACCTACGTGTATTTCCAATTAAACTTACATTAAAATGGTCTTCACAAACAATGTTGCAATGATTCCTTTCGTCACGCTTCATAGTCCTACACCACATTTTTATTTTCAATTTTTGGCGCTGTATGTTGTATTTGTGGGTTCGATTTGATTGCAGACAAACCAGTCAGTCTGCCGCAGTACGGCATTGTTGGTTGGATTGCTTATTTGACCGTGTATTGCGACTTGCGATTAGATTGTACGATTTTAATACTGCAAAACAAATCATTTGCTAGTGAATTTCGAAAATGGCTCATAGCGAGACATTTTTAAGAGAATTTTTTGACCTATATGAAAAGCAAGTGTCTTTGGAAAATAAAATCGCCGTCATATCATGATAAAACCGCTAGGAAAAGAGCTATGGACATTTTGGTTGATAAATTTCAAGAAGTGAAAGCAGATGCAAATGAAGATTGTAAAAAAGAAAATTAATAATTTTCGAACATCGTACAAAAGGGAATTAAAATTTTTGCACCACCACCTACATTTTTTGTTTTTTTTTTTTCGGTTATGCAAAGCGCCAGAGTCGCTAAAATTATATTTTCATCTGACATGTTAATCATTTGAAAGTAAAACTCGTACTGCAAAATCGTTACGTGTGTGTTCCCATCCGGTTTTCAACACAATTGACTGCAATCACATTCGACAAAATCGTATCGCGGCGTCGGAACGTGAGTGGTGTGCTTAATGGCTTTCTTTACCCATTCTATGAGTCTATTTTGCAACTTTATTCAATATAAAGTCTATTTAACACAATAACACCTAATAAAATAAAAAATTACAAATTAACTTTTCTACACTTTTGTACTGCATTGTCTAAAAACATGTGGTAATCATATACAGATATGAACTAAAGCACACTGCTCTATTTAGGTATACACATGCAAACAATGTCTGACATACAGATTTACACTTTGGCAGCAACCGTTGGACAGACTAAATTTTTTAATATCGTTTTTAGGCTTGTTTTTCTACGAAATTGTCTATGACAAACGCCATTTTGATTGAAATAATACATATATTCTTTCTTCTGCACGTATTTGGAAAAATCATGCAATGTCTCCATTATAATAATAAACTTGTACTTCAGTGTCACCACATAAAATTAAATAGCACATATTCCTGGATGCAGAACTTTCATTGAAGTAACCGTATATTTCAAGCGTTAAATTTTTTTTTTTTTTTTTTTGTTAAAAATAATGGAGCAAATTGCAGCTGCAAATTTAATTTCAGTTTTAGAACAGTAACTTAGAATCAAGAAAACTATCAGTATGAAGAAAAATAGTCAAAAAACATTTAAAATTGCACATTTAAATATAATTAACAATTTACAACTGTGAACTGTGTTGGATAACGTTTTAGCCAGCGACTCTCTTTATATTATTGTTTATATTTCTTTCCTTTGATTTGTTTTTCTCAGCTAATCAAATTGAGTTTATGTAGTTATGTGTTTTAACGCAAATATTGTGTGCGATGTATGAACCGGTACAGGGTAAAGACGTATTTTTTTTCTTTTTTATTTGTGTAATTATTATTACTTTTCTATGTATAACTTAGAATTTAATTTTCTCTATAATTGGGTGTAAATCCGTTGAGAATAAATTATTATTATTTTTTTTAAAAAACATCTGACCGAAGATGCGTACAAGAATTTATTTGAATCGCCTATATTATACAACTTCATTTTACTTAAAAATGTACTCTTATTGAAATCACTGGAAATGCTAAGAAAACTTCAATTGGCATATCCATAGTCAATCGGAAATAAACAGGCCATAGCTTTGTTGGATTTAACCAATTTAAGTCAATATATGTTGGTTTCTTTAAAAAGTTACAGGTCTTCAAAGAACAAGTTAATTCATTTTTTGAAGTATGGGCCACCATTATTTTAAATTTTTATTTTACTAGAAAATCCTTCTTTGTCTACGTGGTTAAAAGATGGACGTAACTTTTTCCTCAATTTCTAAGATTAATAATTGGCAAAACAGGTTTAAAAGAAAATTATGTTACATGTGTGTTTTGTTCTTGACACATAACATACACAAGCACAAATAAACAAATAAACTTTGTTCCAGATGGCAAAAATTTTAAACACGATTCAGGTTATATGGGATCAACTCTACAGCTAAACTCAAGTTCCCAGAACAATAACTCACTCGGCAGAAAAGTAGGAACTTGGTTTACCTTTGGAACACATAAAAAGACAAGGCATCAACATCACGATGTTTCCTGAGATAAAACTACTTTACTGTAACACACCATGCCACGAAACTATCGCAGTTTCAGTGTATTTAAGTTATAATGTATTAGTGCCAAAAAGATAGTAAGTGGCATGTTGGCAACAGTAAAACTTGTTATGTTGTTGTTAATGTACAATTATTGCAATACTATTGATCTATTAGTGATATATGGCTACTGCCAAATGTGCTGTGCAAGATATACAGGTTGTGCTGATAGTAAATGTTTATATCAATTGCTGAATTTTAAGGAAATTTTAAATTATGTTTGTGAAAGTTATTGTGTGTTTAGATGTTCACAAATTGACTTGTACTTACTTTTCCACACAAGTTCATAATAATTTGTGAGCCAAATTAAATAGTTTTCATTATTAGTTAGTATGTATACTATATTGCATTAAATCATTGAGCGATATGAGCAAAGAAAAAGTTAAGATCTTAAAAAATATGTGTTTTGTTATAACTTTATGTGTCACTAGTATAATGTGATCTCTTGTGGAAAACTGATTGAAATACCCTTGTTGACCTTGCAATTATATATAGTTCCATTCAAATGTAATATCAGAATATCAGAGACATGTCCAATGTAAAGATAAATATATTTAATAGAATAATGTATATGGCAAGTTAAAAGCTACACCTAAATATAATACACTTCTCATTTCACGTCGATTGAAAATATTCATTTCCAAAATCAGTGCCTAGTAGAATTAAATAATTGATGTGACATTTTCAAACAACCAACTCTGTATATACAATTAAGGCCTAACTGTACATATAAAAATAAGGCCTTTCTAATACCTTGTACTCTAAACTTCTCTACTAAACTGACTGATAATTTTTATAATTCTGTATTCTTCTCACTATCTGACCCTACATATTCAAATAAGGAGTTATTACGCACAATTTTCATCACCTTACCTTATCAGACAGGGTATTAAAAAATGTCTAAGCAACCATTTTTATCTTAAGTTTAGTATTCAGGTCAAAATTAGTCAGAAACTTTTCTTAAAATTTACTCTGTAGTTAACCAAATTCGTGAATGTTAATAAATTTGTACTGAATACTGAACACAAACGCTATTATTTAAGAATTAGAAAGAGATTTGTTATGGACCAAACGTGTATGCATATGCAAAATGTTATTGTTATTTGAATTATTTTAAATTAATTTAGTATGTAGTGTTTTTATTAAACATTTTTTTTACCTACTTTATTTTTTTCTATTGCTACCCCTCCCCTCCCATGAAAAAGTGTTTCTTAAAATTTGAACAAAACAAATAATTTGTTAAAAATTAAGCAAAGAATAGAAAAAATTCTTCACATTTTCCTTAAAGTTTTAACGAAATCTTAATTTTAATGTTTTGTTAAAAATCGACAAAAAATGGAGCAAAAAATTTCCTTTGTTCTCGGCCGACGACAAAAAAGGGGCAAAAAACGAAACAAAAAATTCTTCATATTTTCCTTAAAATTTTAACAAATTCATAATTTTAATTTTTTGTTAAAAATTGACAAAAAATGGAGCAAAAAATTTCCTTTGTTCTCGTCCGACGACAAAAAAGGGGCAAAAAATGAAACAAAAAATGGAACAAAAAATTCTTCACATTTTCCTTAAAACTTTAACAAATCCATAATTTTAATTTTTTGTTAAAAATCGACAAAAAATGGAGCAAAAAATTTCCTTTGTTCTCGGCCGACAACAAAAAAGGGGCAAAAAACGAAACAAAAAATGGAACAAAAAATTCTTCATATTTTCCTTAAAATTTTAACGAATTCATAATTTTAATTTTTTGTTAAAAATCGACAAAAAATGGAGCAAAAAATTTCCTTTGTTCTCGGCCGACGACAAAAAAGGGGCAAAAAACGAAACAAAAAATCGAACAAAAAATTCTTCATATTTTCCTTAAAATTTTAACGAATTTTTAATTTTAATTTTTTGTTAAAAATCAACAAAAAATGGAGCAAAAAATTTCCTTTGTTCTCGGCCGACGACAAAAAAGGGGCAAAAAACGAAACAAAAAATCGAACAAAAAATTCTTCACATTTTCCTTAAAATTTTAACAAAATCTTAATTTTAATTTTTTGTTAAAAATCGACAAAAAATGGAGCAAAAAATTTCCTTTGTTCTCGTCCGACGACAAAAAAGGGGCAAAAAACGAAACAAAAAATGGAACAAAAAATTCTTCACATTTTCCTTAAAACTTTAACAAATTCATAATTTTAATTTTTTACTAAATATCGACAAAAAATGGAGCAAAAAATTTCCTTTATTCTCGGCCGACAACAAAAAAGGGGCAAAAAACGAAACAAAAAATCGAACAAAAAATTCTTCATATTTTCCTTAAAATTTTAATGAATTTTTAATTTTAATTTTTTGTTAAAAATCAACAAAAAATGGAGCAAAAAATTTCCTTTGTTCTCGGCCGACGACAAAAAAGGGGCAAAAAACGAAACAAAAAATCGAACAAAAAATTCTTCACATTTTCCTTAAAATTTTAACAAATCCATAATTTTAATTTTTTGTTAAAAATCGACAAAAAATGGAGCAAAAAATTTCCTTTGTTCTCGGCCGACGACAAAAAAGGGGCAAAAAACGAAACAAAAAATTCTTCATATTTTCCTTAAAATTTTAACGAAATCTTAATTTTATTTTTTTGTCAACGAAGCAAAAAATCGGACAAAAAATGGAGCAAAAAAATTCCTGTTCTATAGAAATGTTCTTTGTTTCACTATAAATAAATTACTACTAGGGAAGGTGCATTTAATAAGAGTTCAATTATTATCATCTCTTTTATTACATTTAAAATGCATATTTTCACGAAATAGAATAATGAATATAGAAAAATACTTAAAAATTTACAATTTTACAAATAAAATTGAAGAAATATATTAATCATTCATAAAATGTAACATAATTTATTTATAAAATAAAATTGCACAAACTATACTGTAAAAAAATATCTGTTTAGTAGGCAAAATGATAGAAATACATAGTGCAAGTTGTACAGCTGCTAAATTTGGATTCTTCTACGAAAATAAATTATACCTTATTCGATAGGTTACGTTTAGATCTGTAAAAAATGCGCAAGCTTTTTTACACAAACAATCTAAGTTTAGAAGGATATATTTGGTAATTTTAAACACTTCAAAACCCCTCCGTAATGTCCTTAAATGAGTCTAACTCTAAAAAAGTTATATATACATCTATGTACAAAATTCTAGTTAAATATAAAATTATAATTACTTTTCTGTACATCATAAATATTTTATAGGTATATAGAAAATAATAAAACACAATCCACTGTATATGCATCTAGCTAAACAACAATAATATAAGTACCACTTATATTGATCAAGTGTATTGTGAATAATTTAGCGTCACTAATTGTTCATTATCAATACATAAACCCTGTACAGTCACTGTGAAAAATGTCCGATACACCGAGCTACCTCTATTAAACTATGACTCTAAATCGTCTTCTCTCTGGCTCGAGAAATACGAGACTAAACCACCAAATTCCCCTCCTGATTCATCGCCGTATGACTTACTATTACTGTTCTCCGATGGTTCAGGCCCAACTTCTGCCGGAAATTGCTCAGGGTACGGAGAATTTTGGAATACTGTCGGAGGCATGGTCTCTTCGTTCGCTATAGATTCCGGAGGGTACCCTCCGTAATAATTAGGGGGTTGGGTGTGAGGGGGAGGATATGGGCTCAAGTTAGATGGCCTTGATTGTTGTATATGTGATAGCATGTGCATTGGTCTAGGAGGTGTCATGGGAATATTAGGAGCTGTACTGATAGGCGGAAAACGACTTACGGACGTTCTGGAATAATTGTGCGGTTCCATTTTACTTCCTGGACTACTGGTCGGAGGTGGCGGTACTTGGGGAGGACTGGGTTCGGACATGTTAATAGGGCCGCCTCCAGAGGGAGATGGATCAAGTGATCGATGTGAGTGGTACATATGCGGATGCATTGTTGGAGGGGCAGGTCCTCTCATAGAATGTGGGGGCGGTAGAACACCTCTGGGAAAGTGATTCATTGGTTGATGCATCGGCCTAAATGGAGCACCAATTGGGCCTCTTGGACCACCTGAAATACAAAACTCTATATTGCTAAATATTAGTTACTTTAATTATTAATCTTTATGGAAACTTATTGAGTTAGTGACTAAATTGATGTGCTCGAGGCAACTGCACTTTATCAATTAGGTTTTAATAGAATTCAGACCTCTCTCGAGAAACGGCGATAACGTTGTTGCAAAGGCAGAATTCCACTAGCTTTAGACTAGACAATGTCGCTAGCTTTTAATGGTTTCTATGGCGATGTAGAACACTTCTTGTCTGAGGCTTTTCAGTTCGGCATGGAGTAGCAAATGTCCGCTAGAGATAGCTCTGCTACTGCACGTGTTCATGGTCCCTACTGTTAGACAGACTTAAAACAGCTAAAGTTGTTCATCGGTCACCTCATCTATGGCATACTGATGAGAGCTAATAAACTCAAAACTGATATATGTCTGGCGAACCGCTGGTGAATGACTTTAGCTGTTGCTACAGGTTTTTCAGGTATAATTTAATGCTGGTCAAGCATTAGCCTGCAGAGTAGTTGGTTCCTGGAATTCCGTGTTTACAACAACGATTGCAATAGAAGTTGCTAGCTTTCAATGCTTTCTACGACGATGTAGAACACTTCTTGTCTGTGATTTTTTCAGTCCGGCATGGAGTAGCAAATGACCACTAGAGGTTGTTCTGCTACTGCACATTTACTGTGGGAAAGTCAATCAGGCAATCTGGTGGAAAGGAGAGGGAGGAGCATGTAATAGTGGGGGGAAAGAGGGAGAGATAGGAGGGAGGGGAAAGAGAGGTGTGATGGAGGGGATTGAAGGGTGAATAGATAAGGGAGGGAGGAAAAGAGAAGGGAGGGAGGAAGAGCGTGTATGTGTGGAATGACAATGGGCGTATTCACATGAGGTCAGCCGTTAATTAAAAGTTGCTAGAATGCTAACAGGGCTGTTGATCAGCCGATTAAACAACACCGAATAGTGTGCTGATTGTTCTCCGCGGAGCAGCAAAAAAAATATATGTAACATAACCTTACATTGTCATACTAAAAAGTCCTAATATCTATTACACAGGACAATAAATTTGTATTCATCAAATGTTACATAGAATAAAACGCTGAAATAAGTAAAAATAACAATTTTTTATTGATAACAACATTCAGCCAAATAATTGAAATTGGACCATTATTATAGCCACAAAACATATAAATTATAGCTTTTATGGGGGTGGCTCGGTTTCAAGTAGGTTACACTTTATGTATAGAGTGTTCTGGTATTCCATGTACATGTAACTATCACATTAAAATTTTCAATCTACATTGGTAATTTTATTTTAACATTTTTATTTTGATCCCAAGAATCTATAATAGCTCAATGTCCGTGGTGAATTATGACTTTTTAGGGCCTGATTCAGTAGCCCCTAAGTACCAAATTTTTTGCCGGTTGAAGCAAGCCCAGAGCAAAACATGCATTGAAATTCCAAAGCATAACCCTTGGAAATTGTAAATAAATAACATAACCTCAGAAATACGTCAGCGTTTCGCTTACGAGGAAAGCGCAAATTTTCTTGGCTTACAAAAATATTCAGCGGCTAACAATTAGCATTTAGTCAGCGTTTATTCAGTCAGAACTTCTTAGGGTGCTCAGCGGCTGACCTCGTCTGAATACGCCCATTTAAATAAAAATATAATTTCTAATCAATTAATATTTAAATACTTAAATATGTAAAGTTTTAATGCAGAATCTGATATCTACACCTGTCCGCATTCGAAGCTACATGAGCGAATTAGTTCTATTTGATTTATTTGTTTACCTGATATGAACTGTCCTGGAGGAGGACCTTGGCCAGAAATATGTCCAGAACCTGCAGATGGAGAAGATCCTCTCGATCTGCTCGAAGGGGAATCATCGTCATCATCAGGCATAGTTGCAAACTGTTTTGGCCTAATTGTCCCAACAGGGTAAGTGGTGGTTTGTCCTGGTTTGGACTGTAACATCCTAGTTATTACAGATGGTGTCGGTGCTGCTTGTGAAAAAGGTTGCGGTGGAGCTGCTATTTCTATGTTACAGCCCGCACCTTGTGGAACATTTATATTTTCCGACAGTTTATTAGCAAGATTCTTTCTACCTCCTAGGTTTGCCAACGTCTCTTCAAGCGTTTTTTTACCTTTTCCTAGAAATAAAATTGATACTAAGAATACAAACTAAAAGAAGAAAAACAAGTTGACTACTAGCTGGTAACCAACATCGAAAGTTGCCACTTTATTTCAGAAGGCCTGGATATGTAAGGAGTAATACAATAAAATAGTTTATAGTATTGGCTTGTGTTTGCACCAATTTTTCTTTTCCTGGTTTTTAACTTTAGATTGACTTATTGAGAATTTCTCACTTCCTATTTCTTAGTAATTTGTGTTAGACTAGTCAATATTCCAGATATGAATTAATCAATAAACCGAGTATAAATAAAAGTTTTGTTTAATTTCTATAGTTAACTGAATATCGCACAAAAAATAACATCAACATACAAAGCCTGTAACTAAAATACTGAGCTGAACTATAATGATAGTTTCTCCATCACAAATTATAAAGAGAAGGTAATATCCTAAGTACATTCAAAAACTGTCAACAAATGTTCAATAATAGGAATAGCTTAAGCTCAACGGTAACACTTCCATTTCAAATTTTAATCATTTTAATTTACTATATCCAATCTTTAAAAATCTAGAGAGAAACTCGTAGATAATATAAAAGCATTTTAAAGCGTACAAACTATGAAATAATTTTTATAGTGTTAGCGGACACATATATATTTAAGAGAAATTTAAACTTATTCAAATTAAATCATAATTAACACTATTAATGTTTTACTATGTTAAAATTAAGCTGGCAAAGGGTAGACAAAAATCGAAAATTATGAAAATATAATTTTTTTTTTAATATATTTTAACATTTTCTATCACTTTTTTCATAAAACTGTCACTGATGCCCGGTTTTTCAATTGATGGTTAACTTGTGATTAAAGCACGCCACTCACGCGTTCCAACGCCGCAGTACGATTTTGTCGAATGCGATTGCAGTACAATTGTGTTAAAAATCGGATGGGAACACACACGTAACGATTTTGCAGTACGAGTTTTACTTTCAAATGATAAATATGTCAGATGAAAATATAATTTTAGCGGCTCTGGCGCTTTGTATAACCGAAAAAAAAAAAACAAAAAAACTGGTGGTGCAAAAATTTTAACTCCTTTTAATTAATTATTCTCCTTATTATTAATTTTCTTTTACAAAATCTTCATTTGCATCTGCTTTCACTTGAAAATTATGAACCAAAATGTCCATAGCTCTTTTTCTAGCGGTTTTTTCATGATATGACGATTTTATTTTCCAAAGACATTATTGCTTTTATATAGGTCAAAATTTTCTCTTAAAATGTCTCGCTATGAGCTATTTTCAAAATTCACTAGCAAATGATTTGTTTCGCAGTATTAAAATCGCATACAATCTAATCGCAAGTCGCAATACACGGTCAAATAAGCGACACAACCAACAATGTCGACTGCGGCAGACTGACTTGTCTGTCTGCAATCAAATCGCACCGACTAGGTCGAACAGCAATACGATCAAATTATGTTCAATTTTGTCGCATTCGACAAAATCGTACTGCGGCGTTGGAACGTGAGTGGCGTGATTAATAGTCAACCGATAGTTACATCGAAAATTCGGTTTTTCAATTATTGGTTACCAAAAATTTAGTAGTTAACTTTTGGTTAAGATAACCTGTCCATGAAGTAGGGGTTAACCAAGGATGTGACAGTTAATTCAGAAGTTTAACCTAAAAAATAGTTAATTTGTTACTATTTATTATGGAATACGATATTAATGCATACAGCAGCAACAAAGAAGATATTAGAAGACCTAAAATAATACGAGATAGACCAAACTACTTCAAGAATATGACGGTAAAGACTTTTTAATAGATTTAGATTGTCACGCGGACAGTTGTTGCAACTCTGCGATATTTTAAGAGTACAGTTGACAGTTGTCATAAACAAATTTGAAAAAGTTAGGTTACCAATTTGTGGGTTTCTGTTGCCAACGTAGTGCATTTTACATAACAATCGTAGCAATATATATGTGCCAGCAATTTCGCCAACATAAAAAAATAAATTGCAAACCTAGTTAACTGAAGTAACAAAAAGTAATGAAAAACTCATTTGGAAATTAACCATTAATCAACTTGTAGGTGCATTTTACTTAACATACAAGTTAACCATGAATTGAAAAACCGGCCTTACTGTCATGGTAGATTGACAGAAGCTCCAGTTAAACTTAATAACTTCACAAATGAAATTAACGATAATATTCCCATTTTACAAAATTTGCGGAAAGTTAATACTTTCCCGCTATTAATAATTTAAATCAAAATCTGCAAAATTTAGAATTTTAGCCTGGCGTGCTGCTCTCTATGCACACCAATATGACTGTAGGTAGATACAATATTAATAAAGGTTCAATCAAACTGAAGTCCGATGTATTTTCTACACCTGACAGAAGATGACCATGAAGATATGTTATGAACATTTCAATAATTTGAAAGTGTTTTATGATATGTATAACCAGGAGCAGTTGTGATGGATAATGCACCTTATCCTAGCAGAAGGGCCAAAATCTTACCGACATCAGCCTGGACAAAAACAGATATTATGAAATGGTTAAAATTAAAGAATAAAATTACCCAAAGATATAAACGTTAATACATTATGTAGAAAATGATCAAAGTTTGAGTCATATAATTGGTTTACCAAATTCCTATACTCAGTTAACCACTATAAATTAAATCTAATAATACTTTGAGCACAAATAAAGCATGATTATTAATCATGTCACTCCTTAAACAAGGCATAAGTGTATTGAGCATACGCAGAAAGATCGATCCCAAGAGGGCACTGTTTTATAAGACACATTTATATTTAAGATATTGCTAAGAATCTTTTTGCATTTTCTTGATAAAACTTATAAACTAACTTGTACCGATGCAAGAAATGCTTTAAATTTGAAATGAACGCATTTTTATTTATTGTCGTCCAATGTCTCGAAATGGGCAAAAACTGAATACTAAAGAGAATTAGTGTTATTCACAATTCCTAAATTTACAAATTTCAAATATGCGGAAATGGTAGTGTTATACGCAGAATGTTTACAAAATGCGAATGCTGCTGTTACGGAATATTAGAGACGTCTACCTACGAGAGATTTACCAGGTGCGCGAACTTTGTGCAAGTGCTTCAATGCCTTCGTCATACGGGTTCTGTGAAAAAGCGTTGGGAACTAGCGGAACATCATTTTAAATTTAGTTAAGGAGCAGCCTACTATTTCTACAAGAATAATTTCAAAGAGATTGGAGATATCCCAAAGCAAGGTCTGCAGAATATTACGAGAAAACTCACTGAACCCGCATCATTTTCAGAAAGTTCAAGCTTAAGAACCTGCTGATTTCCCCAGCCGTCTTAAATTTTGCAATTGGCATCAAAATCAAATTGCGGTTGACCCTAATTTTATTAAAAACGTGCAATGGACAGATACTCATCCGTCAGCTTTACTCAAACTGACATTTTAAATAGGTTAGTACCATACTACATAAAAACCAATAAATTTCTAGGCTAACGTGAAAACGTAATATCAAAATTATTAATCTGTAATAACCTAACCTTTGTAAACATTTATTTATTATCTACATTTGTTTTTATTAAAAATAAATCAATATTTAAGGAAATTTCATTCATGTATGTAGATTTAAACAAATAGTTTTACTCCTTGTTGTTAAATAACAGTACAAAAACTAGGTAACTAACTTATTGACCTAATAATACAGTAGGTCAAGATTCACTCTCAATAACTTTTATGAGCATTACATCAGAGGCGTGCCATTTCGGTCTTGGACAGTTTTTTATCAACACGATGGGTTTTTATTACTTAGTATTTAAACAAGAAACACTTTCCAGCTTCTCTTAATAATTTACCCATTGGGTATAGGTTTTTTATGTAAGTACGTAATTACTTGGCTTATTATTAGATACGTTGGAGTTTTGTGATTTCAATGTTAAATATAACTGTAACTAAGCTAATTTCTTTGCAGTCATAACAACCATGTTTGGTCAGACAAAAATCCACACGCTACTCGTCGGTTTAGCTTTCACAGGCAATTTGTTGTCAACGTGTGGGCAGGAATGTACGGGGATCGTTTGATTGGACCGTATTTTCTACCGGAAAACCTGAATGAACCGCGTTACTTGCAATTTTTAATAGAATTATTTGATTTCATTGGATATTAACATTTTAAATTATTATTGGCTGAAGTTGAACTGAGCAAGAAAAAATGATATTCTAAAATAGTCAGTACAACCGTTTATTTGTGATGTCTCAAACCTAGGTAGGTACTAGAAAAATAATTCAACTTGACAACATTGCATCAGGTCGACATCGAGTTGAACTGTGAACTGTAAGCGACCAAGGCTGTGAGTGGTCAGTGACAGACTGAAAAGGGGGTTTAAATAATAATTTGAAAATATTTTTTTTGGCATAAATATGCATTTAGATTTTTTTTAATTGCACTCATTATTCCTTATCTCCTCTTCAAATTAATGACATTATGACTGACTCACCCTGTATATTTGCTCTATACAAGGATAACTATGCCTAACTACAACTAATTAAGAGGGGATAGAGAAAAATAAGAATTAACAAAATCAACCTTTAATAAAATTTCCGAACTTATTTGTAAAAAAAAATTTTTTTTTAAACTCTTATTTATCAACTATGGGCACTTGTCTGTCGTTGTTAGTGGGTACTCTTGACAGACCTGTAATGAGTGAAAATGGAGCTTTGACAGTTCAAAGAAAACGGTACTGCCAAAAAAAATACTTTTTTTTTGTTTTCCGTGTGTGCATGGCTTTGTCCATGAAGATGCTTTACTCTCTAGATTTTTAAAATCGAGTAGTTACCAAAAATAAGACAACCTATTTTTCTCCATCTCTACCCTAACAAGAATTCAGTATACTTGCGACAAGAATTCATATGAACAAATGAATAATTCATTATATTTTCATCAAAGTATTTGAGAAACTGCAACTGATAGTAATAAAACTATATACTAAAAAATTTTGCATTAAATTGCATAAAATAAACGTTTTTACCGCGACCAAATATCGAAAATTACGTTGACAATAAAAACAAATGTGTAAGTAAGACGTCTGAATTCTTGACGCGAGTATAAGGAATATTTATTATTACCTCTCCCCCTGCTCCTTTTTGGTGTTGTTTCTTCATCTGGTTTTCTCGAGGCCAGTTCTTCAAACAACGGTAGAGCCACACCTGGAGGCTCAGACAATTCGTCGTTATCATTATCATTCCGAATTAACGCCTTCACATTGCTAACTATAGGCTCATGGACGACGCTTTTTTGCATCTGTGGCAGTTCTTTCGGTTTAGGCTTTCTACCCCTTTTAGCGGGTACGACAGATGCAACAGTTTTGGTTTCGCTCTCAAGCAGCCGTTTGGCTTCCTCTGCTCTCCTCTTCTTTTCTTTTTCAAGTTGTAGAGCCACGAGTTGTAACTGCTTGTTGGCAAATTCTTCCTCTTCCATCATTTTTTCCATTTCATCGGAATCCATTTCTTCCAAATTCTTATTTATTTTCTCGATGGGGTTACCATCTTCATCATCCTCTGCTTCGTCTTCCATAACTTTATCTTCCACGTTGTTTTTATTTAGTGGTGGTTTGATGGTTTCCTTTTGCTTCTCTTCTTTAGATTCTGGTTTATGTTCAACTGGATTACACTGCTCCACCGCTGGTTGTTCTGGCACTTTTACGAGATGTTCCAATTTTTCGTTTTTATCCAGTGTTTCATTGTCCAACTTCTGCATTGCAGGTTTCAACTCCTCCAAATTTGATTTTGGAGGCTGTTCTGCAGATTTATTTGCAGAATCTTTAGCAACTTCACTAATTGCCCTTTCTGCAAGCAGCTTTGGCCGCTCCACTTCTTTATTTACAGGAGGTTTCTTTATATATATTTTCGGAACCACCAAAGGTCTTCGGCCAGATACTTCTTTTTCCCGATCATCCTCATCTAGATCATCATCCTGAGCTTCACTGTCTTTTTCTTCTTCATTAGCAACAAAATCTTCGTCATCTTCATCGCTATCTATTCGACGAGGGTTTTTCTTTTTATGACATTCCTAAAAAGAGAAACTGAAGTTTGAAATGCATTAAAAACTTATGATATATTTACCTCTTCACTGTCTGATCCTAATGTGTCCACGTATGTAGTCTTCTTGCCTCTAGTTCTTCGTCTTCTTCCCAAATCTTCGTCACTTGACGTTAAACCGCCGTATTTAATTTTCGGCTTCTTCTTCTTCTTTAAGGGTTCTATGTCAGAGAGTTCGTCGAGGATGCTCTTCTTCTTCTTAGATTTCTTTCTGGCTGTTATAGCCGATCTAAAACAAATAGATTAGTACGGATAATAAAGGTATATTTTTATACACACCTTCCTTTCTTTCCTCTTCCCCAAGACCTGTCAGACTCTTCTGAATCTGTTTCGCTCCAATACTTTTTCTTCTTCTTTTTCCTAGGTGCGTCTTCACCATCACTATCATTAACTGTAATAAAAAACCAAAAGATGTTAGAGGTCACAGTGGTTATTTTTTTAAGATGCAACTGGATAAATCGAGTCCCCATGCTAGAACAATGTAGAAAAGTATTGTAAATTCTCGACAATCCAATTTTTAATATTTAAGCCGTAATAATGGAAACAAAATTCAATTTAGTTGAGTAATTTTTGGGGGGTTAACTTGAAACAATATTAACTTACTGAAGTCGGCATCATATCTTGACACTCTAGCACGCGTTGATCTTCTTACAGGTCGTAAGTTTTTCCTTCTTTTTCCACCTCTAACATAGCCATCGCTATCTTCACTTTCTTCCTCCTCTTCCAGTTCTTCCTCTTCCGATTCCGAACTGCACAAACAATTAGACAATTAAAACAAATTGAATTTTTGTCACACAATACTATAAAATACAAATCTTTTGGAAGTATTATTATAAATTCTGTATTAAAGTTGGTTCTAATATTCAAATGCATATTGGGAAATATGTAGTTTAAAATAAAGTTAATTTAAAAAAAAAACAATGTTTTAGTGAAATTATTCCAAGAACTTATTTATTTTTAAGGTAAGTTCATGCACTAGCGATTTGCGAGTTGCGATTTGCGGACTTCAATTTGATTGGTTAACATAAAATATTTTTGACATCACTTCATTCATTTCAATTTATTGCGAGAATCGCAAAATTTAAATTTAGGGGCGGGAAAATAGAAATAGTTTAAATTTTTAGCGGTTATCGGAATAATTTTGACAAACTGCACATGCACAACTCCATCATATTTTTTCTGTTGACAGTTCGCAACACAAATGCCAAATTCCAATCCAAATCAATCACAATCTCGTCTCACTTGTAAAACGTTTATTTATTTCACAATTATAAGTATTTACAATATTAAATAAATATTAAAAAATGGAAAATGACGTAGAAGAACAAAGTCAAGTAAGTATGAATAAATTATTTTTAATACTTTATATACATTTTTTTACAATTTGTAGGTATTTAATTTTTGTGAAAACTGCCTTCAGCTAACGGGACAGGGAGGAGGTATGTAGAGAAAACTTGAATAATGAACGTGAGATTAACATCAATGAAAGTTCAGTAAAAGGAGAAGAAAATTTATGTGAGATACTGATTGCTATAAAGCAACACTGCAGTGATTAGTTTGTAAAATGTCGTGTTCTTAATATATGTCATGTATGTAACAAATCAAAAGTTAGGTGTTTATAATTTTTACTTATATTTAAGTTGTACTTTATTTTATACCAGCTGCTTTGCCAGCCATCTGAATGAAAAAAAAAAGTGAAATGAGAAAATCTAGAAATTCCTGTTATTTTCATTGTTGCTGTCAAATTGAAAGTTTTATTTTGTGGCAGGGTGACATTAGGTAACAAGAAATTTAAAGTAACTAGTTTTCGCGTGTGTGCATGAACGAATGTAAAATTTTCATCGCAAGAATCGTAAAATCGTTAATCGCAACTCGCAAATCACTAGTGCATGAACTTACCTTAAGACTTTTGTTTATAAAATCAAGCAGTCAACGTGACATAAGTCATAACAGAAAAAAGCAATAAATGCTGTGTTTTCAGTGTGAAAAAGGTTTATAGTTCTGATGGGTCCGTCAAAAAGGTTGTACGCTTCGATTTGTGTAATTTTTTTTGCTATCCCCGTATCCGACCATTAATAAAATATGGATTCTCTTTGGTCCAAACACAATTTTTGAGCCTTAAGACCTTAAGAAAAAGAATTTTTCCTTAAATTTCTAACAGTAGCTCAAACATATTCAAAACATAAAATCAACAATTTGCATACCAATGTACACACTCAGTATTAGTGAACACAGAATTTTGTATTCACTAACAGAATAAAAATGGATGTTTGTCGACACCCAAACCATATTTCCATGAGAAAGTAGGAACAAAATTTGATTTAACAAAATGTTAAGCGGGCATTACACTAACAATTTATTGTCGAAGAAATTGATGAATTAGTCCATCTTGAAGAAAATGATGAATTAATTCATCAATTTCTTCAAGGTCGCACTTTGGTTTTACATTATGTTCAGGCTTTGGCAAGTTTCTTAACAATTTTGCTGTCAGATGTCACCCGTACCAACCTAAAAGTAATTTTAACTTTTGACATTATATCATTCCCATTTGTATATGAAACAAAAACTGTTAAAAATGAAAAGTAATTTTAATAATTATATTTTAGGGCAAAAAAAGCTTCCATTGCATTTATTATTGCTGCTGCTTGGTTACTGGTTAAATATTTACATTTGATTTTAGGTTGGTATTCCTGAATTGAAGTAAAAATTGACGAAAAATTAGAACAAGTTTTAAGTCGTCAATAACTTGACGAAGTTCTTCATCAATTTATTTGACGTTCAAATTTTAGTATTACATTTGCCAATTGACTTGACGAAGTTACTTGATCAATTAATTGACAAAGAAATTGTTAATGTAAAGCGAACTTTAGTCTTTTTAACACCAGACAAAAATAAAATTAAAAAAAAAAACAATTAAAAATAAAATATGTCAGAAATTTGTTTACGTTATTTCAATTAATGATATAACATGTTTCTAATTTCTTGCACCTCATAGCTTTCACTATTTTTATTAAATTCATGACATGGCGTTCATATCTAAAACATGTATTTTCTTCGGTATTTCCCATAAACAGAAAAAGTAGTAATATTCATATGTAAATTAAATTAAAGTAACTTACCTGCTACCCTTAAAGTCCTCATCCCTCTCATCGTCTTCTTCGCTACTTACATCCAAATTATTTATCCTTCTAGCTTTTTTCCTAGCTTTCTTTACAGGAGGCTTAATGTCATCATCATCTGAATACTCTTTTTTTTCTAGGGGAATAACAGGGGGTTTTTCCTCGTTAGGATGCTCACCGGGCTCTTCTTTCTTTTCCTGTTCTTTCTCCTTTCTATCTTCCTCATCAGCCTTCACTATAGTGGCAATATCTTTTCCATGACTTTGGTATGCTGAAACGATTAGTAGACTTAGTTTAAGTATATTCAATTACAAATAACTCTCAACTAAACGAAATATCAGAGTAAAGCGGCAAAAAATACCGTCAGCAATCACTGCTAGAAACTAAAGCATTCAATTTAATGGAAGATCGATGGTGTTAAATGTCAGGGGTCCAGTTTTGTACTAAATTATTTTTATTTCACTGTTGATTTGGTCATGCCAAGTGTGTCAGCTTCTCAATATTTTAGCAGATGATTATGATGATGATGGTGACAAATATAATATATAAAATTAAAGGAAAATAACAATGAAGATGATGAAATCGATGATTTATGTATTTATTTACAAACCGAAGCCAGTTGTGGAAAGGTTACAATTAAATATAGAAACAATGAATGAATAAAGTAGCTAGGGATTTCAAACCAACACTGCTAAAATGAAGTACAATAAAACCTTGCAGTTCACAGAGGATAGCTTCCAAAAGATTCGGATGAACACAAATCCGCAATGCGCAATTCATTATATCAGTGTTTAAGTTAGGTAATTACATATCAAAAATATAATTCACTTATATTTATGTATATTGATTTAGAAACTAAATCAAACATTCTACATTTGTATGTTTATTGCATTTTTGTGTCTTTTTACAGAAGCAACAGAAGCTTTAAGATTACAATTTTCTGATTTTTAGTTGTGTTAAAAATTGTAACAAACATGTAAAGAATGTAATAAATTTTTCAGCTAACCCGCATGGTACATTTCAGACTAAATTAAAAGTAATGTATTTTTAGTATTGTAAGTTGAAATTACAGTTCCAACCATCTGTGTAAATCATTGTCAACCATGCACTTTAAAAGCTGATTGTGTCCCACCCAACTAACATTTAAGCCTAATAGACTACTACACAAGAAAAATAATCCTAAATTGATCAAGATTTACTACTTTCTTCCATAAAAATAGTCTTCAATGTTACAAAATCTTATAATACCAAAATTTTAGTCAAAAATTTGTTAACTAAGAGTAATATAATGCCCTCCACGTAAAATGAAATATATGTCAATTTATACAGTTCAAAATTACATATGGTTTACCTATTCTATGTTTTCTAATGCATTCCAATAACGTGTAAGACAAAGTTATAATTTACTTAATTTCTCCTATAAATCTGTCTTCAATATCCAATGATTTTTAAAATTATTACAATAGTTAAATATTTACATATTTATTACGATATCAAAATACTTATTTTAGTCTTCAACTAGTAGTTAAAAATAAGGTAATAACTTCCCTATTAAATCCTTCAATTGGTTTCTTTTATTTTTATTACAATATAATCCTATTTTCAACTTTGTTGATAACTTGTAAGGAATATTTGACCATTTCAATTAACCTAATAGAAATATTGTTCTATATTATTGTACAAATTTACTTGTTAATAATACTTAAGTGTAAGTGTGTCTTATAAAGGTCTTTTAGGGAACAAGCTTCTTGTTATATGTATTCCGACAGATCTTCATGTAATAGCACGTAGAAATTGTTTTGTGTTTTGGCGATCTGCAGTTAAAACTAAGCCCTACACAGTATTAAAGAGTTGTAAAAACCGAACACTGCATATCATGTAAATCAGTCTAATGATAATATATCGATAAATACTTCATATATAAGTATTCTTATGACTGTTATCGTGTCAGATGAATTCAGTAGTGCACGTGAATTGAAATTCGAATTGAATTCCGTTCGAAAATATTTATTTTGTTTTTGTTATTACGCATATATAATATTATTGGCTTTAATTTGAAGTTTCAATCACAAATCCAAGAGTAGAATTTTATATGTAGGTACCTAGTAATAATTTAATTGGTAATAAATTACCATAAAATATCTTCATTTGGAGGAAATTTCAACCACAAAGTTAATATTTTCCTGTGACGTCAGCATTGGCATAGGCAATCTGCCCTATAGGTTAAAACATACAGACAAATTGACTTCAAAGTTGATTTTGTTTGAGCGGTCATATTGTTATAAACACTAAATGTTTTGTTCATTATTTCTAATTAATTACTCATTAAAATTATGTTAATACAGATAATATTAGTTAATACATTTATGACGAAAGATTATTAAACAAATTTTATCACAAAGTACATTCAGTTTTTATTTTAGGTTATTCTTCAGTATAGTAATATTATTAAAAAGCAATAGTAAAAATGTATATGTTATTTTTATGAAAGTTTGGTCATGACATTATACGAAAAAATTTCCTGGGTTGTACAATTTGATGAATGGAAACCAAAAATACGGACTTTATTATATTAAAATCTAAATATCTATAAATATACTAACTCCTACTCTACTTGTAGCTTAGTAGCCTGACTTATAGTCTTTCTTTTTCTTCCTATGCCTGTTCACTATTAGAATATATAAAATGAAACATATAATGTTGTCTCTCTCTGGCAAAAGTATGTCATATAAAGGGCATAAATAGGGTAGATTTTGGTAATAATGTCTTTAGAATTTCAATTTTAACATAAAATTGGTCCGTATTTCTTTTAGGTCCAATTATCTTATTGGTATAAAATTCTTGCCGACCAATTATAATATATATAATATATATAACTTCCATATTACTTTAGTTTTTCCCCACATAAGGAAAAAGGCCAACGAATATAGGTAAACTTCCCTTATATGGAATTGGTCATGAAAAGTTTTTGACCAATTCAGAGGTCAAGTTAACGTAATTTTAACTTTAATTGTTTGTTGGGCATTTGTCTAGGGTCTAGGTAGGTATTGCTTTCAACATTATCATTGAGATTTGTGTAAATATGTAACTTTATCTACAAATTTTGTAGTTTATTGCCTGTTTTTAATTAAGAATAACAAATTTGTGACTGAATGACAATACAAATACCGGAGAATGGCAAAGAAAAGGTGACATGAATGGCTACGGTGTAAATTGAAATCCGCAAACAATAAGGTTTTAATGTATATTATACAATTACAATAGTATAAGAAAATAAAAACAAGAGAAACGGCCTAAATAAAATTTAAATTCATACATAAATAATTTACCAAAAGCAAAATTTAATTAAAAGAATTAAGCTTTTAATGAGTAATGAGTGACAAAACAATTTATTCATTATTGATTCTGTGCACAGCGAACATCTCTAGTAGCCCTAGATGTAACATGAAATTTAATATTTGAAAGGAGGAGGGGGGGAACAAGATAATTTAGAATTAATAACGTTATAAAACAATTTCAAATGTTTGTCTCTTCTACATACATCGACATCATCATACAGAAGAGCAGTTTTAAATTCCAAATATCTACTACTATAGTTGACGGCCAAACATCTAGATAGTGACTCATGTTATAAACCAGCTCACAATATATAGCAGTCAACACAATGAAATATACATGCAGCACGTATATTTTTCCTATAAAATCGTGTGCCGCATATCTCTTAGAGTATACCCGATTACACAGCTTCTGCTGCAGTAAGTACGCATGCGCTGCAGCTTTAGTTTGGCTACGACGAATTGTCCGATCCACCTGTTTCATTTCCAGCGCTATCATGGGCAGGTATATTGTTCGGGCAGGCAAAATTTCGGAAATAGCTTTTCCCTAATTTAATTATGAATGTAATTAATTTTATTAGTGAATTTGTGTTCTTAAAAGTAGAGAATAATTCAAGGTCTACAGCGTATTCTCAAAATCGTCTTAATTTAACAAGTGAGGAATATTAGATGATGACATAATAATAATATCTCTACCCCTCATTCTAATCACGAGGATTAGCCCAGAAGTCAAAGACTTGTGCGGGAGAGGGGGTGGCATAATATTATTAAGCAGGCCGCATTTGCGCCCAGAAACAACTTACGTTGGTAGGCCCTAACCACTAACCAGTGCAGGAATGAGGGAAACCTGGAAAACCTCATTAATTAGGGGAGTAGTTAAATGCCAACCGGTATCAATCTCTCACATTGACCCAAGTCAACATTCTTCCACCCTACCATACCCGCAGAGAGGGTGCCAATCTCTCCACAAATATAGCTTATATACGGTCTACCGGCTGCAGGGGTCGAACCCACAGTGATCCAGTCACCTCGATTCAAGTACTGACGCCTTAAACCACGCGACCACTGACCGATCCTGTATCGACATGTATGAATAGTTTAGAACGCGAGGTCAAAATACGAGTGTAAGTGATAGTGAAATATGTATTTCATTAATAAAATTACGTTTAAGTGTGATATCTTCGGAGTGGGCATCAGGTAGATAAGTGGGTGGTGGTGGGCAATCACCGGCATTCTAATTTGTAGAGAGGATGACACAAGTGGCACATTTAAAGTAAATTGTGAATGTGCCAGGTTCAACTGACATCAACACATTTTTGATAGTTTTGTGTGCTTCAACTCTTCTCAAGTAGCACACTTGGGTAATCATGCCACCCCTATCTTCTGTACTCATATATATGTTGTGAATTAGTCACTCTCTATTATTTTCGACCTTGGTTAATTGATAATACAAGATAAAAACTTTACATTTTGAAAAATTCTTATTATTTTTATTATCTAACGCCTCGAAATTGGCAAAAACTTATATCTACTAAAAATAATGGATGTTATGTAATGCAATTATTTTTATCATTTTTGTATATTTTTTTATACCTGTCTGATTGCATGAGTTTCCAACTATCTGACTTTTCTCGGAAATATAATGCTTTATTCAGTCAAGAAGCGGGTAACAAATTTCCAGTAATTGAGGTTAATAGATTCATATCATAATTTACTTTGTTGAACACCTTAGAAAAAATTGTGTAAATAAACTTAGAATCCAGCCTCCAAGACGTCTGATATGTAATAACATTAGACCAGCAAATTTAACTCTGTCCACCATTTAGGTATGGACCTAAATTGATAATAAAAGAACTCCATAGAAGTTAAATAATCACAAACTACACTCTTTGGCATAACACTGAGGATACTAATGAGACAATAATTCACCTGTATTCAAAATAAAAGATATGATGATGATGATAACGGTTACAATTATAACATTACATCGGTCAGTGGTCGCTGTGGGTTCAACCCCCGCAGCCGATAGACCGTATATAAGCTATATTCGTGGAGAGGATTGGCACCCTCTCTGCAGCGTATAGTAGGGTGGGAGAATGTTGGCTCGGGACAATGTGAGAGATTGATATCGGTTGACGTTTGACTACCGCCCTAATTAATGAGGTTTTCCAGATTTCTCTCATTCCTGCACTGAATGGTGGTGGTATTATTATTAATTGAATTATATCTGAAAAGCTTTATATACAGCGTGATTCAGAACTTATATAAAATAAATTTGGAAATAAATAATGCGTCATGAAAAATGGAGTCAATATTGTTAAAAAAAAAATTTGTAAAATCTTTATAGTTTCCGAGAAGAAAATGATTGAAGTTCTAGTAGTTTCAACCTTTACATCGCTGGACTACTGTAGTCTCTAGCCAGGCGATTTCAAATATCCAATTACTTATCGTATTAACTTTTTTGTGATGCAAGTATTTACATTAGTTTTTCAAATATCAAAAATGGCTTACGTCTATAGCAACTCAAAATTGATGGCTATCGTTTTAATTTAGGGTCAAGTGAAAATGCTTTAGCAGAATGATTTCACGGTAAACATGTTTCAAATAATGTAGCAACTTTTACAACAGTGAGCAGTAAGTGTAAGTGTAGTGCAAACGCTGGCATCAACACAGGAAATTTGCAACCGAATCGTGGAAAAGATCTAGGAGGTCTAGGACGTCCACGGCGTATAGCAGCAGTGTGGCTTATCATAAACGAGGCTCAATTATATCCGTACCATGTAACGTGTGTCGAAGCATTATAATACCAAGGGATTGGACTAGGAGGACTGGGTCTATGGCCGCCACAATATCCTGACTTTAAATCACTTATTTTTGAGGGGATATTTAAAAAATTACGTATATTGCACCAAAGCGCGGGTATGTCCAATTATTTTACTAATTAAAACCACAAATTAATTCTATTAATAATAATAGCGGCAAAAGCAGTTGAATTTGCTGCTTTAAAATAGGTACTGCAAAATGTAATTTATTTCTTGCCTTGGGAAGTTTCCAGTGCCGTGCGGAAGTGTATTTTGAAATCATTTTTGAACTACTCTTTTTGATTTTATTTTAACAAAATTGTATTTGTAAGTCCCCTGTACATTATTTTTTTTTAAATAAGTTAAGAATTACCCTGTATATTTATATTATTCACAGACTAGCACCATACAGCAGTGCTCATGCTGCACAGCGCTGCCCGATAGCTGTAGGCACAAGAGGTAGGTCAAGTTGGCATATGCCGACTTGCCTACCTTTCTAGTAAAATTTATTTTTCCCGGAATACTGGGAAAAAGCAAAAATCAGGGATTTCTAAAAAATATATATAAACTCGTTTAAACTACAATGGTGCACTCTTGACTATTTTCAGTATCCCCATAATTTTTTTCTTGACTATGGCGAATATTTCACAAAGAATGTTGCCGCTGATTAAAATCCCATCAATCTATTGAAAGTAAAACAACCCTACCTGCTTCTAGGCCTTTCTCCTCAATCTCATCCTGAATTGCCGACTTGATAAGATCATCGTATTCATTGAATTTATAACTCTTGGCCTGGCGTCGTTGTCTTAACTGATATATAGGCTCGTCGCTGTCACTTTCTGATTCGGAGGCAGTCGACGCCTCGGATTCTGCAGAACTAGATGCAGTCTCTTCTGTCGAAAGATGTCTTTTCTTTTTATAACCGTGCTCTCGAGAGGGTAAGACGTTGTTTAGACTTATACCTACATAGGCCAGGCGCTCTTTGCGTCGATCTTCGATTTCCTTTTTGGAAAGCTTTTTATCATACTCTACCAGTTTAGCTTGCAGGCTTTCCACAAGTCGAATCTGAAATAAGACACGGTACATGTTACTGACAACAATTTAGTTTATTTTAAGGGTGAGTAAACAAAACAATTATTAAATTATGACAAATAATTTCAGGAATTACTTTAAATTCAAATCGTAATTTATATTTTTTGACTAAGGAATTCTAGGAAATTAACTTTCATTTACATAGATTTTTAATTCCAATTCCTTTTAATACATTCAGTGTGGGTGTTCCATAAGTAAAAAAAAAAACAAGTTATAAAAGCTAAAATATTTTTTGTTTAATAGACCCTAAACCACAGCTTAAATAACAATCAGCTCATAGACTCGTATGAGCGGGAACGTCTCGTGCAGATCTTCACGCATGCCGCCATTAGAGGATACAACATTGAAATAGCGGCAGGGACGTGTGGTTGTAAAATATGCCCTTATAGCCATACCGTTCGACGACTGCGTTATTGGCGCACGAGTGCTGTATTTTGTGGTTTGTTGATTTTCTTGTATTTTATACCGTTGTTATTTTATTTTTAAACAATTTTAAATAAAACAAATTTATATTTCATATGTTAGAAAAATTGAGGTGTTCCATTTAAAAAAAAAAAACTTATCAGTCTTGTAACACCATGTACATAAAATTTATTCAGCATTTTGTAGTTTATATCTGTACACACAACTTAGATATATAAAAACCTTTTTTATATCTGCCACACAGTTCTCAAGATTAATACTGGTCAACTCTATCTTGGACATTCAGTAATGTACAATTTATTCTTGTTATTTAGGTAAGTATACCGCTGTAATACATATGTTTTCTGTACTTTTTTGTTTCTGTATAATGTAATATTTCGAAAACAAAAGTGCCTTAATAAATTTCACTTTTGTTTTGTTTTCTTTTTTAGTCATTAGCAACGTAATGTTAATAAATTACATATACGTAGTTTGAAAAGTAATTGTACATTTTATGTTAACACGTTGAAGGACAGAGACGCTGATCAGCGTCTTTTCCTAAAAGTGTGATGTGACACAAAGCTGATCTGCGTCTTCAACCTCATAGTTGAAAATGACACGACGCCGTCCTGCGTTTGAGTTAACTATACAATATAATGAAAGCCGAATCGGCACTGTCACAATAAGTACGAACATCAGTGGTGTAATGTCATCAGGTGTCACACCCCCTCCTCCTCCCCCCTTCTTTAATTTATACAGCCCTTCCACAATTTCTAGCATCTAAAATAGCATGTGCCTTGAATGCCTTGCATTTAGTGGCCCATTTACTGTCGTGTCTGTCGTCATTGATGTTATTTGACGTCATAATATTAGTCAACACTGCACAGCATTGAACGCATATCAGCGTTGTGCCAGTTTTGCGACTGTTCAACATTTGTGTTTGTGGCGGAACGTCTATCAGCGTCAAAAAAAGGTGGTTCAAAACTACTAAAAATGTGTTATTATTATTTTAATTTTACTAAAAATAATAGTTACTCATACTTAAGAATTAATTATCTCTCAGAAAACTGTACTGCCTAAATTGAAATCTTATGAAAATTTCCACTGTCCTTGAACATGTTAATAATGAATCCACGTAGGTGTGGTATTTATATTAATCAAGCTCCCAAAATTAGGTAACATTTCCTATATCTATGTTTTGGTAAAACAAAAAAACAAAAAAAACTATTTTGAAATTCAAGTAGCTACACAGTGCAGTTAGAGTTGACCGATTGGGAGGTCGATCTTTCAAGTTAAGCAACGTGACGCAGGCCGGAATTTGGATGGGTGACCAAACTTGGGCTGAGACTTTAGTCCGCCCGAGGTCTGGGGTCTGGCCGCTCACCACGTTCCGCCGGTGCGGTTGCTTGGTTGGGAGATCGATCTTTCCGGTTAAGAAAGCGTGGGCGGGCTGAGTTTGGATGGGAAGACCAAACCTGGGCCGAGACTGTGGCAGTCCGCCCGAGGCCTGGACACCCAACATGCTCCGCCCAGCGCACGCGTGTGGCAGGATAAGACCCCCGATAAATGGAAATGAGGACAGAGCAACAAAAATCTCTGTAACTCGGACCCATACTATCACACATATAATCTGTAAGAGACTTTGCCACCGAGCCATCGTTATTTATTTGATGGTGTGACAGAAGAACTCTCTTAGTTTTGAGGATGTACAAAGGGCCCAAGGGCCTAAGTGCTTCACTTTGAAGCAATTTCCGCTGCACCTCCACACAATTTCATACATACATACAGTGCAGTTAAAACACTTTCTAAATTGGGACAACTATTTTTAATCCGGTCCTGACGTGTATCCTGAGCGAGAGAGAGACAACAAACTTCAAGGACAAATTTCAGGTTTTAATACTTCAAAGGTGCCGCCGTAGAGTGTGTGAGCTGATTGTTATTTAAGCTGTGCCTAAACTGCGCAGATTTAGAGAAGTGAAAAGAGTGGCTATGATTTTTTGTGACAAGAAACATGGTGTGCCACAAATGGCACCCTCTACTAGTGACGTCAAAATTAGAAACATATTTGAACTTCTCGTCCGCAAAAACCCCCGATTTACAAATTTTATGTAAATATTTGGATTTCTTAAGAAGTTATATACAAATATCGAAAATAAAATTTTAACTTTAACAACCTATAACTCCGTTAATAATCAGTTTTGGAAAAAATTTTATAGAAAGAGATAGCATTTGTTTTCGGTCTAGAATTATCCCCTGAATTTTTTGCTCATCATTTCCGGACACCCTGTATATATATATCTTATGACTTTTTTAACCCTTTCACTGCGGGAAGCAGATAAAAATAAAAATCTTGACAAGTTCTGGGAACAGATATATCAAAAGACTTTATTTTGGAGTTAGCTGTGGACGACTCTGTTTAACGCTTAATATGCCCAACCAAACATGCAAATACTTGATTAAAAAGGTGCAACCCTTTGAATTTTGTAAAATATAAACTAAATTTTGTACGACTCATTCCTCACCAGTGAAAACAATAGAATTAGATTCTCTTTTTATTAAAAACATAAACAATCAGCTAGAGAACAAATAACACTTGTAAGGTAATATATGTCCATAGAAAAATAAATAAACAAAAAATTATAAACAAAAACAACTAAACAAAATCCAGTATTCTCAATTTGATAATAAATATTAATAACTGCAAATTTCATTATGTTGTCATTTGACGGAATGGTTCTGGGTTTGGGGAGAGTAATTACCTCTCGGATACGTCCATGGTTATATTTTTGATTTCTGTTTATGTGAATAACGGAGACCGAGCAAACAAATTAATATGAAATGAACATATTTTCAGACAGGCAATGCTGGAAGTATTTATTTCTCTGTCTGACTGCCTGAACAAAAGGATTTTTTTTTTCTTTATTATGATAAACAAGAGGGAACGTTTATACTTTCTGAACACAAAGGTTCCAATTGTCAAGAAAAACATACTTAATTCTGATTACCTATTATAAGCAATAGAAAACCAACAATTTACTTACATGTTGGAAAAACATGCTTAACATTGATTATAGATGATAAAAAAAAGAGCAATTTACTTACATGTTGGCAAGGTGGGCAAAACCAATCACCCTCTGGAATAACTAGAAGAGGTGGGCGTAGACAAGAACAGTGCCAACCATTATCACATTTATCACAAAGTAGCACCCATTCAGGGTGGTCAGATTTTCCACACTTTTGGCAGGGGCAATCATCTCCTGTGTCTTCTTCGTCACATTCTAAAAGAGAGTGATAAAAAATGCACATGTTCACTTCAAAGGAAAAACTTTCTAAACATTGCCGAGGCAGTTGAGATATTAATATTAGTAAAATTTTAAAATCTGTTGACATTTTACAAGACGTCAAGAAATGCGTACATTGTTTAGTCACTAGATTAACCGACGTTCCCGTTTGCCTCGAAACGGCGGTTCGTGTTGTCTATTCCAAATGTGTATTTCAAAAGATAATAAAAACTGGATTAGTACTTAAGATTTCCATATTCTTATAATGTTAGATCATACAAAAATATTATTTTTTACAAATTCGACAACAATGTATTGAAAATTCAAACTTATATTTAGTGTTCGTGATAGAGATTTTGTTCCACAGTGGTAGCTGAATGTGGTACATTGTCAATCTAGCGACTTTAATATTTCGATATTTGCAACCCGAATACAGAAAAAAATCATCTCTCTGTTCTAAAGATAAATCTTTTGATCTTGGAAAAAACATTTAAATAATCAGGTAAAATTGTTACATATATAATATGCAGTAATGTACAATAATAAAGACGCGCCAGTTGCCATATGGCAACGCAATTAAGATAAATTTCAAACAGGGCTCTACGACACACTTCCTCTAAATGACACTGAAAACATTCTCTCTAGAATATGAGTTTCCCGTAGGTTTCTTTCAGACATTTTATTCGGTTTTGTTTGGTTACAACTTTTGTTACGGTACGTTTTAATTTAATAAAAATAATGGAGGAACCCAGATTTGAGTAAGTATTTCTTTTTTGTATTGTAATTATTTTAGATCCAAATTATTGTATGCCATAAAATAAACCTACTGCTTCCTGGTTTGTGTAATAAATCTTGTATTTGATAATTGGTAATTCGGCCACAATTGTCTTTATATGGGCATTGCCATGGCAACACTAGGTGCTTACACTACCGGAATAATTCAAGAATTATTTTTGTTTTCTAGGCGAGGTTTTACATTAGAAGAGGTCCTTCAAATGGTCTATGACGATGCAGAACCGGCTGATATTTTCATTGAACCACCTGATTCAGCCGCTTTGACAGATGAAGGTTCAGGTGATAAAGACGGTGGCAGTATCTTGGACAATTTACCTGGTTCACAACTTAGAGCTTTTCATTCTCAACCCCCAATTATTCAAAATATGAAAGCCTGTCTCCTTTTGAATTGTTCGAATTATTTTTTGACAAAATTTTCTCTTACTTGGTTGAACAAGCTTCCCAATACGCCTTTTCAAATATGAAGCTGATCCCAAGATATCCAAAGATGACTTAAAATGTTTTTTGGGTATCTTAGTACTGTCTGGACATCCTTCCAAGAAAAAGATTTTACTGGGACTCAGAGAATGAAATGAAGAATTTTTTTGTGTCACACTCAATGCGACGTGATAGATTTCTTCAAACAAATTTCTTCATTGTGCTGACAATAATACCCCTGACTTAGCAGACAAAATTTGGAAATTGCGTTCTTTGTTTGACAGAATAAAGCAAAAACGTTTGGAGCATTTTGTTCCCGAAGAATGTCTTTGTTACCATGAAAGCATGATGAAGTACTTCAGGCGACATGGTTGCAAACAATTTATTAGAGGTAAGCCGATTCGCTTTGACCACAAAATGTTGTGCCTCAATTCGACTTGAGGATACTTGATAAATACATTTTGACAATCTATTCACTGGACAAAAGTTATTGTCATATTTGAAAGAAAAAGGCTGTCAGAGCACAGAGACCGTGAGAGAAAATCAGATTCTGCGAGACTTTCTGTCGTCATCCAAGAAAACTCTGGGATATTATGAGTCTATAATTGATAGAACCAATGGCATAATCTACATTCGTTGGGTGGATAATGGCGTTGTTACTGTCGCCTCAACCTGTAATGGTGTGGAGGCGATAGGCAGTGTCCGTCGATATTCGCAGAAAACAAGTTATCGCAGTATCCAGACTGAACATAATCGGAAAATATAACCCATTTATGAGAGAAGTTGACCTCAGGGATGAGAACAAAGCACGACACAGGGTTGCCATAAGAGGGAAAAAATGGTGGCGGTGCTTGTTCACGTGAATTTTAAATGTAAAATAAATAATTAAATATATTATTGTTATGATTTGTCAGTTTTTCTTATTAACTAATGCAGGATACATGCGCCTAGCGTTGCTATATGGCATATGCTAAATTTGCGTACCAAAAACATCAAATATTTGCTTAATGATACTGATTTTGAACCTATTACCAAAATATACCAATTAAAATAACAATTATCAACAAAAAATCCAGCATTAAAGGGTTAATGTAATTAATATAACATTAAAAATATACCTTCATAATTCTTTCTTGCCGTCCTAGCTCTTCTCAAGGGCTGAGACTCTCCATCCTGTTCCAAATCACTCTCTGGTGAAAATTCATGATCTGATTTGAACTCCAGAGGAGGCTCATCCTCCTCAATGACTTCTTCCTCTTCTTCTTCTTCCGCTTCTTCCTCTAATTCACTAGATTCGCTACTCGACCTCCACGGTTTCTTTTCATCAAAAATCTTGCTGGGAGCCTTGTACTTATATCTTTTCTTCCTCTTTCTCTTTATATCCTTTATATCCTCCGGTTCTGTTTCAGGAGTCTCTTCTCTTTTGGGTTTTTGTTCTTTGACCTTTTTTTTCTTTTCTTTCTCAACTTTGTATTCCTGTAAAAATAAAAATACTGTCATGCTATTTGTAAAATGAATAATTCATTGAAAACATCATCATACCTTATCCTCAACCTTCTTCTTCTTGGTTTTTCCTTCCTTGACAGGATGTGGATCAGCTTTTTTACCTTCTGCTTGCTCCTTTATTTTTATTTGAGCAAGCCTTCTGGACTGTCGCACGCCTACAGATTCAAATGTTTTTCCTTCAGTTATCCCCAAATTGGCCAATAATCTACCTGAAAATATAATTTTATATTCACAAAAACATTCCATTTCCATTACCATGACTTACTGTTCTTGTTGTATTTCCTCTTAGGTTTAGGAGCAGGAGTACCTGAATCCTCATCACTGATTTCGATAACCTTTTCCTTCTTTTTATTCTTGGCTTGTTTTCCCTTTTTCCTGGACTTCCCAGCTGGCTTTTCGTTATCAGAGACTTCATGGACTTCATCACTGCTACTAACCTGCTGCTGTTTCTTCTCTTCTATGCTTTTCCTCAGCTTAGTATCAACTAGACGTTTTCCTTTGAGTTTCATTTTCTTGCCCGCGGGGGCTGGAACCTTCTTTATCACTTCAGGACTGGCTTCCCTGCCTCTTTTTCTTAAAGTTCTCCGAGATGGGATTATCGGAATGGGTGGGGGTGTAGAAGATTCGTTAAAATCGAGAGATAACGATTGCAAATTCATTGGTTTTGGAGAAGGGTTTACCACTTCTTCATCTGAGTTTGCCAAAGGATCTTTCAAAGGACAATCCACAGTGTTTTCTAATGAATCAGGCAAAAGTATGATTGATTCGCTTACCGATACAGGTGAATTAACTCGAGATGAATCGGGACTTGCCTGACTGCTATTTGCTTTTTCCTGTCGTTTTGTATTCACATCTTTATTTGCGTGAGTCTGTTTGGTTTTCTTAGAGCGTTCCTCATTATTAACTTGATTAGGTTTTGATTCTATTTTTGTTACACTAGATTCAACTTCTACAGGTTTTTCAATAATTTGTTTTTTCGATCTGCCTCTTCTAGCATTCAGATATATAGTATCAGTTTCGACAGCAGGACTTGGATCAACAGTGGCAACAGAAACTGTTTGATTCTTTTCAGGATTGTTTAAACTAATAACTTTTTTGCTTCTAACAGACCTAAGAGATATTAGTGGTTTTTTTTGTTGCTTATCAGAGGCATTGGAATCTTTAGCTGAATCAAGTGAATCAGAAATATTTTTATTTTTCTCTACATGATCATCAACACGTTTAGCACTGTCCTCATCAGTTTTTTGTTCTCTCTTTGATACCTCACATTTGCCTTCCTTTTTTATTTTATTATGGTTTGACTTAATAGACTCATTAGTCTTTGTTTCATTATCAGATTGCCTTCCATTGTCAATTTTCTTCTGATCCGTGTCTATATCTGTTAAATCATCTGCTTGCTCTTTCCTTTCATCAATATCAGGATTCTGATCTTTTTTACATTCTGTGTCTACAGATTGCTTTGTATCTGGAGGGATTAATTTAAAATCCGAACTTGATAAGGCATCCTCCTCCTTGTTATTTCTGGACATATTATCACTTGTATTATCACCACAAATATAGGCTGTTTTTTTAATACATTCAGGTTCAACCACTGAAATCTGTTTATTAAGGACTTTTTTTTCATCTTGTCTTTTATCCATTTCAATAGCAGGCTCTTCTGCTTCACCATTTTCTATTTCTGGTTTACGCTCTTGTTTTTCAGGTATTCTTATAGCATTATCTGGTTTTTCCAATTTTTTTTTATGGACTGCATCTAGATCCTCTTTACAACTATCCTCTATGAGTTTATCATTTTTATCAACATCTGGCTTTGATTCAGTTTGATTTAGTTTATCTGAGACATATTTCTTATCAACATCTTCAGTAACTTTCTCATTATGCAATGTTTGATTTTTTGTTTCATTAAATTCATTTTTACTAATGGAATGTTCGCTCTCCTCTTGTTCTTCGTCTTCAGTATCTTTTAAGGAATCACAGGGAATTTCACTTTCATTGTTTTCTTTTAATTTATCCTCATTTTTTTCAGAAATTTTATTAGTGGTGTCATCGCCGTATTTATCTGGTGAATTCTGTCCAAAACCAATAGTAAGAGACGGTGATAGAGAATTACTTTTGAATGATCCTGATGATCCTCCAAAAAAAAATGTTGGTTTTTTTGGCGTCGAAGGTGGTGTTATATTATCAGCAGCATTTTCTTGTATGGGATTACCTACCTGTTCAAATTTATTAACTAAATCTTTAACTTTCCCAGTTTTCACTTGTGAATTTTCAAATTTTATATTAGAATGAGTATCTTGCACGGTCTCTACATCCCACCTTGATTTCTTTGAAGAACCGGAAGGTAATCTATTAACATTATTATCAGTCTTAGTATCGATTATAGTACCTAATTTAATGAGAGGAACTTCTTTTGTTTTAATGTTATTGTCCTTAAAGTCACTTAAATTATCTTTAATACTGCCGGTAATAGAGGAATTTTGTACACACTTATCATCAGCACTGACTTCCGAGTTAGAATGTGTTTCATTTGAGGCTTCTTTTTCCTCATTTCCCGTGAGACATTCAAGTCCACTGCCTTCACCATAAAAAAAAATTACATCTTCTTCAATTGTTTCGCCTACAATTGGGTTTTCTTCCAAAGTATTATTCTGTTCCTTCATTTCACTGTTTCTTTCCCCTATACACTCATTTTGTTTTTTTAGAAGAGATATATAGTTTTCATATGTCTCTTCGTTTTCTTCACCCAAACCTTCACCCTGCACTTTCATAACAGGTTCTTCTATTGCTTCTCCAACTACTGATTCTTCATTTAATTTTTTTATTTTAATTTTCAGAATTTTTCCTTGGGATTCTTCATTATCACATTCAGGTTTAGACCTTTTTAAATTCCCACTCATTAATTCGCTTAAATTTTTAATTCTCAATAATGGTTTTGGGTTTTGTTCCTCATTTGTACAATTGTTTACAGATTTCTTCTCCGATAAATGTTCTTTATTTTCTATTTTCGTATCTTCCTTTTTGGCACTTGACACTTCTTCATTCTCCTCATTCTTTTTATCTTCTTCTGAAATGGGTTTAGTGTCGGAGTCGGTTTGACCAGTGTCAATAACTGGTTTTTCTGATAAACTATTACTATCTTCATTTACTGCTGAGTCAGAACTGGATTTTGAATCACCATCGGTTAGTCTCTCTATTAAAGAAACTAAACTATCTCGGTCCCTAAAAATATTCGTTAGCTAACTTTCTATCGATATTTTGTCATACAACAAATATAATTAACCAATAATCCAAACATGAAACTTATTCATCAAATCTATTGCAACAATAGTTCAGAATTTCAAGTGGTATATACAGGGTGATTCAGTCATAATGTTATTAATTTTAAGACAAGATAGAGAATAATGAGCATAATACAAATACGCAATTTTAAAAATTTAAATAAACCGTTACATAAATAGTGAAATAAAATCGATACTAACTAGGTTAAATTATTAAGAGGCTGAAACGTTTTTGTATTTAAATACAGACAGCAATAAAAAAATCCTGTTGTCAACAAAAAACAGTCCAAGACATACCTATTCAGTGATAAATAATTCGACAAACCGAGTAATGACCCACCGTATTTAGGTCAATAACCTTGTTTTTAATGTATATGTCAATGAGAAGCGCTGCAAAGTTGCAAAACCGTTAAATAATAACAGAAATAAACAATAATTAAATTTACATTTTTATAAACACCTAATGTAGTCAATAGGAAGTTATGATATTTTATAATAAATGGCAACCGCAATAACCAGCGCCAACATCAGATAGGCTGTAATTGGCACACCCGTTACAGCTAAAGAGTTGGAAATTCCAGTTTAATACGTTACTGGCGGAATAAGTCGAACATTGTTCGGGTCCGTTTTCCTATGCAAGCGAGCCCGCTGTCAACTGCATCTGGAACAGATGCATGTGGTCCGCCTTCTCTTCCTTCTTCATCCATCAGTCATTATTTTCGCATGGTAGAGGTTGGTGAATTTCGTGTGTTTGTGTCGCCAGTGTAGTTTATAATTATTATTAATAAAATCTGCTATTTACCCAAATAAAAATGCAATTCATTCTAGCAAGTGAAGTAGTGAAAGACCGCAGGCAGTTGTCTTCTACTAAACGGAGCCATGGAAAAATTTACAGACATTTTAATAGACATTTGCGGTTGTGTTTTTGTGTGCTACTGTGTTATTCGGTATCTACATGATCGTCTGACAAGGCATAGTATGGGTTTACACATTTAGACATTCCTACACATTCAACAACATTATTTCAGTCGAGTTTCTCATATATTGCTTGTAAGATAATAAATGCACTGCCTGATTGCCTTGATATGACGATCACTCGATTTAAAAGGTATGTCAAACGTGAATCACTATATTCGTTGTTGTAAAGTTCTGTCCTGTCAATGTTTGTCTATGTTTATCAATAGTTAGCATACTGTTATTTAGTCACTACTAGTTAGCATACTGTTAATTAGTCACTACTTGTCCCTCATTGACGGGTGAGTCAAGGACGATATTAGTTTGGAACAACTTTCAGCCGACACGGTGAAGTTGAAAATCGTCTGTCAAGATGAACTCTCACCGTTTAAGTGTTCAAATAAACTTTTGTTTTATTGTGATGTGAATTTTAATCATTAACTGTATTTTTAGTCATGTATTCTTTTGTATTCGTTGTATAATTTACACTTAATAAACTCTATTCTATTCTATTCTATCCAGTGATCATGAGTAATGGATTTAATTCTGATTCAAGAACATAACTAAAAGGTGACAAAGAATAGGTGTTTTTATCTGAACTTATTTACTGTTATATAACATTCTATGGAATGTCAATTTACAAGAAATGAAATTTTCAATTTTCGTAACTGGCATTATTGAAGAGACGAAAATCCTCAAATAATAAGAAAGCATGACTTTCAACACAGATTATCACTATCAGTAAATTTATGGGGCGGTATTGTCAACAACCCGTTAATTGGGTCGTTTGTTTTTCCCAAACGTCTAAATTCTAAATGCTGACAACTATTTGTTATTTTTACAAAATGAATTAAATACTCTTCTTGAAGATGTACCACTAAATGTAAGGCAAAATATGATTGTGCAAATGGACGCAGCTCCAGCACACTATGGAAGAAACGTACGCAATTGGCTGAATACGAATTATCCAGAAAGATGGATTGGACGAGATGGACCTATTGCATGGCCATCTCGCTCACCAGATCTATCGTGTCTAGATTTTTATCTTTGGGGCTACATGAAACAACTGGTGTACCGCGATGATATTAATTACAGAGAAAGTTTGATAGAGAAAATTGATGAGACAACGCTTAAGATAAGGCAAAATTTACAAGAATTTAAGCTGGCTAATTCGATAATTAGGTGCTCAGAAGCATGCATCAAAAGTAATGGAGACAATTTTGAGCAATTTTTATGATGTTTTATTAATAATTATTAATTAAAAAATATTTGAGTGATTTTTTTTTGTTATATTTGCAAAACTTCTTTTTTTTAAGTGTAAGAACCTTCACCTGCAAATATCTTTTTTTAAATAAAAATTATCATCTTGTTTATAAAACAAATCCTAGTTTGCTTTATTAACAATAGTCCATACAATACTTTGTTATAGAAACACCTAGATGTAGTTTATCTGTGCAAATGAATGTTATTGATGTAGTGACTGATAATGATATTGACTGTTATTGTTATGAGTAATTGATTAGCTATTTTATAATTATATTTATTTTAACAGTAATTTAAAGTTGAAAATATGTCATAATTTTTACTCTTATATTGTAAATAAACATTATTTTCATTGCATTTTTATATGTAATAGCTTAGCTGGTATATCACACTTTCACTCCTGGTGGGACACATACGTTCCGGTTTATATTTTTGATTTGGTATAAAATAAAATTAATACTAAGTTGTAATATGTTTTATTTTGTGTGCCAAGTTACATAATAGGACCTATATTTTTAAAAAATCAATATTTAAAAGTCGTAATTTGGTTGCACATGCCTTTCTGGGACATATATATCCCATCAGTAAAATGGTAGCATGCTTTTCCAAAATAAAGTCAGGGTTAAGATAAGGCAAAATTTACAAGAATTTAAGCTGGCTAATTCGATAATTAGGTGCTCAGAAGCCTGCATCAAAAGTAATGGAGACAATTTTGAGCAATTTTTATGATGTTTTATTAATAATTATTAATTAAAAAATATTTGAGTGATTTTTTTTTGTTATATTTGCAAAACTTCCTTTTTTTAAGTGTAAGAACCTTCACCTGCAAATATCTTTTTTTAAATAAAAATTATCATCTTGTTTATAAAACCAATCCTAGTTTGCTTTATTAACAATAGTCCATACAATACTTTGTTATAGAAACACCAAAGTGCATTGTACAATAAAAGGTTGAGGAAACTATTTACTTCAGAATTGAACAGAAAATTAAAAAAAAAAGAATATTTTAAGTCAATGGCGTACCATTTCATTGTTCAAAAAAGTTCAGTAACATTCCGCGACACGCGCTACTGGTAAGACTAAAAAATCACTTTCTATTACAAAGTATGCGCCTTCCATAGCTATCGGCACCTCTAAAATTTCATTATAATATCTACCACGGTTTTGAAGAAATTTAAGTTTGTCTTTTTTTTCCATTAAATTTTAACTAAATAATACAATTAGTTTCAAGATAATGAAAATGCCAGAAAAAGTAAATATTGGGCTATAATTTATATAGGTTAATTGAATGACAGTTACTTTCGGGACACCCTGTATAGCTTCAATACTCGTACGCATCATCAGAAAATTAGTAGCGATTGTTATAAGGTGATTTGTTTATGTTTTGAAAGGTAAAGTAAAAATTTTTTTTTCAATTTTCTGTTTTTATTAGGTCTTCCAAATACGTGGTTAAAATTAATGACATTATGAAAAGGACGCCCAGTTAATTTTGTTTTGATTTTTCATTTGCTATGTTTTCTTCTTATTAATTTTTATAAAATAAAAATAAAGTTTATACATTTATTTGCATTCTGCTTTTAGGTTTTAAATTTTCATATAACTTGAACCAGTATGCATGTCCAGATATATTAGCTTGTAATCTCCTGCAGCTAATTTATTCACATCATTCTTAAATTTAACGTGATAATCAAATTGCATTTCAAGAAGTTCCTAAAAAAATAATTAAATAGAAATATCAATCAACATTAATAAAGTTTATTGCATCTGTAATATTTTAAATGTGCATATGGGTTTTGAGATTGAAATTTTGTTCTTTATTAAAACTAAATAATACAATTAGTTTCAAGATAATGAAAATGCCAGAAAAAAGTAAATATTAGCAATTATTAATTACCAATTCTTGAGAGGAGATATCTGAAACGGTGCATCGTAGGAAAAAATATGTATGGAACTAATTTTATATTCTCTAATTTTAATGTATAAACAGTCCCCATTTTAAACAGAGATGATGAAGAAGACTTACAGCCCATTCCTACATCTGTGGAGACTGAGTTAGGGGCGAGGACTTTTAATATGTTTACGTCCTAATTTACGCAACCCATTCCTGCACCGAAAAATGTTCCCCCCTTCAATGTATGCTACCCCCCTATTTCGGCCATTCATTGACTAACCTATTGTCTTATGTAATGTAATTTTTATAAAATAAAAATAAAGTTTATACATTTGTTACACATTCACCTTTTTAGGTTTTAAATTTTTTCACATATAACTTGAAAATTGGTATACTTTTGCCTATTTATGTATGAATGTACAATATATTAGCTTGTAACCTCGATAACAAGTTTTCTTGAATTTTAGGGTGTTCTCTTAAAAAACATTATTTTTAACCAAAAAATTCAAATTGCTGTAACTTCTGCCCCAATACAGATAAATTAGCATATTTGTATATATTCTTGAATGAAATTTGTTACTCTAAAATATTTTTTGTGTAAAACAAATAACCGAGAAGTTACCAGGAGAATTATGACAAAAAAATGTAATTCTTTTTTTAATTACCAATTCTTGAGAGGAGATATCTGAAACGGTGCATCATGGCAAATAAATGTATGGAACTAATTTTATATTCTCTAATTTTAATGTAAAGCAATTTTCGTTGCAACGCACCATTAGGGTACCCTTCAACCCCTCTCCTCCTTGAAGCGGACGAGTTAGGGGGCGAGGACTTTTAATATGTTTACGTCCTAATTTACGCAACCCATTCCTGCACCGAAAAATGTTCCCCCCTTCAATGTATGCTACCCCCCTATTTCGGCCATTCATTGACTAACCTATTGTCTTATGTAATGTAATCCATAAATGGTCAACACTATATAATATTATATTCAATATATGTAGTTTAAATCTAAATTTATTTTGGAATTACCAAGACAATAACATGAAAATTCATACGATTAAAGGTATTATTAATTATAACTTACCTTGAGAACTCTTATTTTTGAGGAAAGCTTAGCCTTCTTGAACCCAAAACGTTCAATCTCCCATGCATCTTGGGAGCTAAAGTTGTGACATATACTGACTAACGCTTTTTCCCATTTGTCATTTTTTATAGATCTTTTCACTCTTCTTAACACATTTGAATCCATTTAAATACAAATAAATACGTTTAAATAGCAACAAATATATTTAAATACAATGAAATAGCAAGTACATATTATTAAATACTTCATAAATAGTACTCTCTGTGGCATGTACATAATATTAGGCAAATAGGACATGTAATGTTGGTACCGCGAAATGAATTGGGTGTTTAGAAGCGATTTGAATGGCGATCAAAAGTGAAATAGTTAAACAAACAAAATGCCGTGAATCGAGACGGAACTGGAAAAATGTGCAAATGTGAACAATCACATAAATTATGTAATTTTTCTGTAGAACATGGAAACCGAGGGGAAGGTTGCTCCACAAATAGGTGTACAAATCTAAAAAATGTATTTAGAAAATACAGATAAATACGTAAATACAATGAATACCTAATACTTTTAAATACGAATATTTACTTTATAACACATTTGAATCCATTTAAATACAAATAAATACGTTTAAATAGCAACAAATATATTTAAATACAATGAAATACTTTTAAATAGAAATAAATATATTCAAAATATTGTCACAGAATTTGCCCCACTCACACCCAATTCGACGACTGTGGTACCGCGAAATGCTAAGATTGCCCCGATCGCCCCTACACGATTCTGTTAAACAAACAAAATGCCGTGAATCGAGACGGAACTGGAAAAATGGGGAAAATGGTTCTAGAGGTACTAGAAAATACCTGGAATATTCGTTTTGGGTCTATAAAAGAAGAATAAACGACCGAGTTAGTCAGTCTTGTATTACAGTTTGAATTGGAGTGTTTAGAGCGATTTAGATAGCGATCAAAAGTGAAATAGTGTTTAGTTGAGCTGTAAGTAGAATGCAGTAGTGTATAGAGCAATTAATAAATATAAGTGATTAATTAACGGATTGTTTTTCTGGCAGTAAGAAAAAGACGGGTTAGGAAATCCGTGACAATATGTTTAAATACAAATATATTCCACTTTGATTCTGTTTGTCTACTTCATAGATATTGTCACAATTTTTCTGATGCTATTTGCTCTATTTCAAGCGTTTCAACCAATTCCATCAAGCTAAAAATACAAGGTGTCCTTAAGTTGCGTGGACCAGCGAACCACTCTAGATTTTTCAGATATGATTTATGCTAATTTATCTATATGCAAAAATGTATCGTTAAGGTGTTAGGAAGCGCCAAAGTTTTGAGAATATTTCAATAATTGGTTATAAAATGAGAAAACGTTGAACGATTAAAATTAAATTTGTTATATGAAAATATATGCCTTATATTGGATACAACAAAACGTTGAACGATTAAAACAAAATTTGTTATATGAAAATATATGCCTTATATTGGATACAACAGTTCAAAATATATATTTTTTTATGTATTGGGTATCTGATTGTCACAATTTTTCTGATAAAAGCTAACACTTTTTTAAGTAAATTCTCTCCAAAAATGTTGATAACTTGTACCATTTAGACCACAGACCATGTTTAGACGCAAACAATTATTTTTGTGCAGATTAGCTACCTAACATTTACTGTAAAATGAGGAGTATCATTGCACATGAACTTCATTCCCTTCTTATTAGTAATGGTCCATTTTATAGTTCAACGGATAAAATAGTTGTAAGAAATTCAGGTACATTTATCCGTTTGAAGTGGTTACTGGGCCAATTAAATCCCAGTGAGAATACTAATCACAAAATTGGGACAATACAAAAAAAAATATATGAATATATGAATATTTTTTTAACTAAGATATCCAGTTTAAGGCATTAAAAAGCATTTTACCAATATATTTTCATAACACATATTTAATTTTAATCGTTCAAAGCTTTCACGTTTTGTAACTAAATATTGAAATGTTTTCAAAAGCTTTGGCGCCCTCTAATACCTAACGGTGCATTTTTGCATACAGGTAAATGAGCATAAATTGTCGTACCTATCACCTTAAGAATCTAGGATGGCCCGCTGCTATATAGATTTCCGTTCTGTAGCTTGCGCTTTGTTCAAACAGATGTTCTGCACGTCAATAAACAAACTGTGCTAACTCATTATATTTTCATCAACATATTTTAGAAACTGCAACTGACAGTAATAAAACTATATACTACACTAAAAGTTTGCATTATATATTGCACTAAATTGCAAAAAGTGATTGTTTTTAACACGACCAAATATCGAAAATTACGTTGACAATAAAAACAACTGTGTAACGTCAGCCGTGACGTAAGACGTCTGAATTCTTGATGCGAGTATACAAATAACTTTGTTCACACAATATACAAGTCAGTTTCCAATTGTCAAGTGCATGCGCATTTTAACTAAAACAATCCATTTTCAACCTTACGCAGGCAGTCAATAAACAAAGTGTGCATGCATTGAACGATTGGAAACGGTTTCCAACTAATGTGCGAACAGGGCTAGTAAAGTTTGAGCACAGACCATTGGACAAAAAAGTTTGAGTTGAAAGAATGTAAATGTAAATATCACTTTTAATGTAGCATTAACTAGAAAATTAGCTAATACCAATTAACCAAACTCTACTTCAGTATTTTGACATAGTATAAAAATACGAAATATATGTAAGTAATGGGAGGTTCAGTAGGCTGAGAAAAGATTTACCAATATTTCTGACAAATTGTTTTACAAGTACTGTCAAAATTGACAAATTTTGGCGCTGATGATTTAAAGCCAATATTAAAACCAACAAAAAAACCATTCACTTTTCGGTTTCCACCACTGTACATTCAGTTTTAACCTCGATTTTACAAAATGAAAGATCAAATGTTTCAAAAATAAAATATGGTTCTACGCAAGCAAAACAATTATTTAAATAGATTTAATTACATTTAAATGCATTTTAATAGAAATAAATCCCGATAAATATTTATAAATACACATAAATACATATAAATATGGATAGAGATAAACATTAGCAAATACAAATAAATACATTTTAATCAGCATACATACAAAATATACCTATTGGCGATGATAATGTATTTGTAAATAGGTGTACAAATTTGTCAGTGACCTTCCCCTCTATGGAAACATTAATAAAAAAACATTCTCAAACTTTTAACACATACTTAAGTATATTTCGTAAACATGTTATTCCCTTCTATAAGTAAGAAATATAATCGGGATAAGTAATATTTTTTATTGTAATATGAATGTTTACTCCTATTAAAAGGTATGTCAAAGCACAGACAACCCCTGAAAAAATTCAAGATGTGATTCTACATAAGAAACATAGGTCCGGAAATGCATCCTAATGGAAATAAAGGTTGTTGAAATAGAAATTTTATTTTCGTGTTCTTAAGAATAGATCAATAATTAAAGCCCTACAGTGCTCTTAAAATCGTAAACGCCCTAATCTAACAAGTGAGGAATATCGGATGATAAAAAATGTGTATCAAGGGATAGTTGAAATGAATATTATAGTTCATTAACAAGAGTGTGTGTGAGTAGTGCATATCATGCAATAAAAAGTGGCAATGAAGAATATACAACTGCAAACCAGAAAATAGTGAAAACTCGTAGAAGGAAGAAGTAGATAACAGTCACAAAATACGCGATTCGTAGAACAATTGATGGATGGTATTTTGAAAATAAAATTCTGACAAAAATTCAGATTGCTATCACACAGGATGTAACTTTGCCTAGATTATCTACAATAGTGCTTTTGCAAATTATGCATGACATGAACTTCCATTTTATAAAACAAATTCAAAAGAGTATGCTGATAGAAAAAGACAAAATAGTGATTGGGCAAAGAAACTATTTGACAAATATTAGGTCGAAATCTGAATTGAAGAATATATTACATAGTCTAAGAGCCAGTGGCGGCAACCTATAAGTAAATGATTATACCTGAAATTTTGCACAGTGAGTCTCTTATACCTATCACTCATGAGGTGATGACTCGCTAAGCCCGGCGAGGCCGACCCAACTGTTACTCAGGTGCGAGAGGTATGAAAATTTAACCAACTTCGTTATTAAATTAACAAAGCTGCCGTTTGAAAATTTTAAAATTATATTACTACTATCTGCACAGACCCTCATATTAACAGAATATAACGTATGACTAAACATTTAAATAAATCAAATTTTATTTGGTCTGAGTTTATTACAAAAACGTGAAAGTGAAAAATTTTTCATAAAAAACAAAAATTATTGGATTAGTAATCATATTTTTTACAATACACCATTGTTACATTTCAATAACAAAACATCGGACCCACTGTTTTTTAAAGAATGATTTCTACATTTGCAGACCCTTTGTGATAAAAAAAAAATCCGAAATAAAAAAGTAAAATAAGGAAAGCTCCCCAACATATAGATACAGTTTTTTTTATTTTTCAAGAAGATATATATTTTTTAAAGCTGTATCATTATGAAGTTTTAAAAATGCAATATTTGTATGAAATTAAAATTTGAAAATGTGTAAAAAAGACTTGAAGACTTCACAGGCAGGAAAACCACTAGAGAATTGTGTACAAAATCCAGCCATTACTGGGAATTACAAAGCATCAGTGACGGCTGGTGAAATTTAGGTGTCATATCTTAATAACCAGACATGACACCCAAACCAAACTTTAGTATATATGTACTGTGGCTATATAGAGAACTTCAGTAGAAGGAGAACGATTTTGCAGTTTGCAAAAAAAAGTTAAAAAGAATGTGGGCCTCACCTAAGATTTCCAAATTGGCTTGTTTAAATTTCGAGAAATATTTTTTTTTCATAAACTAGACATAATTCTACCGATAGGTTTCAAATTTTATTAAAAAAAAAAAATTTTTTGTTAAAGTTGCAGCAGTTTGAAAATTAATATTGTATTTGTGATAGATACATTATAAAAATTTCAAAATGCTATAGTTATTTTTTAATAAAACTTGAAACCTAACCGTAAAATTACATCTAGTTTATGGGAAAAAATGTTACTCGAAATTTAAAGAAGCCATTTTGACAATTTGAGGTGAGGCCCAAGTTTTTTTTCAACTTTTTTTGCAAATAGTTCTTCTTCTACCAAAGTTCTTTATATGGCCACAGTGCCACAGTACATATAGGTACCCTAGTTTGGTTTGGGTCCCATGGCTATTGAGATATGGCCGAGAATATGGCATACCTGAAATCTCACCAGCCGCTACTGCAAAGCATTACTGATTTTAATACGCATAACTTGAAAGTATTGCAAGTAAATGAGGGAATTACTGATGAATTACTAGGAAATTTCTAGAATTACTGAAAAACATTTTTAACTGCTTATGCCTTTTTCTTTTAAATAATCAAATGCACAACTAGAAAAACAATTTTAATTAACATGTAAATGTTTTCCCTCGGTTTTTACTACTTATTAAAATTGCAGCTTTTAATTTTATATACTTTTTAAATTATTTTACTAATTCATGTTTATTTCAACTATGTTTATCTTTCACAAACTAGCTTCTTAAATGAAAAAAAAAATGCATACCTACTTAGATAACAACTTAAATAACAATAAGCTGTGTTTAGGTATTTAGCAACTTACCCACATCTAAGTATACAAAAACGATTTGTTAGGTGCACCTAATTCAAATTTATTTTTTCTAAATAATAACAAATAAATTAAAAACCTAGATTAATATCCAAACAAATAAATTTGAAAATTAGAAAATACTATAAATGACATTTACTTATTTGTTTTTATTTTTTATATACATATGCATGTAACTTGAAAAAAAAAAACAAATATGTATATAATGAAAAATATGTTATAATGTGTACTCATTATATGTAAGAATATTAAATAAATACGTAAGAAAATTTGAATAATTATAATAAACAAACAAATTTGTTGTCACAAATACAGGGTCATAATAAATGGGTGTAAAATATACGTAATTATTTACCTTCTTCAATATTTTCAAGTGAACCTTGTAGCTCTAAGAAATCTACGTTAGGTAAACCACACTGTGTTCCAAATTTTTCAAAAAAAGCACAGATAACAGCAAAATTTGGATCGCTTTCACAAGAAGCTTCATTATCAGACGCCATTGCGGCCGATACGTTTGACAGTTAGTCTACACAGAATTATCCTCACAAAACTTAGAAATGCACATTATCATATCTATCGAAGTAAAATAACAATAATGCAAGACATATATCACCGTTTTATTAATAATTAAAATATTAACACGGACAAAGTACACAACACTAATTCCACCTCACATCCATATTTCATTAAAAATTCAATTAAACTCTTCCTCTTCTTCAATTTTAAATACAGCACAGACACAGACTGTATTATATATTCTGTGGCACAGACTGTATTATATATTCTGTAACACGACCCGGTATTCACTGAAATGCACGATATGGAATGCGTTTAGTTCTGTTGCGCATCCAAAGAAAGATACAATGGTCGTCAGCTTAATTAAAGTCACCAGTTCCATGGTCCATTCTTTTCTAGTGCCATTTATTATACACCACAAACCTAGAAAAAATATAGACGGTGCCAGTGTCATATTGCCAGGGACCGCTAATTCATGGCTGCCCTAAAAGGTCCAAATCGCTAAAACTTATGTTTTATGCCAATTTACGTTGGTCGTATTGTAGCGTGAAGTTATTTGTTTACTGTGATTGGTCACATTCATGTCACATTCTTTAATGACATTTAAAATGACAGCAAGTTAGTTAACGTTGATTGAAATTTAGGGCTGTCCAAATTATTTTGCACACATTGTGGTCCTCGCCATCTAACCGATATGTCCACAAGCAGGTTGACTAACTATACTTTATAAACACTGTTTCTACTTGGGCTCTTGGGCAGGCAGCGTAGGGAAATTTATAGTAGAGTAGGGGAATTTCATACTTTGTCGTAGGGAAACAAATTTTATATGGTTAACATCACTGGATGGTCTTGTTTCTGACTTTCTGTTACTGTTAAGCGGCGTTTACATTACTCAACTTCTGATCGGTCGATCGAGTTGATCGATCTGAGGTCGTTCGATAAAAAGGTTTACATTTTAATCGTTGTCGGTCGACATTCTTATCGTTGAAGATGGCGCGTGTGAAACGTAAAGAAATTTTAAGTGTAACATCAGCAGTTGTAATTAATTTGTTAAACGAACTGAAAAATATAATTTGTCGGAAAATAAACCGAAAAAGACGTCGTTGGTGGGTTAGAGAGTGGATACATCTTCAGTTCCACTTTTACGGGATTTTATTATTTTATTTACTTCACGGCGATAAATTGTGCGAATAGATTTAATTTTTTCTTTCACAACAGCAACTGTCAATACCTCGAAATTCATTTGTTCTATTATTGCCTCTATCGCCCTTTTCTTCAAATTACAGTTTTTATATAAGTCACAAGAATTGGACCACAGACGTTCATTCTGTTGATAAAGATCTATAAATTTAATGATTTTACTTCCAGTCCGATTTAATTTAGAAATTTTTTCTTCTTTTTTTACGATCAACAACAGAAATATCTGTTTTAATCATAGACCTTATAAATCATGGACGCGCCCAAAACCGTTTTCTGCCTATACAAATCGTTGATGCTCAGATATGTGCGACAGAGATAGAGCTACTCCGGGCAAAAACCCACAGATCATTGGCCGAAACCACAGTATACTAAGCAATCAGTAGGGACACTCAGCTTTCCCGCTTCTTCCAAAAATCCACCATGTTGTTGGCGACTGACAGTTATTACTATAATGTCTCAATCTATACCTCAATTTACATGAAACTACACTGGATTACAACAGTTAATTAAGAGTTAATGCTAAATATTATAACTAAGAAACGACTTTGGTTATGTTTACCCCAAATTATTAGCTATTTTTTCGTATGTTCTGTGAAATCCACCATATTCTTGGCGACTTTTTCTAGAGTGGGGTATTTAAAAACTGCCAGACGTATTTCATTCATAAATTGTCTAAGATTCCGTACTGATTGCTTAGTATACTGTGGCCGAAACAAACAAAAACCGTAAATGACATACGTATGACATTTACGGTGACAGACCGACTCCTCCATTGTTTATGAGTTTTTAAAAACTATTGCTAATAAACACACTAAACACAACTAAATCACAAAAGGCACACAAATCATTAACAATATTAACAGGAAAGGTTTTGTCAGGTTATGTTTATATATTTTTCCGTCATAGAACATTTGTTTTTTCCCGGACTAGCTTCATCCCTCTTGTACACATCAGGACACCGGACCTCTCTTTCTAGGGCCGGTCCATGATTTATAAGGTCTATGGTTTTAATCGACTGTCAACTAATTCAGAAATGTTTAGACGGTCGCCTGCTAGTTGAAACCATAGATTACTTTACTCTTGTTGAAACGACCGAGTTGTTCCACCAAAAGTAGCCAAGTCACAATGTCAACTTCTAGTTGAACGACCGGTAGTCACCCAGTCTCAGTTGAAATCGGGTTTACATGGGCGATCGTAGGCGACTTTAAGTCGATCAACTTAGTCGTTCGACCAGAAGTTGCCTAATGTAAACGCCGCTTTATTCTGTTTCTGACTTTCTGGAGATATTCAACGAAACAAAGAAATTGGTATGGAAATTATGGAAATTGGTGACTGTGACATTGTAGCGCACCAGCCGCGTAAATTTCATTTCATTTAACGTTATAGCAACCCATGAAAACCACAGATTATGAAAACAAAACTCAGTGATTTGTGTAAATTGACGTTTGTGAAAATCATTGTCAAAAGTATTATTTAAAAAGCATTTTTAGTGCTAAGAAAAAATGCCAAGAACGTTTACAAACGCGGAATATGCATAGAAATCATAAAATATATATATTTTACGATTTCTATGGTATAACCCCAAATTGAACCTATAATCAAATAAATGAACTTTCTATTTTAAGAATTAAGACAATCAGATATTCTTTTCAATTTTACGAAAATTAAATACGTTGGTTGTTATAAATTTTATTTTTGGTTAGAAAAGATATTATGGTCATAGTTGTTTTACGCCATAATCTGCTAAATCGTAGGAGCCGTGCTTTATCAACAATTGCAACTAATCGGGACGCGTACTAAATTCTTGTTGTTGATCATGTTTTCTGTTTTATTCACAGTACAGTTTTTTCGAACCGTAAGTTTTTACAAAAAATATCAAATCATAGTTTGGTGCGGTAAGCGGTAACTGTTGAAATGCGTATGAGAATAACTATATAGGTATCTAGTTAATTAATTTTTGATTTTTGCGCTACAGGGTTAAGAATAAGCTGCAGATTAGAATATAGTTTTCAGTTTTGATGGTAAATATCTCCTTCCTAAAAATTAATTTAATAAATAAAAGTCTCTTCAAAATTTGAGAACTACCTATATATAGTGGAAAATGTAACATATTCTGATCTAGAATATCAAGTAGATGGTAGTTGTATCATATTTTGTAGGTTGTGCTTCCAAAGTTCTTATTCTGATTTTGGCTAATATTTATAATTTATTCGGAAACATTTTTTCGGACTACTATACGTTTACATATTTAAACAAAAAATCAAATCATCATAAGGGCGGGTACTACGATTTGGTAAACATAGGTACTGTTTATCTATGGATACTGTGCATAGACAGTCGGCGACGATTGTTAAGTTTTTCGTATGTGGACTAGTCCATTTCTGCTCTGCAGAGAGAAGATGGGAAAATAAGCTTCTTTCGTTTCTTTTTCACCTAGTGCTTTTAGTGCTTTTTCTGTGGCTGTTTCAGATCTAAATTTTTTCAGTAAGCGAGCACAGTCAGTATACCTATATAGTTTTTAGTTTTGATTGATTATTTTCTTCCTAATAATTAATTCATTTGATAAAATACTTTTCAAAATTTGAAAACTAATGGAAAATTCAACATATTATACTTACCTAGAGCTATCTATCGAGTAGAGGTATGTGGTGTAAATATATCGTACTTTTTAATTGCACTTGCAAAATTCTCATTCTGAGTTTGTCTATTGTGTATATAATTTCTTCGGAAAAATGTATCTTAGGAATATTTTTTTTACAGATAGGGGATGGGATGCAGCTAAACCGAGAAGAGACCAGCAGCAACGACTGCCAGAAACCTTGGTAAGTGCCTATTATTATGGCGTATTTCTTTTTTTGAAAGGGCTAGAGGCAAAAAGATTCACCTGATAAAGTCCTTAATCAAATAAACGCTTTCAGAAATTTCTTTTGGTAATACGTATAAAATATATTCAGTTTTTTTAACCCGGGTGAAAATTTTATGCTTCATTGCCCAAGTGCTGGGGTCTGATTAGACCCTAACTTTGAAATCATGAAAAAATCGGAATTTTTGTTACTCTTATTGTTATTTTTTCGCAAAAATGTCATACAGCTATTCATTTTTATAACTTTAAAACACAAAAATTTCATAAGAAGGAAACCTACTATTTATTGTATGATGAAAATTCATTTTCAAAAATAATAATCCTTAACATTAGAAAATATTTTGAAGACGGCAAAAAAATATTCATACTAAACAGTCAGCAACTGATGGCAGACGAAAGGAATATATAATAAAACTAGTTGTTACGTGTTGTGATTTTATTTAGGTTGGTTGTGATTTAAACAACTAATTCACTTCTAATTTCTCTATTATATCCAAATAATGAACAGAGCTGAACTATTTTATTAATTTTCTAAAATCTGTCAAAATTGTTATATTACGCTATTATGGTAATAAGAGCAGATCTCAGCATACAGAGGAGGCTAGACGTAAAATTCCAACATTACGTAATTGGCTGCAATTTATAAGTTCCCAACTTATCGGTTTATTTTGGATACATAAAACTAAATCGAAACCTTATTGCTTCATCGGGTTGATGTTTCGACAGTATTTATTATCTTCCTCAGGACTAAAAGACCCAGATTTCTACAACATATTTTGACAAACAAATTTCAAAAATTGTCAAAAACAACCATACAAAATGAATTTCACAATCAGGAAAAAACATAAAGTAATCGGAAAATGTTTATCTTAGCTAATAAAACTCAGATAAGCAAATAATTATAATAATTTAGAAATAATCCCAGTGTGGAAAGTACAGAATGCTTTTTTTCATTAGATAAACAACTATAAGAACATGTTAAATCTACCTACAAAGTATACAATTAATATTTTATTTCAATTTTAAGAAACTAATACAGTGTGTCCACAAGTTATACTCTCACAAAATGTTTAATTAGATTACTGTAAATTTTATAGAAGATGTTCTATATCTGTCTTCTTGTTGATAGCGTTGGTATGCTTATTATTTAATATCATTTCACTACTTTTATATATTCATTGTATACTTTGTACAATGTACATCTTTTCAGTTGTGCTTTTTTTATGATAAAAAGATAAGCATTTTGTATTTTCCACACCGGAATTGTTTTTGAATTATTATAATTAATTAAATATCACAGTACCACATATTATTTGAAATTTGTCTTTTTTAAACCAAAAGTATAAATAGTTAAGAATTAAAGTTACATATAATAATATGTACAGTGTTTTCACAATAGAAAAATAAAAGTCTGATTAATATTGTCACGGAATTTGCCCACTCACTCCTAAACCGACGACTGTGGCACCGCGAATTGCCTGAGATTGCCCCGATCGCCCCTACGTCATTCTGGTAAACAAACAACATGCCGTGATCGAGATCGGCCTAGAAAAATCGTGGAAACGACGAGAAGCGTTCCAGTCGTACTAGAAAATAGATCTAGAGATACTGGAATATACCTGGAATATTCGTTGGGTCTATATAAGAAGAATAAACGGCCGAGTTAGTTAGTCTTGTATAAGTCTTGTATTACAGTCTGAATTAAAGTGTTTAGTTGGAGATATCAAAGTGATTTAGATAGCGATTAATTAAATAAGTGTTTAGTTGACCTGTAATTAGTAGTGTTCAGTAGTTAATAAAGAAGTAATTTATTAACGGATTGTTTTTCTGGGAATAAGGAAAAGACGGATTGGGAAATCCGTGACAATTTGGTGTCGGAAGTGGATTTAGTTGGAAGTTTTAAAGAGCTTTCTGGAACCCTGTCCACAAAGTGGGATTTAAGTGGAAGTTTGAAGAACTTTCTGGAACCCTGTGCGCGGGTGGAATAAATACCCAAGTGTGATATATCACCGCACTCGTCGTGACTCAAGGAAGTGAACGGTGGTATTCGCAAAGGACAATCTCGAACATTCTAGAACTTTGTACAGGAGTGAGACGAATACCCAAGTGTGACATATCACTGCACTCGTCGTGACTCAAGAGTGAACGGTGGTATTTGCGAAAGACATTCTCGAACATTCTAGAACTTTGTACGGGAGTAAGACAAAGACCCAAGTGTGACATATCGCCGCACTCGTCGTGACTTAAGGAAGTGAACGGTGCTATTTGCGAAGGACATTCTCGAACATTCTAGAACTTTATACCGAAGTGAGACAAAGACCCAAGTGCGACATATCACTGCACTCGTCGTGACTTAAGGAAGTGAACGGTGTTATTCGCGAAGGACAATCTCGAACATTCTAGAACTTTATACCAAAGTGAGACAAAGACCCAAGTGCGACATATCACCGCACTCGTCTTGACTTAAGGAAGTGAACGGTGTTATTCGCGAAGGACATTCTCGAACATTCTAGAACTTTGTACGGGAGTGCGACAAAGACCCAAGTGTGACATATCACTGCACTCGTCGTGACTCAAGGAAGTGAACGGTGGTATTTGCGAAAGACATTCTCGAACATTCTAGAACTTTGTACGGGAGTAAGACAAAGACCCAAGTGTGACATATCGCCGCACTCGTCGTGACTTAAGAAAGTGAACGGTACTATTTGCGAAGGACATTCTCGAACATTCTAGAACTTTATACCGAAGTGAGACAAAGACCCAAGTGCGACATATCACTGCACTCGTCGTGACTTAAGGAAGTGAACGGTGTTATTCGCGAAGGACAATCTCGAACATTCTAGAACTTTATACCAAAGTGAGACAAAGACCCAAGTGTGGCATATCACTGCACTCGTTTCATTGTAAGGAAGGCAACGGTGATATCTAGAAATACATTCGTGGACATTCTAGAACTTTCCAAATAGAGTGCATGCCTGTAACTAGAAGCCAAGTCAATATGGATGCACAACTGGCAAAACTATTAGAAATGATGCAGACAATGCAAAAGAAATTAGAAGAGCAGGGACATAAAATGGAAGACCAGGCGAAGACGATGCAAGAGAAATTAGAAGAGCAGGGACATAAAATGGAAGACCAGACGAAAACAATGCAGGAAAAATTTGAAGAACAAGGGCATAAAATGGAAGATCAGTCCCAGATGATGCAGGAGAAATTAGAAGACCAGACGAAGACGATGCAAGAGAAATTAGACGAACAAGGGTATAAAATGAAAGATCAGATACAGGCAATACAACAGGAAATGAGGGATCAGACGAAAGAAATGCAGACAAAGTTAGAGAAATTGGAGAATACACTAGAAGAAAAACTAGAGGAGCAGTCATATAAAGTGACACAACTAGAAGACAAATTAGAGGAGCAGTCACATAAGGTAGAAACACAAGTAGAAGAGAAAATGTTAGCACAAAAACAAGAAATAGACGAAGAAATAAACTTGGTTAGAGAAACCTGCGAAGAGCTTCGACATAAATTAGACAAGATAGCAAAGGAGGGCGTAATCAAATCAGAAGGACCTGTTATCCGAACTCAGAAAACGAAGCCTCCTGAATTTGACGGCAAGGTCTCCTGGAATGTCTATCTACGTCAGTTCGAAGCAGCAGCTGCGGCAAACGAATGGTCTGACTATGAGAAGGCTACAGCTCTGATAGTTGCTTTACGAGGGGAAGCTCTTGACGTTTTACAAGGAGTTCCTGCTGGGCAGCAGAGTAACTATGACCTTCTGAAACAGCATATGGAAATGAGATATGGGGATAAGCACCTGCAGCAAGTGTACCAGGCACAATTGAAAAATCGTCACCAGCAGAGTGGAGAGAATTTACAACATTTTGAGACAGACGTTGCCCGACTGGTTCGATTGGCATATCCAACAGCCCCGTCCGAATTTGTAGATCAGCTCTCCATCCAAGTCTTTATCGACGGCCTAAGAGATTGTGAAACCCAGCAGGCACTACGACTCGCTAGACCTAAAACGTTGAATGACGCTCTTTCACATGCACTGGAATTCGAGGCAGCAAAAATGGCGTCCGGTAGACATGTTAAAGTGCGAGCCATCAATAATAACACCGATAGTATGGCAAATGGAGAGATAATAAGGACGCTGAAGGAGATTGTTGATAAGTTCAGCCCAACTACTAGGACAAAGAAAGAACAATCTGATAGTCGAAGAGATCGCCTTGTTCAATGTTGAACTGTGGACAGATGGGACATCTGAAGAGACAGTGTAGGGCCCCGGTCGCAGATCAGCAAAGGCGCGTCTCTCAAGCGGTAGCCTCCAGGGAACATGTTAAAGTGCGGACTATCAGTGATAACAGCGATAGTATGGGAAATGGAGAGATAATCAAAACACTGAAGGAGGCCATTGATAAATTCAGCCTAACTACCAGACCAAAGAGAGGACAACTTGATAGCCGAAGAGGTCGCCCACTTCAATGTTGGAACTGTGGGCGAACGGGTCATCTAAAGGGACAGTGTAGGGCCCCAGTGGCAGATTGGCAATGGCGCGACTCCCAGGCAGGCAGGAAACATGGAAACGCAGAAGCCCTTTCTAGTCCTACCAACAACAACAAACACTGTAGTAGTCTTGAAAGGAAAGAGGATATATCATCAGTTCCTTGTAAGGTGGTAGCAGCCCAACCTGAAGACAGATGGAGTTCAGCGGCGATTCGGGAAGACCAGCAAGCTGACTGTGACATCAAGCCCTTACTAGACTGGAAAGAAGCCAACAACCGACCCTCGTGGGCTGAAGTCAGCAGTAAAAGCCCAACATTAAAGAGTTATTGGGCTCAATGGAATTCCTTGGTGTTGGAAGACGGTGTTCTAAAAGAGCATGGGAAAACAATGACGGAACGGAGGTGAAGAAGCAAGTACTACTCCTGAGGTCCCGGGTCAAGGAAGTGCTGCAGGAAGTACATGGAGGTACTGGTGGTGGACATTTCGGTATCAATAGGACTCTACAGAAGATTAGGGAGCGTTTCTACTGGTTGAGCTGTAGGACGGATGTAGAAGATTGGTGCCGAAAATGTGACATATGTGCAGCCAGCAAGGGACCGAAGACCCGTTCCAGAGGCAAAATGCGCCAGTACATCGTAGGTGCACCGTTCGAGAGAATTGCCATTGATATCGCTGGCCCATTTCCGAAAACTCAAAATGGAAACCGATATCTGTTAGTCGCCATGGACTACTTTAGTAAATGGCCGGAAGTATACCCTCTTCCCAATCAAGAGACCACGACCGTAGCAGAAGCCCTAGTCAACAACCTGTTCTGCAGATTTGGTGTGCCCATGGAACTGCATTCAGATCAGGGCAGAAATTTCGAATCAGGTGTGTTCCGAAAGGTTTGCGAGCTTATGGGTATCCGGAAAACCAGGACCACCCCACTGCATCCCCAGTCAGATGGTATGGTGGAACGCTTCAACGCCACACTAGAAACCAATCTGAGGATGTTTGTGAACGAGAACCAAACAGACTGGGACAAGCTCATTCCACTCTTCCTGTTAGCTTACCGCTCAGCTATCCATGAAACTACTGGGAAGACTCCCGCAAGGATCATCTTTGGAAGAGAGCTTCGCCTTCCAGCAGATTTGGTATTTGGTCGTCCTGCGGAACAGCCCACCGAGCCAGACACTTACACCCATGAGCTAGAACGAAGACTAGCAGCCGTACACGATCAAGTCAGATCTCGAATGCGACTAGAGAGCGATCGCATGAAGACTCGATACGACGTCCGGGCCAATACAGTCGGATTCCAACAAGGTGACCTGGTGTGGCTGTACAACCCCACGCGGAAGAAAGGAAGATCGCCTAAACTACAGAACCGTTGGGAGGGCCCCTACACAGTCATTAAAAGAATCAATGATGTCGTCTAACCGAAACAGAGGACTCCCAGGAGTAAGATTAAGGTCGTCCATATGGAGCGTCTGTCCCAGTATAGAGGTGTATCCGATCGGGACGATCGGTCCTAAGGAGGGGCAGTGTCACGGAATTTGCCCCACTCACTCCCAAACCGACGACTGTGGCACCGCGAATTGCCTGAGATTGCCCCGATCGCCCCTACGTCATTCTGGTAAACAAACAACATGCCGTGATCGAGATCGGCCTAGAAAATCGTGGAAACGACGAGAAGCGTTCCAGTCGTACTAGAAAATAGATCTAGAGATACTGGAATATACCTGGAATATTCGTTGGGTCTATAAAAGAAGAATAAACGGCCGAGTTAGTTAGTCTTGTATAAGTCTTGTATTACAGTCTGAATTAAAGTGTTTAGTTGGAGATATCAAAGTGATTTAGATAGCGATTAATTAAATAAGTGTTTAGTTGACCTGTAATTAGTAGTGTTCAGTAGTTAATAAAGAAGTAATTTATTAACGGATTGTTTTTCTGGAAGTAAGAAAAGACGGATTGGGAAATCCGTGACAATATACTAATATCTTAAAATTTTTGCGTTATATAATATGTACAGTGTTTTCACAATAGAAAAATAAAAGTCTGATTAATATACTAATATCTTAAAATTTTTGCGTTAATTCTTGATGAACTCATTCCATGCATGCAAATACTGTCTGCAGTTTTCATACTGCGCTTTTTACACAAATAAGTAAATTCTACAATTATTATAACATCAATAATTTAAATAAAAATACATATATGTATATATAACCTGTTGGATTCACTTCTGTTGCAATTATACATTGTGTCCCAAAATAGAAGGACATACCATTAACCACATATTCTTTGGACAAAAAAATGCGACATTCCTTGTGCCATTTTTTATTTGGGTGTCCTTGTTTCAATATACAGGGTGTTAAGCCCAAGTAACATTTTCAGTTATAATTTTATATCTATATGCCCAATTAGTTGGATTACTGTCATAAAACTGTCGCTAATAGAAAGTCTCTACTATAGGTTGCATAGTCATTGTTTTAAGGTTATTTATATGACTAGTGAAATTTCATGTTGTATAAAAGTCATATAGTAGGTTTAAGATGATTACTTTACCGACTAAGCTAGAAGGTTTTAAAATGTCATTAAGAGGTTGTAAAGTGGTCACTGTCATCTACAATACAACGATTAATACAACTTCAGGAATATAGTTCTACTACGGTCGTTAGAAAAACTGATTTCAGAACATTATAACTTTATAGGAATATAGTTGTACGAAGGTAATTCAAATATGTTACAAGATATTAAAAAGACTTCCCGCATAACAGATTATTTTAATTTAAGCACAATTGTAACACGAGCTCTATACGACTCATATCATCATACACAATATGATTCATAAGACTCCAGCAAGAAGCAGCTTGTAGCAGTTTTTCTACCGTTTGACGTGTTAGTTTATGATTAAAGTTGTAGGATTATAAAACTTGGAATGAGTTTTACAAAAGATTGGTGTAAATATAAGTGCTCAGGAACTTATAGACGAGCAGTTAAAAGAAATGTAGAAAAAATACGAAGAGACAGTGTAATTACTCAGGACACATTTAAGGAAAACCCGGTTGCTGTTGATAATTGAAAATAATCACAATGAACTTGATAGTCATGTTCTTGGAAATTTCCTAACTGATCGAACTCAAACTGAAGCAGACTGGTCTATTGTTAATAACTGGAATATTGTAAGTGAAAATTACATTAATGAAGATGATTCCTGGCATTTTCAGTTAAATTTTGAAAATGAAGAATTTGATGACATTGAAAAGAACATAAATGTGCGTAATGAAATGAAAAAATGGGCAATAAACAACAATATTTCTCACATTGCCTTAAAATAGGTTTTGCAGATATGGAATAAGACTTTGCTTTTAGGAAATAATAATGTGTTAGCTAAAAGAATAATGGAAATTCATGGTATCCAAAAGGAAATTAATAATGAAAATGGAAACATTCTAAACTTAGTAAGAAATGTGATGACGTCGGATTAGAACCAGTTTATTGGCTTCCTAGAAGCATTACTTATATCAATGTTATTACAAAATCGAATTTGAGAAATTTATGATAAGCTCCAGCAATGAAAATAAATGGCTTTTGACAGTTAATAATGAAATTGTAGCCATGAAATATGTATTGTATGCGTCGGACCATAGACAAGTTTAACAAACATATAAGTATGAATTTTTCGTAAATCACATTACTTCCTCAACATTTAATATTTATTGTTTAGAGTGCAACGCGAATCCATCCAGATTGTTTACTGCGAATGATATTAAATGTAAGTTGGTGTGTATTAATGTTAATAATTCAGCTGTATTTTTTCCTTTACTTCATACTTTGTAAAATTTGATTTAGATAAGTTAATGGTTTACATTACTTAGATAATGATGAAATTTGAAATAGAAAATATTTTCCTATAAAAGTAATATTAAATTGACTGAATTTTTGCAAAAGGTATGTATTTTAAGACCGGGTAGACCATTCTCATTTTTATGACTAAATGGTCATTTAAATTACTTATTAGTCTTATTTATAAAATGAATACAAGACAGGGTTGTATTTTTTAATAATAATATATAGATAAAATGTATTTAGTTTCTCAATTTATTTATTTTTCACATTAAGAAAGTGTATATATTAATAAAACTGTTTATAATAAATGTTAATAATTATAAAGTATTTGTTTAATTTATTTTTTCACATGTGTTTTCGGTATGTATGGGTAAATTTTTATTTATTATCAAAGAAAAGTAAAGAGATGAAAGAAGAACATAAAAAATAAAAATGAAAATACATTTCACGCATATGGAGAAATAATTAGACATTAATACTAATCATTGCAGCCATTGAATCTATCTCTTCGTTAGCTTGTTCGTAGGTGACATAACTTGTGCGCTTCTACTGACATGGACATTTCTTCCAGGTACTATTGGGTCAGCAATATTATCGGTTTTTGATGTGGTAGGCCAATATAATACACCGCTCTTCTCCCAACCTGATGGGACCACCGTCAGTTTTGTTAAACCATTTTCGGTAGTTTGAACGATCTTAGAATAGCTCGACATGGTTATAAAACCACTGCAATAATAACCTGCAACAAAAGTTTTTTTAGAAATTACTTAGTATTTAATTTTCATTAACTCTTAAAGTAAAATCAAAGAATTATAGTTTTAATAGATTAAGTGAAAATGTCATAAACGGAGATTCTATAATTATACTGTAGTAAAGCTAAACAATATTTTATTCGAACTTTAAATTATCTTTCCGCACGGTCCATTTATTACCAAACTTTATCTGTTTCGCAAGATTTTTTAACTAAATTAAAATATTTACTACTTACTGTACCATATATGTGACTCACAATAACAAATAAAATTGTAATGGCAGATTCGAATTACTATTGACTGATTGAAAATGTTCCTTTAGTTTCAAAACAAAACGCAAGATTTTAAACGCAAGACGCAAGAGATATTAAAGATATTTCTAGAGACGGCCCTGACTATACATAACCTCAATATACAGATATGATTGATGATTTCATATTTTCGAACTTTATAACTTACTAGTAGTATCACTTAAGTTTTACAACTACTAAGTCATATGAGCACTATCGGCCATATTTATTATCAGAATTTCAACTCAATTTGGTAGCCATCTTTAATCGACAAAACTACTAAAATTTTCAAATTGATTATTATTATTATTACACAGTAATTTATGTGAAAAATATATTATTTCGATGTTTTTAGTAATGCTTTATCAATCTATGTACACGGTAACACTTTGAATGCAAAATTTAGAAAATATTTATTATACAGATTTTATTTAATTATATTTAATAGTAATTATTTTGAAGGCGAGTTGTACATTTTCGAGCTATCTTCTTTACATTCACAGTAAATATAAATCTGCAATAGAATTTGGTCGCTACAATCAATCAATCAATCACTATGTAATAAATAATATACTATATTTTTTACTTACCATAGATTGTGAATAAACAAATGTCTTACACGCACACACTAACACAATATGACTTTTAAGTTAAGTTTTTCTCGACCGAATGAAATAGACAACATACGTCAAAATCAGACTGCTGGTTGTATTTAAGCCATATCAAACCCTTCTAACCTTATGAAGACTTTATCATGCCTTCTATATGTCAATATTACGTTTCATGTTTACAACTATGTGGTAGTATAAAGGTTTTAATAGAGGTCTTCACAACTTTATAACAGCTTTTATGATATTAAGGTGTCTTACAATTCATACGACTTAATGGTCCTACAGAAGTCATATCTGATCAAGTCATATAAATGTTGTCCAGGGAAGTCATGAAAACTGTTTTCCAACCGTCCAAATTCAGTCATAAAGGTATTGTAAACCAGTCGATACGTCTAAACACAAATGGTTTAATTGGTCGTAACTACGTCTTTAAGTGTCTTATAAAACTTAAAATGTTACTTGGGAGGTTACATTTTAAAAAACTATTTTTGTTAATAATCCCATTATTTTGTAAGATACACAATTGAAATTTTGCATGTACTTTTATTTTATTCCGGCATACATATCATGTAATTTTGGTGAAAAATATCGCAGGGCCAATGGAGGTAACTGAGAGATGCAGTACCCCCTTCCCCTTCCAATTATTTATTATTTCTAAATACGCCTATGGAGCTTTTTTCTTTTGTAATTTTTTGTTTAAATGCTCCGTTTTGGAGAAAAACGGCAATTTGTAGTGCCCATAAATCTATCATTCACTATCATTTTCATGTGAAACTGTTTGTGGATATACCTATTATTACAATACCTTGGCAACTTAGCAAATCGTAATAAGTACCATACTAATTAAAACAAAATGAATAATTTCTAAATTTTAAAAAATGTAACTTTAACACCCTGTATATTGAAATAGGGACGCCCAAATAAAAAATGGCATAAGGAAAGTCGCAGTTTTTTTTGTCCAAAAAATATCTGGTTAATGGTATGGCCTTCTATTTGGGACACCTTTTATAAAATGTGTCTACCAATTCGTTTTTTTTGTTTGACATTATACATATGCAGTAAACTCTTCTAGATTCCTAAAATACAAAACTGATTCATTAATTTGAACTATTATCAGTTAAATGATTTAGTAAATTATGTATAAAGAGAACACTTGTTCATTTGGACACATAGGGCACATTATCCGTTTCTTCCGTGTTGATTGTTGTTCTACGTGAACCACAGAGTACTTTAATATACCTAAAAAAAAATTAAATTAAAAATTGGCTTACATTTCTGCTTGCACATCATCTCGGTTAAGCTCCAACGAAATTATAGTCAATTTTCGATAAATGTTATTGAAACTGAAATAAATATAGTTTAATGTTAACAAGAGTAAGATAAGTTCAACTTCAACAATGTAGTTCAATAATATTGTGGTATAAATTCAATAATATTGATCAGTCCTGTGATAATTAATTTTTTATTTTTTAATTTAACCGTGCTCTTCTGCAATGATTGAAGTGTAGAAGAAAAACAAACCTTTCTATAACAAATATTTCTATACTTATTTTTATCAGGAATGAATGGATTATTAAAATTATTTAACCAATAAAATCCAAAGTGGCTTACTTACCTTCATAAACATGATTTTTCTACATACTTTGTAAAAGTAAGGAGTCAAATTTAAATGTGGATTTTATTTAAACCTTTGTGTGTAGGTTTATTCAGATATATTAATTATATTATTAAAAACTTACCTAAGCAATGATCTTTCAGTTCTTAGAAAAAGTTTCTTGATAAACATTCTAAAAATTAATCTTAACACGTTTAAATATGCAGGGAGCGCATTTGCCAAAACAGGACAGTCGATCAGTATGTAATAAAAATGGTTTAAGAAATGAAGATATTTGCTAATAAGAATGCAACCTTTAGAAAATATTGAAGTTATTAAAATACCGGAGGATACGAAATGCTAATTTAAAATTACGGCGTAAAAAAGAAAAGCAATGCTTGGTATGCCATGAGAAAATGATTGTCCTTAGTTTCCATAGCAGCCGTAAATGTAGATCAACTGTCAAACTATACCTATGTGTTAAGATTAATTTCCCTAATTTTTAGAATATTTATCAAGAAAATTTTCCTAAGAACTGGAAGAGCATTACTTAGTAAGTTTTTAATAATATCAGAATTAATGTACCTACAAACAAAGGTTTAAATAAAATACATGTTTAAATTTGACTGTTCGCTTTTACAAAGTAGAAAAATCATGTTTATGAAGTTCTAGGTAAGTAACAAAGCCACTTTGGATTTTATTGGTTAAATAATTTAAATAATCCATTCATTCCTAATAAAAAAAGTATAGAAATATTTGTTATAAAAAGGTTTGTTTTTCTTCTACACTTCAATAATTGTAGAAAAGCACGGTTATCACACTTGATATATAGGTATATGTGTTTCAATCGAGTCAAAATCAAGTATTATATCACCTACAATTATTGTAACGACTTGCAAGACACCCTGTATATTCTGTGATAATATGTTGTACATATCCCACTAAACATAATTAAATTTCTTCAATGTTATAGAAACATTTCTGTACTAGCTGTAATATTGCTCTCAGACTTATAATTAACTGTATGCAATGTCCCATGTTGCTTTATTCTTCAGGCTATAAACATTGCAGTGTAATGTTCCTAATGTATCACATTACTAGCAAATTGCATTTTAATTTCTATTAATATTGCACACAAGTCGCAGTGCAATGTTCTTTTATAACATTCCAGACACGGCATTTGCAATGTTGGGTACCTATTGATTTTTTTTTAAATTTAAATATACAGTATACACTACAGGGTGTATATTTTCTTCGGGATTTTATGACCAAGCATAAATTAGGAAACTATTATTCCCTTGCCCGTGGTGCCAATCATGCCAATTGCCAAAGCTCAAATCTTGTAGATATCCTACCAAAATTCGATTACACAGTATCAGGAGATATACTACTAGTTTGTAATTCTTGACGACTCCTATACCTGTACTGGTCGAACGGATAATAAACTATTATTATTATTATTATTATTATAAGTGGCGCCATCTGTCGGCTATTAATATACATATAATTAACTGAATCGTTTCGTGATTTTGATAAAAACGCATATTCCACAATTTTAAAGAATATTTATAAACTGGCCCGCTCGTTTAGCTGAAGCATAATATTTCTGAGAGTAACTATAGATTCAAAAACTAAATAATACCATATGAAAAAGATATGCAAATCCGTTGCAGAAATGTTGTAGAATTAATTTACCCTCAACATTTTTAAATAATATTATATTATGAAACATTGTTCAAAGCATTCCACAACTTTCATTAGTTATGTATCGTAATTCAACTCAAATTCAGCTGTATGCAACGTTGCACAGATATGCTGTAATGTTTCATGCTTAGTGGGATAGATTATCCAAAGTTCCCGCGGTAATGTTTAGTTCATCAATCCGTCTATTCAAATATATGGTGCTGAATTGTTACAGTTGTTACCAACTGTTTCATAGATATTGAATATTTTCTCTCTCTTTATATATCACACACAACACAAGACACCCTGTATATTGTTTGGTTTGTGATACTTTATGATGTGATGGTGATGTGTAAAAAAACGCAGTAAACGTACACAAAACGTACGATGCGGTCGCGGGCGGTTCGCGGTATAGGCGATAGTCTTGAATTGTGTATGTCCGATATCGATATTTGATAGTTATATGTGGGTAAGTTTGTTGATTATTTTATAAAATTTATAATCAAATTGAAGTCTCATAGCGAAAATTCGTTAACTGTAAAAATTTGGTATAACAACTGGGAATTGGGAATTGTATTATGTTTTCTGAAATACCTAAATGGTTTAATTACTAAACCATAATTTTCTCCATTTACCTATGTACTGGTTTTCAATATATGTCTACATTTCTGTATCATTCGCAGCTCTTTCTAAACGTATAGTTTTACTGCAAATGCGGATTCAGGTAGTTTTCAGTTTTGAACGTGAATGTCTCCCTTCCAAAAGTTAATTGATTTGATAAATACCGACTTCAAAATTTCAAAACTGTACTGAAAATTCAACGTAGTTATAAAGTATACTCTGTGATGTACATACTCGTATCAAACTGTTTTAATAAGTAGTATATTATTATAAAACTAATATTTTCGAAAATTGTAAACATTATTTTTTCATAATTCGCCTTTATGAAATTATCCCATTAGCCTTGACGGAGCAACGAGCGTCATGGCAGGTAATCGTGATTCGTGTTTTAGATGCAGTGTTGCCAGAGGTGGTACAATTGTACCAGATTTGGTACATTTTAAAGAGAAAAGTACAGTGGTACAACATTTTTAAAAACGCTAGCTTTTTGGTACAAAATGAATATTTGTGTAAAAAAGTTTTTATTATGCGTTTTTTTTTTTGAGACGTACTAACATGGAGTTTTGTTATTGGGCAACTAGTAGTAAACATTCTAATAAAAGGTATTAAATGTAACAGTTTATCAACCTACCAACCCTAACTCTTGTTCATGGTCTATTTTTGGTCTGTTCACTGATTTATTTCTGCGTGTTTCTTGATCTATGCATTTGTAAAATTTAAATTTCCCTAGATCCCCAACGACCCCAACTAGTATTTATTTTGTGTTATTGAAGTATGTGTATTGAACACAGTTTTTTTTTTCTTCTTTCAGTATTTATTTTATATGTATATTTTGGGACGAAATGAACTTTATCAACAACTTCCTTTTTTATATTATGTCAAAAACTATTCCTGCCCTACCTTGCGAGCACTCTATGAATTTAATATTAATGCCCTTGCTATTATGCCACCCAAATTACGGCAGTGTTTTAAAAATTGCTTCAATTGTTAGGGCTATTTTTTGTATTTATATAATACATTTTAAATATATTGAAAAAATAAACCGCCTCTAGGAATAGTCTAGGTTTATGAATACGATTTCTATTTTTACATGCAATTAGCTGTTTTTCATTTACTGGAGCTTTCAGTTAATTTGACCATATTTAAATAACATATTTGAAATCTGGTACAATCATTCAAAATCTGGTACATTTTTGTGGCACAGTTGGTACACAAAATTTAAATCGTCTGGCGACACTGTTTAGATGGCGCTGGGCGTATAAACAGACGCAGCAGTTGAAAAGTTATTATTTAATTATTTATATTTATAAAACTCCTTTATAGTAAATTAGTGCGGTTTGTGACAATTTTCATCAAATTATGTGCTTATTCAAAGTCGTTGGTGTTGGTCAGTTGGTGTTCTCCGCAGCTGGTCCTACAATTTAAAACAAGATCGTTAGAGCAACCAAACTTAGCTTAACAGGTATTTTTGCAAATTTTGTCTATTAAATAATTCCAGTTTATTTTATTAGCCATTACATCTATTAAGCTGTGTATGTATACGAGCAGGAGAAAAATGGGGCTATAGTTTACGTGGTGCGTTTTATTTATTTGGCGATAACCGGTTAAATTAAATCCTGAAATCAAATACCTACTTCAGCTTTCTGATTTAAAAGATATTTTACGAAAATTTAATACATTTGGTCATTGATTTTAAATTCTGACTTAAGTTTTATTAACAAAAAAACGCATATAGTGTATAATAGTCACGTTTTCTACGTCACACGTAGAAGGCTGTGGAAAAAAGCGCTAGTAGCGGGACGCGCCTAACTTTGTTGGCTTCGTTTCGAAAATGGAGTCGTGTGCTGTTTTTGCAGATTTTTTTGTGATTATAATAATATATTATGTAATAATGTGTATGCCAATGTTTGATTATATGTGGGTAAGTTTGTTGATCATCATATTAAAATTTGCAGTAATCAAATTGAAGTCTTATAGCGTAAAATTCGTTAACTATAAAAAATTTGGTATTTATATTCTGGTCTATGAATGTTTTAATTGCTAAACCACAATTTTGTCCATATATTTACTAGTTTTTCATTTTAATTGTCTACATAATTTCGATCTTATTCACAGTGGAGTTTTTTTGAATCATAAGTTTTTACAAAAATTCATAGGTAGTTGAGCAGGTATTATATATTATAGCACAGTTCTTTTGTGTGGTGCGAATATTATATTTACGCTTCTTTATTTTGATTTTGGCTGATGTAGGTATAAATAATTTAAGTGGGTACCCAGAAATTTCTTTCAAATAGTAAGTTTTTACGTACCTATGTATTTAAAGAAAATATTAAATTACCAAAGGTGATTATTGAGCTGCTATGCTGAACTGGTCCATGTTTTGTCAAAGTTCTTCTAATATTGGCTAATATATAGGAATAAAATCATTTAAATTTGGAATAATATGTTTTTAAGAAATATTTTTTTTACAGGTAGAATGGGATGTAGTTATAGCCGTTGTAGCAGCTAAACCAAGAGGAGACTACAGCAATGGCTGACGGAAAACTGGTAAGTTGCATGTGTATTTTTTTATTTGAACAGGTTCAATACAAAAAGAGGTAATGAAGTCCTTATTAATATCTATGTAGGTAATGATCTTCAAAATTAGTGCATATAAACTGTCATCAATTTTTCGTAATATTTTTCTTACAGACACATGTACTTTATAAAAAAAATCCACCCACCCTTCTTATTTCTTAGGCAGTCAGGGTTGTGCAAAGGAGCTGCAATTATTAAAACAGAAAATATTCAAGTAAATAAAAATATAACCTGGTCGCTCACCATAGTCACAGAAAACATAAAAAATAAACATATTAAGAGATCTCACCCACCCGTTTCATTTTCCAGGCCGTCAGGGTTGGTGATAAGGGGTGGATTTAATAAAATACGAATTATTTCAAATAAAAAAAAAACTATTGCTTGACCGGTCACCATATTCATAGAGAATATTAAAAATTATATTAAGAGATCCCACCCAGCCGATTCATTTTCCAGGCCGTCAGGGTTGGTGATAAGGGGTGGATTTAATAAAATACGAAATATTTTAAATAAAAAAAAAAAACTATTACTTGACTGGACACCATATTCACAGAGGCTGTTAAAAATTAGCATATTAAGAGGTGCCACTCACCCGTTTCATTTTCCAGGCCGTCAGGGTTGGTGATAAGGGGTGGATTTAATAAAATACGAAATATTTTAAATAAAAAAAAAACTATTACTTGACCGGACACCATATTCACAGAGGCTGTTAAAAATTAGCATATTAAGAGGTGCCACCCACCCGTTTCATTTTCCAGGCCGTCAGGGTTGGTGATAAGGAGTGGATTTAATAAAATACGAAATATTTTAAATAAAAAAAAAAAACTATTACTTGACCGGACACCATATTCACAGAGGCTGTTAAAAATTAACATATTAAGACGTGCCACCCACCCGTTTCATTTTCCAAGCCGTCAAGGTTGGGGATAAGGGGTGAATTTAATAAAATACGAATTATTTCAAATAAAAAAAAACTATTGCTTGACCGGTCACCATATTCATAGAGAATATTATAAATTATCATATTAAGAGATCCCACCTGTGATAAATGTTATAAAGGTTATGACTGCGAGGACAATTGAAATTAAACACAACCTCTCGGGCTCGTGTCTCACACCAGAAGGAGTGAAGTTTATTCTCTAACTTACATTGTTAACAACCTTGCCACCAACATCACACACATAGGTGACAAGGGTTGCATATCTTACATCCCCTCTTTTTACATATAAAAATTAATTTACAATACTTATTCTATTTTATTTTAATAATTACATAGATTTAGTCTATCTGGTTTTTTGATGTGGCGACCAGAAGATGTCTGCTTTGTTACATTTATTATAGTAGATTCATCAGAATCGTATGAATCGCTGGAATTTTTCAATTTTAGTGACGACATCTTCAAAATCATCCTTTTTTAATTGTTCTGTATCTGAAGTTGCGGGAATTGGAACTAAAAATTGTCTGTTTCTCGCAATCTCAGATGCATGGTTAAGTTTGACTGAATAAGACTTATCTCTAATTTTATTGGTTACATAACCTTCTCTTAATTTGTGTTTTTCTTTAACATAAACTTGTTGATTTTCTTCAAGAGGTTTCAAATTGACTGTACCTCTGTCGTAATAGGATTTTTGAACATTTTGTTTTGCCTCAAAAGTTTTGATTATTTCGTTTATGTTAAAGATTTTCGGTTCTAACATTTTAACAGTTGTGGGAACGTTAGTTCTTAGTAATCGTGACATTAAAAGTTGTGAGGGTGAAGGTAAATCTGAATCAATTGGTGTATTTCTCAATTGCAATAAAGTTAAATATGGATCTTTACCATCTATTAAAGATTTTTGTAAAGCTTTTTTATAAGTCTGAATATACCTTTCACTAAGTCCATTTGATCTAGGATTCTCTGGACTAGACCTAACATTGTTAATTTCCCACGACTGGTAAAATTTATTGAATGAATCTGAAGTATACTGCGAGCCTCCATCGGAGTAAAATATTTTTGGGATTCCATGATCAGCAAAAATTGATTTTAAATGAATAATAATTGTTTCACTCAAAGTGTTTTCTAATAAACAAATTTCTGGATATTTACTGTAATAATCTATAACGATTAGATAATTTTTTGATCCTATATGAAATAAGTCAGACCCAACCTCCTCCCAAGGTAAGTTAGGAACTTTGTGAGGAGTTAAAGGCTCTCTAACGTGATTTTTAAATTGTAAACATATTTTACAGTTTTTTACTTCTTCTTCAATTTCTGCAGTCATGAAAGGCCAATATACAGATTGTCTAGCTAACATTTTACATTTGTTTATGCCTTGATCGCCATAATGAATTCGTTTTAACATTTCCTTTCTCATTGTAGAAGGTATTATAATTTGATTATTTCTTAAATTATCAGCAATACTAATTTCTTCTTTAATTTTAAACATACTTTTTAAATCTTTGTTCAAATTGTTTTTGTTGTTGTTTAGGCCATCCATTTTGAACATATAATTTTACATTACTTAAATTTTTATCTTTATTAGTCTCATCAATTTTACAAAACAAATTTGTGTTTCTAGCTCTACATCTAAATTATTTTTGTGTTTAGGCTTTTCTGAACAACACCTAGATAAAGTGTCTGCTACATAAAGCTTTTTTCCTCTCTTATAATAATAATAATAATTTATTATCCAAAAGACCAATACAATTGGTATAGGACTAGTCATACAAAATACCATAAATACAATACTACAAAGACACAATTACAAATTAAAATACAAGGTGTATACAGTGTACAGTGGGTACTAAGCCTAGAACAAAATATAAAAATTAAACCTGATGGTTAATACAATTAAAAATATAGTCCAACAAAATAATAGCTGATGCATTAAACATAAACGCAAATAATCTATAATTATGCACTACCTAAAAATTCATTAATCGAGTAAAAACTATTTTGAATTAAATAATACTTAACTTCCTTCTTAAATCTTTTATTACATGTAACACTTTTGTAACGATCGGGTAATGTATTATATATTAATATTCCCATATATTTGGGACTTTCCTCATATTTGGTTAAATTATGCAGTGGAATCATCAAATTTTACCCCGTCCTGGTATCATAATTGTGGTAAAAGTCACTGGGTAAAAATAAGCCTGTTATCTCTTACATATAAAAGAATGGATAAAATGTAAACACATGGTAGAGTTAAAATTTGCAAATCTTTAAAAGTATTTCTACATGATTGTATCTGTACATCCCTAATATATTTCGAATAGCTCTCTTTGTATTCTAAATATTCCTTCAGAAACATGTGATGCACCCCAAAAAATTATACCATGCGATGCTTTTGATAAAAATTCTGCATAATAAAAAGATAAAACTGTTTGAGTATTTGCAATTCTAGACAGCCTGTATAGAGCATAACATGTAGATGATAATTTATTCGCTAATGTATTAATATGCATTTCCCAGTTCAATGCGCAATCTATTGTTAGTCCTAAGAATTTAGTAGAATTTGTTTGTTTAACAGATGTATTTTCTATTTTAATTAAACTACTCTTGTCCCGAACTGAATTCCTAGGTGAAAATATCATAAAAAGTGTTTTAGTAATGTTTAAAAATAACCTGTTTGATTTGAAGTAATCGGCATATATTCTTACATCGTTCTGAAAAAGGGATAAAGCATCTTGTTGATTATTTCCATAACACAAATACGAATTATCGTCAGCAAACATAATTAAATTTTCATTGAAATGGGTTGATAAATCATTGACATAAATTAGAAAAAGTAATGGTCCAAGTATCGAACCTTGCGGTACCCCAAGTTTAGTATTGAGTTTTCCGAAATAGATCCATTTACTGCAACTACCTGTGATCTATCACTAAGATAAGTCATTATCCAGCTATTTACTTTACCACGTATCCATATTTGTCAAGTTTTTCAATTAAAATATCATGATCAATTAAATCAAATGCTTTATTTAAATCCATAAACAGGCCAACGCACTTTGAATTTTTATTTTTATATAATTTTTCTATAAAGGAGATAATAGCAGTTTGAGTCGAATGATTTTTCCGAAAACCGTGTTGTGCTTCTGACAATATATTAAAATTTTCTACGTACTGTATAATTCTGTTAAAAACAACACGTTCTAATATTTTAGATACAGTAGACAACAATGGTCTATAATTTTCAATTAAAGAACCATCACCAGATTTATATAGCGGAAAAACCTTTGATATCTTGAGAACATTTGGAAAGATACTTTCACTCAAAGACATATTTAATAGGTGCATCATTGGAACCATCAAAAAGTGAACTGATTTCTTTAATAAGTCGGACGTTATGTTATCTAATCCAGCAGATTTAGAGTTTTTATTTCCAGAATTATTATAGAAGGAGTCATTACATTACTTTTTCGCGTTAGAAGTTTACTAAAATATTTATTACCTTTTAAGTTACAAGCAATTTCTTCTAGTGTAGGTAATTGAAAATGCTCTCGTTTTATTGCTTTGTTTAAATCTTTTGGGTCTATACAAATTCTTAATGAGTTACTATTAGGCTTTTTTACTAAAACTAAAGAGTTTACCCAATCAGTTGGCTTGTCAACTTTTTCTATTATTCTCCATTTCTGATAGCTCTTTTCCAACATTTCTCTTAACATTAGAGGAACTTTTCTTAGTGGGTGTACAACTGGAGGGACCGATTCATCAATTTTGATTGTATATGGTTCATCTAGACAGCCAATACCTGAAAACATCATTGTATTTCAGTTTTACATCACTATAATCATTTTTAAATTGGAAATTGGTGTTTTCCTCAACCTTTTCTATGTTATAGACTCTTTAAAATATTTAGTGATTTACATGTGGGAAGACCTATTACTGTGGGTGTTTATTTATCTACTACATACAAATTTAATATGTATATATTATTTTTATATTTGCACTCTAGGATACATTTTCCTATTACTTTTAAACATTCATTTGAAAATGTGGTTAACCTACAATTTGTTTTCTGTATCTTTATTTATTTATTTTTTTTTCAGTAAATTTATTTTATTTATGGATATAACATTGGCCATTGCCCCTGTATCTAATCTACATTTTAAATTATAATCATAAACTTTACAGTTAATTTCAAAATCGTTATCGATTTCTTCATTTTCTATGTTTACTAAGCCTAAAAATAATTCATTTGAGTCCATCACTGTCATTTTTATCTAATGTCTTTATTCTTTTTTGAAAGCAAACCTTTGAGTAATGACCTAGGTATCTTATTACAAAAATTACACTTAGCTTTGTAGGCTCTGCAGAGTTGACCAGGATGATTCGTTCCACATCTCTGACATCCCATGCTTCTTTTGGAATAGGACTGAGGGCGTTGGCTCCCATGGGATTCTGCAGCTCCTCCTCTCTGCGTGTTGACAATTTTCGTTTTCTTGTGGTTCTTTGGCTTTTTTCTTCCTATGTAATTAACTTCCTCGGACTTCCCAATTTTTTCTGCTTGGAGTTTAGAATTTTCAATGCTTTTACAGAGGATTATTGCTTTTTCTAGGGTTATGTCATCTTCTTCTAATAACCTTTGACGTATATTTTCGTCAGCTACACCACATGACCGTATAATTCCAGGACGAACAGACATTTTATGAAAATAATTTATGATTACAATAAAGCAGATGTTTGTTATGACAGAAATACACTCAGTTACAAATGAATATTATTACTTTTTTCTTTGACGACCTGCAATACCTATTCGCCAAACAGACGACAAATTAGTCAAACAGACGAAGTGAGTGCTAAAAGTCATTTTTTGATACTTTAATTGTATATGTATATGCTTATAAAATTGTTATTTATTAAATAAAATCGAAGTATCAATAAATAATATTACTCAATTCAAATACAATATTTTGTCATTGTTTACAGAAATGTGTTAAAATTTGAAATGGTGTTGCAACAGAACAAATTTAATGAAAATAATGTATTAATATTGCTGATATTTCAAGTACTAACGTAATACTATCACAATAATATAATAATAATATTTTAATATATCTACCATTCTAATCAGATTCCAGAGTCGAATTTGAGAGATTATTAAAAATTTGCCGACTTACTTGGTAGGCTAACCATTTCAGGAATGCCTGGAATCTAATTATAGTCTGTCATTATCAATCTCATTGACCTAGTCATTCTATAGGAGTTCTCTCCACGATATTTCTGGCTGCACAACAGCTTCAGTCACCTCGATTCAAGTGCTGATCCTAAACCGCGCGCCACTGACCTTTATGAATATAAATAACTTATAATATTTCTTGATGAGGTAATTAAACTCTTAAATAAGATATATTCTGTTTTATAAATTTTATATATTAACAATATTTGTTTATATAATATTATATGCAGGAAAATATTTTTTGGATACTTATGTGTAGTTGTTTCATATTGATGTGATAAATTTTTTTGTTTTATTTGGTATAAAATTGTCTTTTTATAACATTTATTATTTTATATTTTGTATCAACAGTTTCCTTTAAAATAAATAAATCCTTTCACTTAATTAATACATATCATTATAACAATAAAACAAATAAGCAATGTGCTATAATACAAAAGACATGTCACAATTAATTTTAGCATATTTATTGGCACATACGAACATCCAACTTCATTTCTGTGCTTTTGGTATTATTTATGTTGACTTAGAAATATTTAAATCTCACAAACTCACATTTTTGATTATTCTATTTTTTACACTTCTGTATTTCTCAAAATGTTGTTTTGGTCTATTCGTCGTGGAATAATGGTCATGTGATTAAACTATCTTCTAAATCTATTGTTCACAGCCTTGGCTCTGTTTTATGTCAGTGATAAATTTATCCACTGTTTTCTAACTGCTTTCTTGATAACACCTTGCATTAACGTGCTTTCTTTTGAAGTGGTTTTCAAATTTTGCTGAGTGGTTCTAATTTGTTAAATTCTTCTTCTGTGAATTTAAATGTATTGTATACAGGGTGTTTCATAATATATGCGCAGGACTTGAGGATGTGATCAAAAATTTGAAATGTATTAACATAAAATGCATTTCAGACTGTTGAAATTATAAAAAATTTCTTTGCAATATCTACCTTATTGTCAGAAAACAGCTTTGTAGATTTACTATAATTAGCTATGTTCTGTGCGAAAAATGTTTTCAAAGTCATAATTGGGAAGATTTTGAAAAGTGTTTTCTATTCTACGCCATAAAGTATGGTTGAGACGCCCTTTGAAAATATCCACAAATCTTTTATTATGATTAAAATCTACTTTTATGTTGAAACATTTTTTGCCAGTGCGAGACAAATTTTAAAATCAAAATTTAAATTTTAACATTTGCTCTATCTACCTACACCTCAAATTTTAACTTAATAAATTTTCGAATAGTTCGCTCATTCAGTTCATGTATTCCTTGGCGTATGTGCTCTTAATACTTCCTGTCATGTGGCAAACCATTTAATAAATCATTTGTTTTAGGAAAAAAAAGGCAAGAGGTGTAGGTTAGGATTGGGCCAAATCTTCCTCTGAGCAGGACAGCCCTGTTGCCAAAACATTTAACATTTGGTTTACCATTTTAAATACTTGAGACCGTAATAACTTGTTTTGGCAACAGGACTGCTGTTGCTCATTAAACAATGGAAAGGTGGATAGAAGATTTGGCCCATTATCCTGCTAAACCACCTGACCTTATTGATTTTTCTAAAACAAAGGTTTATTCATGATCTGCCACATGATATAAAAGAGCGCATAAGAAAATACTATTGAGTGTGTAGAGTAAAAGTCAAAATTGAAATTTTGATTTTAAAATTTGCATTAGACTCTATCGTTATAGAGATTTGTTTTATAAAAATGTTGTGTAAAATAATAAATATGGTATTTCTCTCTTGATTTCATGTTAATTTATGAGACCTGTATATCTGATCTAAGACGTTTCTATGGGAATCTCACTTTTGAGAAGCAGAACTTTTTATATGACATTTTCGATAAACTCAAAAACAAAGAGTTTCTCCTCTTGTCAACTCCATCTGACACACTGTATAATATTTAAAATCTTTTATACAAGGTGGTGTTTCTCATATAAACAAAATTATAAATTTTATGAGACTGGACCTGTATTTCAGTTTGTCAAACGTTGATTGATTGGTCAAAATAAGTAGTATATATAAATATCACATTTTTTATATTAGCCGTTTGTTGTGGCAAGTTAAAGAAATAATCAAAATCTGTAAAACCTCCTGTATCTTCATGGTTAAACACATTACTGTGGCAAATTCATCATAAATTCTACTGTTTTCATTCTCTTCAAAATCATAAAAATATTTTTCTGTATTTCAATATTGCTTGTAACGTTGATTGATTGATCTAAGTAGGTAGAGTATCACTGCCAAATATTACATTTTTATACAGAGTTGTTTGTTCTATGCTAAGTTAAAAACATAGTCAAAATCGTTAAAACGCCCGTATCTCGGTAACGACGATCCATTAGCAATAGGTTTGAAACCGTCTAGGCATCTATTTACTGTTAATGTACAATTTATTCTAATTTGCTAAACATTTGTTTATTTCTGCAAATATTTTGTATGATTTTATTAAAACACATAATACTTTGACTTGAATATTGTCAAGCGAACATACAAGGCAAAAATATATCAAATAATATCCGTCATAAAATGTCTTAACCTTAGACGTTTTCGTTTAGCTTTGTTCTGGTTCTGATTGACAGGTTTGACGTTAAGCAAAATGCATGAAAATGTTTCACCTTCATCAGAAACAGGACCAAAGCTAAAATAAAATGTATATTGTTGCAGTGTTTAAACATCAACAAATAAAAATATTGAGCTTATTGCAATTAGCTGATACACAATCTATATAATACTTATTTAGCTCCTAAACAAACTTATTACCTATTTTGTTAAGATGTTAAATGGAAATTATGTACACCTGTCACAATAATTACTTTAACAGAGCAGAATTTAATAAAAACGCATGATAAGGTGGATTTTCTATTTCATAAAGTTAAGGTGCAGAATCCCTACCCACTTGCCAAATCAACAACCAGGTTATTGAAGTAAAATTCATATTAGCATTGTTTGAACCTGATCATAAATATTTTAAATACAACTTCTACAACGTGCTTATATTTAAAAACTGAAATATGTACTTGTTTTTAATATAATCGTTCTGTTATATTGACGAATATTATTTTGTTTTTTTAACTATTTCTTCCCTGTCATTTTTGATTTGCCTTTGGACCAAATCAAATATAATATTATATTTCAATTACATCATTCCTGAGCTAATAATACTTCTCAAAATTGGCGCAAATCTTATGTAGAACATATGGTCATACTTATAACGACCCAAAGAGGTAGTTAAGATGATTAAGTGAATAGTGTCCAAAGATAAAGCAAACAATGTTAAGCCACATATACGCTCAGGATTGTGAAGGTGTATTCATTTACTATTGCTTAGAATTATAGTTCCCATGATTATTACATTTTAAAAACATGTAACATATTTAAGATATATATGAACAAAATAAGAAGAAAATCATGGATAAGTAATGCAAGATATGGAATGTATGTTTTTAGCCCTTTTATTTTGCAAACGTTTGTATTTTCTTAATAGTTGGTTGATGTTTAATAAACAGTATATTTGACAGTTGATCTCAGTGCACAAGTTTTCTTTCGCTATGGCTGGTTACTCTAACGCAGTCATGCATTTCATGTATGGTCGTGCTAATAACGCCACCAAGCACGTCTTTATGTTGACGCTATCCAAATCGCCAGATTTCTTCACAACGCATGTTTGCAGATTGCGTGATACCGTTTTGAGCAAACAGTGCCATTTATCCGGAAGACCAAGTCTGTATCCACTCCTAGAGCAGAAGAAGAAATTCTAGCACTGGTAGAGAATCCAGGTACGTGTGCGGAGAATATCAGCCGAGGTAGGAATTAGTGATCTCTTGTTTGGAGAATCCTTCACGAGCAACTCCTTTATCCATACCATGTGCAACGTACAGGCCTTAAATCAATAAATGATCATCAAGCACGTTTGGTTTTGCCGCTGGTTTCTACGTCATGATGCTGAAGACCCTCGTTTTCTAGCAAACATTCTTTTTACTGATGAGGCCGGGTTCACTAGAAATGGAGTGTTTAATTTTCATAATGCGCATATTTGGGCCGACGAAAATCCTCATGCTCTAATAGAATCTGGACATAAGGCACGTTTTTCATTAAACATTTGGATGGGTATTGTAGGTGACTAGGTTCTGTCGTTTTACCAAACCGATTAACGGGCGCTGCTTACCTCAACTTTCTGCAGAACACATTGTATGAGTTTTTGGAAGATATTCCTTTGAATCAGAGGCAACAAATGTGGTTCCAGCATGATGGTGCTCCAGCTCATTTTTCCATGGTCGTTAGAGAGCATTTACACCACATAGATGGGTAGGAAGGGTCGGATCTGTTTTATGGCCTCCAAGATCGCCTGATCTGAACCCTCTAGATTTCTTTGTTTGGGGATATTTGAAGACATTAGTGTATGATACTCCTGTAAATTGCCTGGAAGAGCTGCAGCTACGGATTAATCAAAAGTGTCAAGAAATCCAAACCAAGGAGGGTGTTTTCGAAAGAGTTCGAATATCGTTGAGACGAAGATTTCGTGCCTGCTTGGAAATGGACGGAGGGCACTTTGAACATCTTCTGTAACTTTGTTTGTTAAAAGCTTCATTGTCTTATTCCTAATAAGACAAAAAACAGGCAATTTTGTAGATAGTGCTACTTTATGTGAACCATACGATATTTCTCTGTTTATATCAGGTAAGATATTAATTTTGCAATCAAAATTTATTACCATAGTTTTCTCTATCTCTTAAAATAAAAAAGTTAGACTTTAAAGTTTCATTTACATTCTTTGTTATTACTCATGTTGGCTAGATCTCAAATTTGTTTTACGCATAAAGGCCTCCAAAGTCACAAAAACAATTAAAGATTTTGACGTGTCTTATTAAGCGAGATACATGGAGCAATCTTATGTATAAGCCTGTATATATACTTATAAAATAAGCGCCACACCTATAAGATTGTGGAACTACATTTCTTCTATCTATATGATATTAAATCCATCACCAAGACGGCCTGGAAAATGAAACTGGGTGGCACTCTTAATATACTAATTTTTAACATTTTCTGTGAATATGGTGTCCGGTCAAGTATTAATTTTTTTTATTTGAAATATTTCGTATGTTATTAAATCCACCCCTTATCACCAACCCTGACGGCCTGGAAAATGAAACGGGTGGGTGGGATCTCTTTAATATGATAATTATTAACATTCTCTATGAATATAGTGACCGGTCAAGCAATAGTTTTTTTTATTTGAAATATTTCGTATTTTATTAAATCCACCCTTTATCACCAACCCTGACGGCCTGGAAAATGAAACGGGTGGGTGAGATCTCTTAATATGATAATTTTTAACATTCTCTATGAATATGGTGACCGGTCAAGTAATAGTTTTTTTTTTATTTGAAATAATTCGTGTTTTATTAAATTCACCCCTTATCCCCAACCTTGACGGCCTGGAAAATGAAACGGAAGGGTGGCGCCTCTTAATATGCTAATATTTAACATTCTCTATGAATATGGTGAGCGGTCAAGCAATAGTTTTTTTTTTAATTGAAATAATTCGTATTTTATTATTTAGATCTCTTAGTATGTTAATTTTTTATGTTTTCTGTGACTATGGTGAGCGACCAAGTTATATTTTTATTTATTTGAATATTTTCTGTTTTAATAATTGCAGCCCCTTTGCACAACCCTGACTGTCTAAGAAATAAGAAGGGTGGGTGCATTTTTTTTATTTTTCAGGTTTTTAATATTCTGTGATCAGCCCCATATGAATTATGTAACTTGTGTAAAATTCGACTTTTCTGACCACGACTTTATCGATTTATAGTCCTAGCTAAATCTGTTTGTGGATGATTTCCACCGTGAAATTTGGTACATATTTTTATCTTAAATCGGCACACTTTGTGTGTTGGTTTAAAACATCAAAGGATGAACTCAAGTTGTAGTACTCACTGACCATCCATTTTTTTAGTACGTATATGGTTTCAGAATATTTTTTTAGATGGTATGTTTCTATTCTATTTTTTCACTCTAATAAGATTTTGATTTGAGGCTCGATTTATGAAATATTGCAACATTTGGATATTCCAAATTTTGGCACAAATTAAGTATTAAAATGTGGTTATATTCATTTTATTTGGTAAACTGAGATAAACCAATGGCGCAATTATCAATAAAAAAGACAAGATTAACTCAAAACTAAATGTTCAATATCGGGTGCGTGTGAAGTTGACCTCCTAATGTTCAGTTTTTGTAGTGCTGGCTTGTATATGAATAATAATAATAATGATTGTTCTGAAGTGCTCTATAAATTTAAACAACAGTTCTATGACGTTTGGTGATTTTCTTTTTAATATGAGGGGAGGCAGCCACCCATTTATGAATTTTGTCATTTTAATAGTTCTACAGTTCTCTCTAATTTTAGGCTATAACAGTGTTTATAAAAGTATAGTTAGTCAACGTAGGATTTAAAGAGTCGTCAAAAGATAGGAGCATCTGTACTATTTGTCTGAAAGGTTGTCCAATGTGGACATTTAAACAAAGTTTCACACGTTTATAAATAACTAATTAGATTAGAAACGTTATACTGCAAGTTTACGTCTTTATTTAATAAGTTATACTGGAAGCAAATTTTCGATAAATATTCACTAATTATCACAATGTGTTTGGATATAGAGTTCACTTGATTTGAAATAGGTGTCGCACCAATAAAATTTATGAATAAATGATAACTCGAGGGGTGTTTCACGTATCAAAAAGTAAACACCACTGCCAGTTTTAGGCAGTGCTCTTTAATAATTACCGTCATTACACCAATGCCCTAGGTACTGCCTAAATGCCCGGCGACACTACCTCAATGCCGAAAGTGTCGACCATAATTCTGTTAATGTTGATCACCACTGCCTTAATGCAGACCGTCACTGCCTCAATGCCGTTCTTCACTGCCTCAATGCTGACCGTCACTTCCCCAATGCCAATTTTAAACAGTATTAGAGAAATTGGGCAATAAAGTGAGAACAATTAAAGGATATATTGTGTGCTAATAATAATTATATGCATATTTTTTTACAAAACTTTTTAACAAAAAAATAATGTACAAAGTTATTAATTAGATATGCATTGGCTAATATGATATACTGCCAATAAAAAAAACTATTAACTGATTAAAACTATGTATGCATAACAGCAACTTACTTAATTATTAATTTTAATGACTTGAGTTTGATGATTCTCACTTTGTTCCCACATACAGTGCTTTCGAAACGTAACAAATAAATTCATTATTTTTGAAATTGAGAAGTTTTCGAAAATATCCCCAGGCACATCGATTTTGTTTTTTAAAAAAGGCACTTTTTGACATACTACCCATATTTGTGACGTCATCGTTGTTCGAGATATGACGTCATCTAAATTTTTTTAAAAAAGCAATTTTGACCATGCCATTTGAAAGAGCGTGTCATTCTACATACATACATCACGAAAAATTTCAAGAAAATAATGTTTGAAGATTTTAAAATTTAATTTTCACAATACTGTGCACCTATCAACGTGATACGACTTTGCCTCTTTCCCAACTACAACACACTCTATTTGAACTTTACCTACTCTCAACACACACTTCTATACTTTGACACCTATCATCGTGATACGACTTTGACTCTTTCCCAACTACAACACACTCTATTTGACCTTTACCTACTCTCAACACACACACACTTTTATACTTTGACACCTATCATCGTGTTTGTAGCTCGTCTAGGCTCGCATCGAGAAAGACACCCCTGGCGAACCCAGCTTCGTTAGGATGCTGCCGGTGGAACGACTTTGACTCTTTCCTAATTCTCAACACACACACCTATCATCGTGTTTGTAGCTCGTCTAGACTCGTATCGAGAAAGACACCCCTGGCGATGCCAGCTCGTCAGGATGCTGCCGGTGATGCCACTGACTGACAACACAGACTTAGCTAAAATAAATCATGGATGTCGTCGATGTCGAGCCGCTTGTCCAGGCTCGAACCAAGAAACCGGTCCTGGTTTAGTCGCAGCTAAACTTTTGTGAAGTCACCACTGAAGATGCCGACAGTAAACAGCGGATCTGCCCCCATGGTCACGGTGTAACAACCCAGAAAATTACTATATACCAAATATCCGCACTGGCTGTGAAAGCCTAAAAACCACTACAACATTATTTGATCTTTACTTACACCTTAGGTATCACCGTGTTTGTACCGCTTGTCTGGCCTCGACAGACATCGAGAAAGACAGTCCTGGCGAGACTGGCCTCGTCAGGATGCGGCCCGTGATACGACTGACTTTACACACACTCACTTTCACACTTATCATCGGTGATATGACTGACTTTTTCCTAACTACACACTCCTTCTGACCTTTACGTACTCTCTACACACAGACACACACACATACTTCTATACATTGACACCTATCATCGTGTTCCATTGTCTAGTACACATCAATTTTATAACTATAGCACACATCAATTTGATTTTTACCTGCCCTCATCATGTACACATTTCACAGGTGGATTAGGCCTATTGGGACCACTATAAAAAAAACGCGCCGTGTACTCTACCACAAGGTGGTGTGGAAATGAGTACGTAATATGGTATTTTAAATACATCAAAGTGTACAAATTTTATCAACGAATGGAGTGAATGACATTGCTGATTTGCTATGGTTGAATGTATAAAGAGAGGGATGAAAGAAAGTATGATGCTATGAATCTTTAATAAAAGAACGGGTCATACTGTTGATCTGCACCTTCGACAATTGAAAAATACAGACTGGAATCATTAATAAAAGAACAGGTCATACTGTTGATCTGCCCCTTCGATAATTGATAAAAATTCAAACGTAAATTTTTAATAAAAGAACGGGTCATACTGCTGATCTGCACCTTCGCTAATTGAAAAAATACAGACTGGAATCATTAATAAAAGAAGAGGTCATACTGTTGATCTGCCCCTTCGATAATTGATAAAAATACAAACGTGAATTTTAAATAAAAGAACGGGTCATACTGCTGATCTTTACCTTCGATAATTGAAAAAATACAGACTGGAATCATTAGTAAAATAACAGGTCATACTGCTGATCTGCATCTTCGATAATTGAAAAAATGCAGACTGGATTCATTAATAAAGGAACAGGTCATACTGTTGATCTGCCCCTTCGATAATTGATAAAAATACAAATGTGAATTTTTAATAAAAGAACGGGTCATACTGCTGATCTGCATCTTCGATAATTGAAAAAATACAGACTGGAATCATTAATAAAATAACAGGTCATACTGCTGATCTGCACCTTCGATAATTGAAAAAATACAGACGGGAATCATTAATAAAAGAACAGGTCATACTGTTGATCTGCCCCTTCGATAGAATAGGTCATACTGCTGATCTGCACCTTCGATAATTGATAAAAATACAAATGTGAATTTTTAATAAAAGAACGGGTCATACTGATGATCTGCACCTTCGATAATTGATAAAGATACAAATATGAATCGTTAATAAAGAACAGGTCATTCTGCTGATCTGCACCTTTGATAAATGAAAAAATACAACATAATTCCATAATTCATTTCAAGCTTCCTACTCATCTGCCAAAAATGGAAAAATAAATTTCCGAAAAATAAAATTTCGTGCACGAAGTATTTTAAAACAAAGTGATAGTGAAAAAGTGGGAAAAAGGGCAATTTGTGTCGCTAGTACTTCAGTAATCTGTGTGTGTCGCGCAGAGCTATTCAAACTTAACAAGTGTTCCTCACAGATCGTTGGACGAGAAAAAAGTGTTCCTGTCGATCCAGAGTAGCGACATTCTGCAGTCAACGTGGGATTTACACGTGAAGGAGTCCTCGGAAATTGTTTTCTATTAGGAACTAATGAAGCTAATTATGTAAGTACTTTTAATTGCATATGTAGTCATATATGAATTTGCATTTACACATCTATTTCGAATCCTCGCACATAAATAATTTCGTATTTCTATCTATATGTACTATCTTAAAATTTTAAATATCTGAACTCTAGATTTTCATTGATGTTGTTTCTTGGTCTGGTGATAGGTCAATTTCAAGTAGAAAAACCAATTTTTTACATATTGCCTATGTTTGGGCTTATATTTAAGCCATCTTCAGGGCTCTAGAAATGCAAATGCGTTACATAAATAATATAACATTACAATAAATTAAAACAAAACACATTGAAAATTACACATTAAAAATACAATTTACACTTAGTAATATTTATTTTATTCTATCTAGATTTTCAAATCAAATAAATAGATTTAATTTTCAAGTATCATCTACAAACAGAAAAATTGCGTTGTTTGTAATATATTGTTAGATTATTAGAATAGTTAAGAATTAAAATAGAGAGCAGTCGTGTTTTCCCAATAGGAACCCTCATCCTGCTTGATAACCATTAAGCTATTTGGACAACAGGAAAATAGTCTAATTAATATCATCTTTTAAAATTTTCATTTTAATTCTCGATGGATGCATTATACATTTCATGCATAGTATTCGTATGCCTGTCTTCATACTGCGTTTTTACACAAATAAGCAAATCCTACAATTACAATATTGCAATATAAATTTAAAATATTTTCCATACATAACATCTTGAATCACTTCTGTTGCACTCGTTTGACATATGCAATCCTAACAAAACTGATTTATTAGTTTGCACTTAATGATCATTGGTTAACTGATTTAGTAAATTAATATGTAAAGAAAACACTTGTTCATTTGGATACATATAGGGGACATTATATCCGTAAGTGTTTTCATCACTGAGACTTTATTAGTTTTTCAGCTATAAATAACTTTTTGAATATAGCTAAAATTTCAGGAAGCGTTATTAAATGCAGATATTACAACTGCTCTCAACCCGTATAAATGTCTATGATTTGGGAGCTTCCCGTTTCAGTGGGGTGCAAAAGTAGCTCGCCTCCTCGTGGTGCACCCTGGATTACGCTAAAGAGCTAATACAAATACTTCATCTTAATCTAATCTCGGCCCATACCAACTTAATCGTGACATAATTTCAAAACACCATTTCATCTTTACCTACTCTCAACATATAATTTTCACTTTGACAGCCTCAATACACACACACACACACACAGTACCTTGACCTATTGTCACAGCACACATCTATTTGACCTTTACGTACTCTCAACACACATACAAACATCTATTTGACTTTTACCTACTCTCAATACAAACACACACACTTCTATACTTTGACACCTATCATCGTGTTTGTAGCTTGTCTAGGCTCGCATCGAGAAAGACAGTCCTGGCGAACTCAGCTTCGTTAGGATGCTGCCGGTGATACGACTTTGACTCTTTTCTAACTACAACACACTATTTCACCTTACTTACTCTCAACACACACTTCTATACTTTGACACCTATCATCGTGTTTGTAGCTTGTCTAGGCTCGCATCGAGAAAGACAGTCCTGGCGAACTCAGCTTCGTTAGGATGCTGCCGGTGATACGACTTTGACTCTTTTCTAACTACAATACACTATTTCACCTTACTTACTCTCAACACACACACAGACACACACACACACACACACCTATCATCGTGTTTGTAGCTTGTCTAGGCTCGCATCGAGAAAGACAGTCCTGGCGAACTCAGCTTCGTTAGGATGCTGCCGGTGATACGACTTTGACTCTTTTCTAACTACAACACACTATTTCACCTTACTTAATCACAACACACACACACACACAGACACACTTCTATACTTTGACACCTATCATCGTGTTTGTAGCTTGTCTAGGCTCGCATCGAGAAAGACAGTCCTGGCGAACTCAGCTTCGTTAGGATGCTGCCGGTGATACGACTTTGACTCTTTTCTAACTACAACACACTATTTCACCTTACTTACTCTCAACACACACACACACACACTTCTATACTTTGACACCTATCATCGTGTTTGTAGCTTGTCTAGGCTCGCATCGAGAAAGACAGTCCTGGCGAACTCAGCTTCGTTAGGATGCTGCCGGTGATACGACTTTGACTCTTTTCTAACTACAACACACTATTTCACCTTACTCTCAACACACACCCACACTGCTATACTTTGACACCTATCATCGTGATAATTTGAACTTTACCTACTCTCAACACACACTTCTATACTTTGACACCTATCATTGTGATACGACTTTGACTCCTTCCCAACTACAACACACTCTATTTGACCTTTACCTACTCTCAACACACACACTTCTATACATTGACACCTATCATCGTGTTCCATTTGTCTAGTACACATCAATTTAACCTTTACCTATCTTCAACACACACACATTTACCTTAACCTATCATTGTGTTTGTAGCTTATCTACTCGTATATCTCATCTGTCTCGTCTCATCTCATCAATACAAACATACTTCTTTAGACCATTTTATAACTATAGCACACATCAATTTGATTTTTACCTGCCCTCATCATGTACACATTTCACAGGTGGATTAGGCCTATTGGGGATACCACTATAAAAAAAACGCGCCGTGTACTCTACCGCAAGGTGGTGTGGAAATGAGTACGTAATATGGTATTTTAAATACATCAAAGTGTACAAATTTTATCAACGAATGGAGTGAATGACATTGCTGATTTGCTATGGTTGAATGTATAAAGAGATCGATGAAAGAAAGTATGATGCTATGAATCTTTAATAAAAGAACGGGTCATACTGTTGATCTGCACCTTCGACAATTGAAAAAATACAGACTGGAATCATTAATAAAATAACAGGTCATACTGCTGATCTGCCCCTTCGATAATTGATAAAAATTCAAACGTAAATATTTAATAAAAGAACGGGTCATACTGCTGATCTGCACCTTCGATAATTGAAAAATACAGACTGTAAACATTAATAAAAGAAGAGGTCATACTGTTGATCTGCCCCTTCGATAATTGATAAAAATACAAACGTGAATTTTAAATAAAAGAACGGATCATACTGCTGATCTGCATCTTCGATAATTGAAAAAATGCAGACTGGATTCATTAATAAAGGAACAGGTCATACTGTTGATCTGCCCCTTCGATAATTGATAAAAATACAGAATGTGAATTTTTAATAAAATAGAAGGTCATACTGCTGATCTGCACATTCGATAATTTATAAAGAGACAAATATGAATCGTTAATAAAAGAACAGGTCTGCTGATCTGCACCTTTGATAAATGAAAATACAACAGAATTCCATAAATTCATTTCAAGCTTCCTACTCATCTGCCAAAAATGGAAAAATAAATTTCCGAAAAATAAAATTTCGTGCACGAAGTATTTTAAAACAAAGTGATAGTGAAAAAGTGGGAAAAAGGGCAATTTGTGTCGCTAGTACTTCAGTAATCTGTGTGTGTCGCGCAGAGCTATTCAAACTTAACAAGTGTTCCTCACAGATCGATTCACGAGAAAAAAGTGTTCCTGTCGATCCAGAGTAGCGACATTCTGCAGTCAACGTGGGATTTACACGTGAAGGAGTCCTCGGAAATTGTTTTCTATTAGGAACTAATGAAGCTAATTATGTAAGTACTTTTAATTGCATATGTAGTCATATATGAATTTGCATTTACACATCTATTTCGAATCCTCGCACATAAATAATTTCGTATTTCTATCTATATGTACTATCTTAAAATTTTAAATATCTGAACTCTAGATTTTCATTGATGTTGTTTCTTGGTCTGGTGATAGGTCAATTTCAAGTAGAAAAACCAATTTTTTACATATTGCCTATGTTTGGGCTTATATTTAAGCCATCTTCAGGGCTCTAGAAATGCAAATGCGTTACATGAATAATATAACATTACAATAAATTAAAACAAAACACATTGAAAATTACACATTAAAAATACAATTTACACTTAGTATTTATTATTATTATTATCTTATTTATTTTATTCTATCTAGATTTTCAAATCAAATAAATAGATTTAATTTTCAAGTATCATCTACAAACAGAAAAATTGCGTTGTTTGTAATATATTGTTAGATTATTAGAATAGTTAAGAATTAAAATAGAGAGCAGTCGTGTTTTCACAATAGGAACCCTCATCCTGCTTGATAACCATTAAGCTATTTGGACAACAGGAAAATAGTCTAATTAATATCATCTTTTAAAATTTTCATTTTAATTCTCGATGGATGCATTATACATTTCATGCATAGTATTCGTATGCCTGTCTTCATACTGCGGTTTTACACAAATAAGCAAATCCTACAATTACAATATTGCAATATAAATTTAAAATATTTTCCATACATAACATCTTGAATCACTTCTGTTGCATTTGACATATGCAATCCTAACAAAACTGATTTATTAGTTTGCACTTAATGATCATTGGTTAACTGATTTAGTAAATTAATATGTAAAGAAAACACTTGTTCATTTGGATACATATAGGGGACATTATATCCGTAAGTGTTTTCATCACTGAGACTTTATTAGTTTTCAGTTATAAATAACTTTTGAATATAGCTAAAATTTCAGGAAGCGCTATTAAATGCAGATATTACAACTGCTCTCAACCCGTATAAATGTCTATGATCTGGGAGCTTCCCGTTTCAGTGGGGTGCAAAAGTAGCTCGCCTCCTCGTGGTGCACCCTGGATTACGCTAAAGAGCTAATACAAATACTTCATCTTAATCTAATCTCGGCCCATACCAACTTAATCGTGACATAATTTCAAAACACCATTTCATCTTTACCTACTCTCAACATATAATTTTCACTTTGACAGCCTCAATACACACACACACACACACACCAGTACCTTGACCTATTGTCACAGCACACATCTATTTGACCTTTACGTACTCTCAACACACATACAAACATCTATTTGACTTTTACCTACTCTCAATACAAACACACACACTTCTATACTTTGACACCTATCATCGTGTTTGTAGCTTGTCTAGGCTCGCATCGAGAAAGACAGTCCTGGCGAACTCAGCTTCGTTAGGATGCTGCCGGTGATACGACTTTGACTCTTTTCTACAACACACTATTTCACCTTACTTACTCACAACACACACACTTCTATACTTTGACACCTATCATCGTGTTTGTAGCTTGTCTAGGCTCGCATCGAGAAAGACAGTCCTGGCGAACTCAGCTTCGTTAGGATGCTGCCGGTGATACGACTTTGACTCTTTTCTAACTACAACACACTATTTCACCTTACTTACTCTCAACACACACCCACACACTTCTATACTTTGACACCTATCATCGTGTTTGTAGCTTGTCTAGGCTCGCATCGAGAAAGACAGTCCTGGCGAACTCAGCTTCGTTAGGATGCTGCCGGTGATACGACTTTGACTCTTTTCTAACTACAACACACTATTTCACCTTACTTACTCTCAACACACACACACACACACTTCTATACTTTGACACCTATCATCGTGTTTGTAGCTTGTCTAGGCTCGCATCGAGAAAGACAGTCCTGGCGAACTCAGCTTCGTTAGGATGCTGCCGGTGATACGACTTTGACTCTTTTCTAACTACAACACACTATTTCACCTTACTTACTCTCAACACACACACACACACACACTTCTATACTTTGACACCTATCATCGTGTTTGTAGCTTGTCTAGGCTCGCATCGAGAAAGACAGTCCTGGCGAACTCAGCTTCGTTAGGATGCTGCCGGTGATACGACTTTGACTCTTTTCTAACTACAACACACTATTTCACCTTACTTACTCTCAACACACACCCACACTGCTATACTTTGACACCTATCATCGTGATACGGCTTTGCCTCTTTCCCAACTACAACACACTCTATTTGAACTTTACCTACTCTCAACACACACTTCTATACTTTGACACCTATCATTGTGATACGACTTTGACTCCTTCCCAACTACAACACACTCTATTTGACCTTTACCTACTCTCAACACACACACTTCTATACATTGACACCTATCATCGTGTTCCATTTGTCTAGTACACATCAATTTAACCTTTACCTATCTTCAACACACACATTTACCTTAACCTATCATTGTGTTTGTAGCTTATCTACTCGTATATCTCATCTGTCTCGTCTCATCTCATCAATACAAACATACTTCTTTAGACCATTTTATAACTATAGCACACATCAATTTGATTTTTACCTGCCCTCATCATGTACACATTTCACAGGTGGATTAGGCCTATTGGGGATACCACTATAAAAAAAAAGCGCCGTGTACTCTACCGCAAGGTGGTGTGGAAATGAGTACGTAATATGGTATTTTAAATACATCAAAGTGTACAAATTTTATCAACGAATGGAGTGAATGACATTGCTGATTTGCTATGGTTGAATGTATAAAGAGAGGGATGAAAGAAAGTATGATGCTATGAATCTTTAATAAAAGAACGGGTCATACTGTTGATCTGCACCTTCGACAATTGAAAAAATACAGACTGGAATCATTAATAAAATAACAGGTCATACTGCTGATCTGCCCCTTCGATAATTGATAAAAATTCAAACGTAAATTTTTAATAAAAGAACGGGTCATACTGCTGATCTGCACCTTCGATAATTGAAAAAATACAGACTGGAATCATTAATAAAAGAAGAGGTCATACTGTTGATCTGCCCCTTCGATAATTGATAAAAATACAAACGTGAATTTTAAATAAAAGAACGGGTCATACTGCTGATCTTTACCTTCGATAATTGAAAAAATAAAGACTGGAATCATTAGGAAAAAATGCAGACTGGATTCATTAATAAAGGAACAGCTCATACTGTTGATCTGCCCCTTCGATAATTGATAAAAATACAAATGTGAATTTTTAATAAAAGAACGGGTCATACTGATGATCTGCACCTTCGATAATTGATAAAGATACAAATATGAATCGTTAATAAAGAACAGGTCATTCTGCTGATCTGCACCTTTGATAAATGAAAAAATACAACATAATTCCATAATTCATTTCAAGCTTCCTACTCATCTGCCAAAAATGGAAAAATAAATTTCCGAAAAATAAAATTTCGTGCACGAAGTATTTTAAAACAAAGTGATAGTGAAAAAGTGGGAAAAAGGGCAATTTGTGTCGCTAGTACTTCAGTAATCTGTGTGTGTCGCGCAGAGCTATTCAAACTTAACAAGTGTTCCTCACAGATCGTTGGACGAGAAAAAAGTGTTCCTGTCGATCCAGAGTAGCGACATTCTGCAGTCAACGTGGGATTACACGTGAAGGAGTCCTCGGAAATTGTTTTCTATTAGGAACTAATGAAGCTAATAATGTAAGTACTTTTAATTGCATATGTAGTCATATATGAATTTGCATTTACACATCTATTTCGAATCCTCGCACATAAATAATTTCGTATTTCTATCTATATGTACTATCTTAAAATTTTAAATATCTGAACTCTAGATTTTCATTGATGTTGTTTCTTGGTCTGGTGATAGGTCAATTTCAAGTAGAAAAACCAATTTTTTACATATTGCCTATGTTTGGGCTTATATTTAAGCCATCTTCAGGGCTCTAGAAATGCAAATGCGTTACATAAATAATATAACATTACAATAAATTAAAACAAAACACATTGAAAATTACACATTAAAAATACAATTTACACTTAGTAATATTTATTTTATTCTATCTAGATTTTCAAATTAAATAAATAGATTTAATTTTCAAGTATCATCTACAAACAGAAAAATTGCGTTGTTTGTAATATATTGTTAGATTATTAGAATAGTTAAGAATTAAAATAGAGAGCAGTCGTGTTTTCACAATAGGAACCCTCATCCTGCTTGATAACCATTAAGCTATTTGGACAACAGGAAAATAGTCTAATTAATATCATCTTTTAAAATTTTCATTTTAATTCTCGATGGATGCATTATACATTTCATGCATAGTATTCGTATGCCTGTCTTCATACTGCGTTTTTTACACAAATAAGCAAATCCTACAATTACAATATTGCAACATAAATTTAAAATATTTTCCATACATAACATCTTGAATCACTTCTGTTGCACTCGTTTGACATATGCAATCCTAACAAAACTGATTTATTAGTTTGCACTTAATGATCATTGGTTAACTGATTTAGTAAATTAATATGTAAAGAAAACACTTGTTCATTTGGATACATATAGGGGACATTATATCCGTAAGTGTTTTCATCACTGAGACTTTATTAGTTTTTCAGTTATAAATAACTTTTTGAATATAGCTAAAATTTCAGGAAGCGCTATTAAATGCAGATATTACAACTGCTCTCAACCCGTATAAATGTCTATGATCTGGGAGCTTCCCGTTTCAGTGGGGTGCAAAAGTAGCTCGCCTCCTCGTGGTGCACCCTGGATTACGCTAAAGAGCTAATACAAATACTTCATCTTAATCTAATCTCGGCCCATACCAACTTAATCGTGACATAATTTCAAAACACCATTTCATCTTTACCTACTCTCAACATATAATTTTCACTTTGACAGCCTCAATACACACACACACACACACACAGTACCTTGACCTATTGTCACAGCACACATCTATTTGACCTTTACGTACTCTCAACACACATACAAACATCTATTTGACTTTTACCTACTCTCAATACAAACACACACACTTCTATACTTTGACACCTATCATCGTGTTTGTAGCTTGTCTAGGCTCGCATCGAGAAAGACAGTCCTGGCGAACTCAGCTTCGTTAGGATGCTGCCGGTGATACGACTTTGACTCTTTTCTAACTACAACACACTATTTCACCTTACTTACTCTCAACACACACACACTTCTATACTTTGACACCTATCATCGTGTTTGTAGCTTGTCTAGGCTCGCATCGAGAAAGACAGTCCTGGCGAACTCAGCTTCGTTAGGATGCTGCCGGTGATACGACTTTGACTCTTTTCTAACTACAACACACTATTTCACCTTACTTACTCTACACACACACACACACACTTCTATACTTTGACACCTATCATCGTGTTTGTAGCTTGTCTAGGCTCGCATCGAGAAAGACAGTCCTGGCGAACTCAGCTTCGTTAGGATGCTGCCGGTGATACGACTTTGACTCTTTTCTAACTACAACACACTATTTCACCTTACTTAATCACAACACACACACACACAGACACACTTCTATACTTTGACACCTATCATCGTGTTTGTAGCTTGTCTAGGCTCGCATCGAGAAAGACAGTCCTGGCGAACTCAGCTTCGTTAGGATGCTGCCGGTGATACGACTTTGACTCTTTTCTAACTACAACACACTATTTCACCTTACTTACTCTCAACACACACACACACACACACTACTTTGACACCTATCATCGTGTTTGTAGCTTGTCTAGGCTCGCATCGAGAAAGACAGTCCTGGCGAACTCAGCTTCGTTAGGATGCTGCCGGTGATACGACTTTGACTCTTTTCTAACTACAACACACTATTTCACCTTACTTACTCTCAACACACACACACTTCTATACTTTGACACCTATCATCGTGATACGGCTTTGCCTCTTTCCCAACTACAACACACTCTATTTGAACTTTACCTACTCTCAACACACACTTCTATACTTTGACACCTATCATCGTGATACGACTTTGACTCCTTCCCAACTACAACACACTCTATTTGACCTTTACCTACTCTCAACACACACACTTCTATACATTGACACCTATCATCGTGTTCCATTTGTCTAGTACACATCAATTTAACCTTTACCTATCTTCAACACACACACATTTACCTTAACCTATCATTGTGTTTGTAGCTTATCTACTCGTATATCTCATCTGTCTCGTCTCATCTCATCAATACAAACATACTTCTTTAGACCATTTTATAACTATAGCACACATCAATTTGATTTTTACCTGCCCTCATCATGTACACATTTCACAGGTGGATTAGGCCTATTGGGGATACCACTATAAAAAAAACGCGCCGTGTACTCTACCGCAAGGTGGTGTGGAAATGAGTACGATGGTATTTTAAATACATCAAAGTGTACAAATTTTATCAACGAATGGAGTGAATGACATTGCTGATTTGCTATGGTTGAATGTATAAAGAGAGGGATGAAAGAAAGTATGATGCTATGAATCTTTAATAAAAGAACGGGTCATACTGTTGATCTGCACCTTCGACAATTGAAAAAATACAGACTGGAATCATTAATAAAATAGCAGGTCATACTGCTGATCTGCCCCTTCAATAATTGATAAAAATTCAAACGTAAATTTTTAATAAAAGAACGGGTCATACTGCTGATCTGCACCTTCGCTAATTGAAAAAATACAGACTGGAATCATTAATAAAAGAAGAGGTCATACTGTTGATCTGCCCCTTCGATAATTGATAAAAATACAAACGTGAATTTTAAATAAAAGAACGGGTCATACTGCTGATCTTTACCTTCGATAATTGAAAAAATACAGACTGGAATCATTAGTAAAATAACAGGTCATACTGCTGATCTGCATCTTCGATAATTGAAAAAATGCAGACTGGATTCATTAATAAAGGAACAGCTCATACTGTTGATCTGCCCCTTCGATAATTGATAAAA